>JAULUF010000011.1:1125000-1162500 GCA_031834385.1 Semotilus atromaculatus | reverse complement strand
CAACGGCAAAACTCCACCCCTAGCAACGGCAAAACTCCACCCCTAGCAACGGCAAAACTCCACCCCTAGCAACGGCAAAACTCCACCCCTAGCAACGGCAAAACTCTACCCCTAGGATCGTCGATCGACGATCCATAGTAATGGACCCTATATCCTAACCCTAACCCTAACCCTAACCCTAACCCTAACCCTAACCCACTCTAACTCTAACCCTAACCCTAACCCTAACCCTAACCCTAACCCTAACCCTAACCCTAACCCTAACCCTAACCCTAACCCTAACCCTAACCCTAACCCTAACCCTAACCCTAACCCTAACCCTAACCCTAACCCCATAGTAATGGACCCTATATCCTAACCCTAACCCTAACCCTAACCCTAACCCTAACCCTAACCCTAACCCTAACCCATAGTAATGGACCCTATATCCTAACCCTAACCCTAACCCTAACCCTAACCCTAGCAACAGAAGTCAAACACCTTAGAAACAACATATAACCACCTTAGGAACCACCCACACCACCCTAGCAACCACCCAGACCACCCTAGCAACCAACCAGAAATACTTAGCAACCAAACATAACACCTTAGCAACAGTACTCAAACACCTTAGGAACAACATATAACCACCTTAACAACCACCCAGACCACCCTAGCAACCACCCAGACCACCCTAGCAACCACCCTAACTACTTAGCAACCAACTACAATACCTTAGCAACAGTACTCAAACAC
This sequence comes from Semotilus atromaculatus, assembly GCA_031834385.1. Classification (NCBI taxonomy): domain Eukaryota; kingdom Metazoa; phylum Chordata; class Actinopteri; order Cypriniformes; family Leuciscidae; genus Semotilus; species Semotilus atromaculatus. The sequence continues at coordinate 1,161,765 of JAULUF010000011.1, read as the reverse complement.
CTTAGAAACAACATCTAACCACCCTAGCAACCACCCAGACCAGCCTAGCAACCAACCAGAAATACTTAGCAACCAACTACAATACCTTAGCAACAGCAGTCAAACACCTTAGAAACAACATATAGCCACCTTAGGAACCACCCAGACCACCCTAGCAACCACCCAGACCACCCTAGCAACCAACCAGAACTACTTAGCAACCAAACATAACACCTTAGCAACAGTACTAAAACACCTTAGAAACAACATATAACCACCCTAGCAACCACCCAGACCACCCTAGCAACCACCCAGACCACCCTAGCAACCAACCAGAACTACTTAGCAACCAAACATAACACCTTAGCAACAGTACTAAAACACCTTAGAAACAACATATAACCACCCTAGCAACCACCCAGACCACCCTAGCAACCACCCTAACCACCCTAGCAACCACCCATAACTACTTAGCAACCAATCACAATACCTTAGCAACAGCATATAAACAACTTGGAAACAACATATAACCACCTTAGGAACCACCAGGAACACCCTAGCAACCAACCAGACCACCCTAGCAACGGCAAAACTCCACCCCTAGCAACGGCAAAACTCCACCCCTAGCAACGGCAAAACTCCACCCCTCGCAACGGCAAAACTCCACCCCTCGCAACGGCAAAACTCCACCCCTAGCAACGGCAAAACTCCACCCCTAGCAACGGCAAAACTCCACCCCTAGCAACGGCAAAACTCCACCCCTAGCAACGGCAAAACTCCACCCCTAGCAACGGCAAAACTCCACCCCTAGCAACGGCAAAACTCTACCCCTAGGATCGTCGATCGACGATCCATAGTAATGGACCCTATATCCTAACCCTAACCCTAACCCTAACCCTAACCCCATAGTAATGGACCCTATATCCTAACCCTAACCCTAACCCTAACCCTAACCCTAACCCTAACCCTAACCCTAACCCATAGTAATGGACCCTATATCCTAACCCTAACCCTAACCCTAACCCTAACCCTAGCAACAGAAGTCAAACACCTTAGAAACAACATATAACCACCTTAGGAACCACCCACACCACCCTAGCAACCACCCAGACCACCCTAGCAACCAACCAGAAATACTTAGCAACCAAACATAACACCTTAGCAACAGTACTCAAACACCTTAGGAACAACATATAACCACCTTAACAACCACCCAGACCACCCTAGCAACCACCCAGACCACCCTAGCAACCACCCTAACTACTTAGCAACCAACTACAATACCTTAGCAACAGTACTCAAACACCTTAGAAACAACATCTAACCACCCTAGCAACCACCCAGACCAGCCTAGCAACCAACCAGAAATACTTAGCAACCAACTACAATACCTTAGCAACAGCAGTCAAACACCTTAGAAACAACATATAGCCACCTTAGGAACCACCCAGACCACCCTAGCAACCACCCAGACCACCCTAGCAACCAACCAGAACTACTTAGCAACCAAACATAACACCTTAGCAACAGTACTAAAACACCTTAGAAACAACATATAACCACCCTAGCAACCACCCAGACCACCCTAGCAACCACCCAGACCACCCTAGCAACCAACCAGAACTACTTAGCAACCAAACATAACACCTTAGCAACAGTACTAAAACACCTTAGAAACAACATATAACCACCCTAGCAACCACCCAGACCACCCTAGCAACCACCCTAACCACCCTAGCAACCACCCATAACTACTTAGCAACCAATCACAATACCTTAGCAACAGCATATAAACAACTTGGAAACAACATATAACCACCTTAGGAACCACCAGGAACACCCTAGCAACCAACCAGACCACCCTAGCAACGGCAAAACTCCACCCCTAGCAACGGCAAAACTCCACCCCTAGCAACGGCAAAACTCCACCCCTCGCAACGGCAAAACTCCACCCCTCGCAACGGCAAAACTCCACCCCTAGCAACGGCAAAACTCCACCCCTAGCAACGGCAAAACTCCACCCCTAGCAACGGCAAAACTCCACCCCTAGCAACGGCAAAACTCCACCCCTAGCAACGGCAAAACTCCACCCCTAGCAACGGCAAAACTCTACCCCTAGGATCGTCGATCGACGATCCATAGTAATGGACCCTATATCCTAACCCTAACCCTAACCCTAACCCTAACCCTAACCCTAACCCACTCTAACTCTAACCCTAACCCTAACCCTAACCCTAACCCTAACCCTAACCCTAACCCTAACCCTAACCCTAACCCTAACCCTAACCCTAACCCTAACCCTAACCCTAACCCTAACCCTAACCCTAACCCTAACCCCATAGTAATGGACCCTATATCCTAACCCTAACCCTAACCCTAACCCTAACCCTAACCCTAACCCTAACCCTAACCCATAGTAATGGACCCTATATCCTAACCCTAACCCTAACCCTAACCCTAACCCTAGCAACAGAAGTCAAACACCTTAGAAACAACATATAACCACCTTAGGAACCACCCACACCACCCTAGCAACCACCCAGACCACCCTAGCAACCAACCAGAAATACTTAGCAACCAAACATAACACCTTAGCAACAGTACTCAAACACCTTAGGAACAACATATAACCACCTTAACAACCACCCAGACCACCCTAGCAACCACCCAGACCACCCTAGCAACCACCCTAACTACTTAGCAACCAACTACAATACCTTAGCAACAGTACTCAAACACCTTAGAAACAACATCTAACCACCCTAGCAACCACCCAGACCAGCCTAGCAACCAACCAGAAATACTTAGCAACCAACTACAATACCTTAGCAACAGCAGTCAAACACCTTAGAAACAACATATAGCCACCTTAGGAACCACCCAGACCACCCTAGCAACCACCCAGACCACCCTAGCAACCAACCAGAACTACTTAGCAACCAAACATAACACCTTAGCAACAGTACTAAAACACCTTAGAAACAACATATAACCACCCTAGCAACCACCCAGACCACCCTAGCAACCACCCAGACCACCCTAGCAACCAACCAGAACTACTTAGCAACCAAACATAACACCTTAGCAACAGTACTAAAACACCTTAGAAACAACATATAACCACCCTAGCAACCACCCAGACCACCCTAGCAACCACCCTAACCACCCTAGCAACCACCCATAACTACTTAGCAACCAATCACAATACCTTAGCAACAGCATATAAACAACTTGGAAACAACATATAACCACCTTAGGAACCACCAGGAACACCCTAGCAACCAACCAGACCACCCTAGCAACGGCAAAACTCCACCCCTAGCAACGGCAAAACTCCACCCCTAGCAACGGCAAAACTCCACCCCTCGCAACGGCAAAACTCCACCCCTCGCAACGGCAAAACTCCACCCCTAGCAACGGCAAAACTCCACCCCTAGCAACGGCAAAACTCCACCCCTAGCAACGGCAAAACTCCACCCCTAGCAACGGCAAAACTCCACCCCTAGCAACGGCAAAACTCCACCCCTAGCAACGGCAAAACTCTACCCCTAGGATCGTCGATCGACGATCCATAGTAATGGACCCTATATCCTAACCCTAACCCTAACCCTAACCCTAACCCTAACCCTAACCCTAACCCTAACCCTAACCCTAACCCTAACCCTAACCCCATAGTAATGGACCCTATATCCTAACCCTAACCCTAACCCTAACCCTAACCCTAACCCTAACCCTAACCCTAACCCATAGTAATGGACCCTATATCCTAACCCTAACCCTAACCCTAACCCTAACCCTAGCAACAGAAGTCAAACACCTTAGAAACAACATATAACCACCTTAGGAACCACCCACACCACCCTAGCAACCACCCAGACCACCCTAGCAACCAACCAGAAATACTTAGCAACCAAACATAACACCTTAGCAACAGTACTCAAACACCTTAGGAACAACATATAACCACCTTAACAACCACCCAGACCACCCTAGCAACCACCCAGACCACCCTAGCAACCACCCTAACTACTTAGCAACCAACTACAATACCTTAGCAACAGTACTCAAACACCTTAGAAACAACATCTAACCACCCTAGCAACCACCCAGACCAGCCTAGCAACCAACCAGAAATACTTAGCAACCAACTACAATACCTTAGCAACAGCAGTCAAACACCTTAGAAACAACATATAGCCACCTTAGGAACCACCCAGACCACCCTAGCAACCACCCAGACCACCCTAGCAACCAACCAGAACTACTTAGCAACCAAACATAACACCTTAGCAACAGTACTAAAACACCTTAGAAACAACATATAACCACCCTAGCAACCACCCAGACCACCCTAGCAACCACCCAGACCACCCTAGCAACCAACCAGAACTACTTAGCAACCAAACATAACACCTTAGCAACAGTACTAAAACACCTTAGAAACAACATATAACCACCCTAGCAACCACCCAGACCACCCTAGCAACCACCCTAACCACCCTAGCAACCACCCATAACTACTTAGCAACCAATCACAATACCTTAGCAACAGCATATAAACAACTTGGAAACAACATATAACCACCTTAGGAACCACCAGGAACACCCTAGCAACCAACCAGACCACCCTAGCAACGGCAAAACTCCACCCCTAGCAACGGCAAAACTCCACCCCTAGCAACGGCAAAACTCCACCCCTCGCAACGGCAAAACTCCACCCCTCGCAACGGCAAAACTCCACCCCTAGCAACGGCAAAACTCCACCCCTAGCAACGGCAAAACTCCACCCCTAGCAACGGCAAAACTCCACCCCTAGCAACGGCAAAACTCCACCCCTAGCAACGGCAAAACTCCACCCCTAGCAACGGCAAAACTCTACCCCTAGGATCGTCGATCGACGATCCATAGTAATGGACCCTATATCCTAACCCTAACCCTAACCCTAACCCTAACCCTAACCCTAACCCTAACCCTAACCCTAACCCTAACCCTAACCCTAACCCTAACCCTAACCCTAACCCCTGGGACACTACCCCTGGGACACTACCCCTGGGACACTACCCCTGGGACACTACCCCTGGGACACTACCCCTGGGACACTACCCCTGGGACACTACCCCTGGGACACTACCCCTGGGACACTACCCCTGGGACACTACCCCTGGGACACTACCCCTGGGACACTACCCCTGGGACACTACCCCTGGGACACTACCCCTGGGACACTACCCCTGGGACACTACCCCTGGGACACTACCCCTGGGACACTACCCCTGGGACACTACCCCTGGGACACTACCCCTGGGACACTACCCCTGGGACACTACCCCTGGGACACTACCCCTGGGACACTACCCCTGGGACACTACCCCTGGGACACTACCCCTGGGACACTACCCCTGGGACACTACCCCTGGGACACTACCCCTGGGACACTACCCCTGGGACACTACCCCTGGGACACTACCCCTGGGACACTACCCCTGGGACACTACCCCTGGGACACTACCCCTGGGACACTACCCCTGGGACACTACCCCTGGGACACTACCCCTGGGACACTACCCCTGGGACACTACCCCTGGGACACTACCCCTGGGACACTACCCCTGGGACACTACCCCTGGGACACTACCCCTGGGACACTACCCCTGGGACACTACCCCTGGGACACTACCCCTGGGACACTACCCCTGGGACACTACCCCTGGGACACTACCCCTGGGACACTACCCCTGGGACACTACCCCTGGGACACTACCCCTGGGACACTACCCCTGGGACACTACCCCTGGGACACTACCCCTGGGACACTACCCCTGGGACACTACCCCTGGGACACTACCCCTGGGACACTACCCCTGGGACACTACCCCTGGGACACTACCCCTGGGACACTACCCCTGGGACACTACCCCTGGGACACTACCCCCATGCTTAAACAGGGAGAAAAAAAAAGTTGTTTTTTTACACAAAGTTGAAAGTTATGTAAGAAAAGAGGATGAGTGGCAGATCAAAGATCTGGAGAGAAGCATGACCAAGGCGGGTGCTTACAGAGGGAACCACCCTGGAGAAGATAAAGCAATTTAGAACATGGCAGAAAGCCCTGCCACAGCAGGATCGCCAAGATGTAACAAGAAATAAATTAAAGGTTTAAAATACAAAAGGACAAACCAAAAGCATTAAATTTGTAAAAGGCAGAAGACAGACATAAAAGGTCATAATTCAAAATGAGTATTAAAAAAAAATGGGAAAGGGACAAAGAAACAAGGCTTAAAATGGGACAAGTAACCAAGCCATAAATACAAAAAACGGATGGAAAGAAATCAGACAAGACCATCTAAACAGCCAGAAAAGATAGGGCAACGTGGGAAAATGGAAACACAAAATAAACCAAACCAGAACATAAACCTGACAAGAACTTTAAAGTCATTTTGAAAAAAGAACATGGAAACAGAAAATGGAGCAAAAAGAAAGAAAAAGTTTACAACGTCAACACAAAGCTTTAAAATTTAAGGGGCAAACAATGGCATAAAAGACTGGCAAAAAAAATGCAAACAGGCTAAATAATATAACATCAGGCATAAATACTAATAGGCACAAGAAAAATAGAGGGGAAAAAAAAAGCAAAAAAAGGGCACAATGAGACAGCCACTAATGCTAACATACAGAAGGCAGTCAGAGAATGACAACAAGTGCATAAAAATACAAAATAGGCAAACAGTAAAGACATTTTACCCTACATTTTATACAGTACATTTCAATACAAAACAACTGTTTTAGACAAATAAGAATGGCCATAAAATATTCAATAGGGACAGGGCCATAAATCAGCATAATGATTGAGGCAATGACCTTAAAGGAAAGATGTATGGAATAAATTAAATCATAAACGCTAACACACACAAAAAAAAAAAGAGCTTAAAAAAAAAATTGCAAGGACAAGAGCAGTAAGAAATACAAGGTGAGGGGGGGGGGGGTGCACAAATACAAAAGGGACATTGAGAATGAATAGACAAACAAGTCTTGAATTGGATACATGAGGTGAAGGCATAAACACAAGAGCAGCAATGTACAAAAGTTGCAGTATTAAACAGAAATTAAAGTTATGACAGTCAATAAATGATTTGCTCATAAATGCCTTCTGTCAGGTTGAGTGCAGATAGCTGAAGACGAGGACACAGGAACTGCAGTATAGTTGATTTATTTACAAACTTAACTTACAGAAACAAGGGAAAACTCTCCAGGACTTCAGAATACACAACCATACGAGGACGACGACCAACAAACACTGAGGGCAAACACAGAGCTTAAATGAATGGGGACTAATGGGATAATTAACTGAACACAGGTGAAGGAACTGAAAACAAACGAGGAGCGGGAAAACTGGAACACAGGACTAAACCAAAATCACCAAGACAGGGGGAAACAAGATCACAACACAGAACAGAACACATTAACAATGTGACACCTACTGGGCAAACTATTAAATATTAAAAACAAATAAGATCTTAATTCAATCTTCAAATAATTCAGTGAATTGCACAAATGTTCAGGCTTAAAATAAAACAAGTCCATACACACCTGTTAGGTAAATAAATACAGTCCTTATTTGAAACGGTTCAGATTCAAATCACTAATTCTGAAGACCTGTGGAATAAACACCATTCAAGCTCTGTGTGGGATGCAGCTGAATGTTACTCACCCTTTTCCAGTGACGAAATTTCACAAGTCACTGACATCCCTAAACAACTACTGAAAACACACAAATCATAAGACAAACCAAAGGCATGCAGAACCCATTCCAACCAAGGTTGTGTCAGGATCTCACTGGAACAAAATGATCAAATTAAGTAAATTCATTAAAGCACTTTAAACATATGGCATATTTAGAACACAGGTGTTTAAATTCCACAGGTCACATTGTAAATGGATCTTTGGACATAAAAGGACCACATGAGCGATTCAATCTCAGTGATAGATCACACCAGAGCCCTTTAGATCTCAGACCTACAGAGAAAACAGAACAGTTAACATGATATAATAATAATACCAAAATCTATGTGAAAGTTGAAAAAGTAAAAGATACAAAAATCTTACAGAAGGGTAAAACACGCTTTAAAAAATAAATAAAAAACACTACAATGGAAGTCAAAACTATATTTGACTGATAAACAAATAGGACATTACTAGAAATACAAGGGGGAAAGAAAAAGTACAAATCAGAAGTAAAAAAAAAAGCATCATAAGGGCACAGATGATTACAAAAGAGACAAAGTTACGAAGGCAAAAAAAGTAAAAAATAAAAAACAGCAAAAGAGGTTAGGCACATCACTAATTAAAAGGTTGAACAAATGCCAAGAATGCAGATGAGCAAAAATATTTACAATTACAAATACACAACAACAAGAATACACATCCACATTAACAAGAAAAGAAACTTCACAAAAGACATATTTAAAAAACTATATTAACAGATTGGTAATGTTGACATTAATTAATGCATCAATTTAACCATCTCTTTAGCATGCACTTTGTCAAACACACCTTGCTGACTAATTTACCAGAAACTCAAGTTTAGGGACGCCCCTATCTGATACCTGAGCTTTTGGTTTAGTATATTCACCTTCAGGTGACTGACTCGACCCTGTTACACTCAAAGTACATTGATCAGAGGCTGCTTGAAAGATGGCCATATTCTCCAACAAAACTGTTAAGGAACATGGCTTAAGCCAATAAAGAGCTCAGTATACAAAAAGAGAGACCAGAAGTCAATTTTCAATCACTTTACCAATGAAAGCTCTCTACAATTCCAGAGTTCAAAGAGCAAATGAGAGTAGAAGAGCTAAACTATGGAAGCTTACATGGGTGAGTGCTGAAGTTCTCAGTGACGGTGAGACCAAGGAACAGGACAACAGCAGGACAAACTTCAAGAAGCTGCACAGCTCAAGAAGACATGGTAAAGTTGAGGTTAATTACATGAAACTCAAAGGAAATGTTTCAAAAAACTATTTCCAATTATTTGGGAAGGAAACCTGCTTCATCTCCCCTGCCAGTTTTAGTTTCAGTGTCCTCTGATCTAATCCTGGTCTCATTCAGACCCTAAAAAAGTGAAGTGTGGTGACATCTGGAATAAGGTCAACATTTGGAATAAGGTCAACATTTGAACTCTGGAATAGCGATATAGCTGTAAACAGAAAAATAAGTGTGGGAGAGCTGCAGGGAAGAGAGGGAAATGTGGGACTAGGTTAGGGTTGTTACAGAAGCAGACTTAAGAGAAGGAGATTGAAGTTAACAGGAAGTTTCACAACCACTGAGTTGATGAACTGAAAGCAGGGTTAGTGGAGAGTGCACTGATACTCTGGACAGGGGGATGCTGGCAGTGAATAGCATGTTTCCTCTTACATGTGAGATGACTGGTAGATGGAACGGTGGATGACAGGAACTCAGGACAACGGTGGACTTAGAGACACGGAGGAAGGATGAGACACTGGAGGATCTACACAGAGGAGAATGGAGACGAGGAGCTGAAGATGACACTGAAGAAAGATTGCTGGTGATATCAGGTAGTTTGAGGTTAAGGTGAGTAGTCCTCTTCATACAAACGAGACCAGACAATGAGCTGGGGTGAGGTGTGTGTAGAAGTAGTGTCAGTGAATGAGGGTGATGATGAGGGTCAGGTGTGTGTGATCAGGACTCAGGAGAGGGAGTGCGCTGTGATTGGCTGGTCTGAGAGCCTGGCAGATCTGCAACAAGGGTTAGTGATACATGTCAAACAACAATGTGCTTTTTTTTTTGGTCAAACTGTAATGTGTGGGGTTTTTTTGTTTTGTTTTTTTACTTTGTTTTGTTTATTTACTTCAATTTTAATTAAGTGCCTTATCTGCAGCCATTATCAGTAAACTTGTGCTAGTAGACTCAGTCTTCTAGTTAGTGTTTCACAACAGGCTGAAAAGGCACAATTATTTCTGGCAGAAAAATGTATGAACAAGTAAAAACTTGCAATAAAGGAAAAGCAACATCAAAGAAAATACAGTGAACATTTATTACAAATAAAATAAAGGCAAATGCATAAAAAAGAAACAACGAAATGGGTATAAACTTTTTTCATAACAAAAAAAAAGGTAATTACAGGATAACATAAATACAAAAAGCATGACTACGAAAGGGCGCAGTAATTTAAAATTTAAAAGGGCATGTGCAGACAAGCAAAGTTTAACAGCAACTAACCCACGATAATGGCACAGACTCTGAGAGATGTCAAGTCACCTTCATTTACGGTGAAAAATTTGAATATTGTGCAAAAGTTCATGTATTTCAGTAATTCAAATTAAAAGGTGACACTAATATATTTAGTAAATATAACTATATACATATGCATGATTATACTTTTCAGAGGGCCGACATTTCTGTATTTAAAATGCTTTTTTTTATTGATTTCAAGTAATATTCAAATTTTCAGAGATTTTGAAATTGGGGTTTTCATAAGCTGTAAGCCATAATCATCAAAATTATAACTTTTGCGGGATATTCACATTTTTCAAGTTTCACCTGTATATACCGCTTTTAACAATAAAGATAGTTTCAAAGCAGCTTTACAGTGTGTGATGAAGAGTCAGAGGTGATCAGATCCATGTGCAAAGCTTTAATGAGGAACACAAACAAACAGAACAACGGAGAAGGCACAGTAAGGCCTTGTCCACACGGACACAGGTATTTTTATAACCGTGACATTTCTTACGCGGTTCGGCCGTTCGTGCACACGGAAACGCAGTATCAGGTCACTGAAACCGAACATTTTTGAAAAACCCTGCCAGGGTGAGTATTTTCTGAAACGTCAGTTGCAGTGTTGTCGTGTAGACAGTAAAACCGGAGTTTTTGCGCCGCTGACGGCTTCTGATTGGCCAACGTGGCTTTACGGTTAAGGGTTATATCGCCGCCTGCTGGTATTGCATGCTCTTGACAGCGCTTGATAGCGTGTTTTTGCGTTTTCATGTGGACAGAGGTTTTTTTTAAAACGCAGGAAGCAAAAACTCCGGTTATAAAAATACTCGTGTCCGTGTGGACAAGGCCTAATAGGAAATACACAAGGGCAGTCCTAAACTCGGAGTGGATACCAGGCAAGGGTCGTGGGCAGGCGGCGAGCGTTCGTAGAGAGATCTTGGAAACAGGCTAGGGTCGAGGAACCAGGGATATACAGAGATATGGTAGATTGCTCAGGATTGCACGCCGTGGCAGAAACAAGACTTCGCATGGAACAAAGGGAAGCGAGGCCCAGATAAAGGGGAGCTGAGTGGGAACAGGTGGTAGTGATGATAGAGATGAGACAGGGATGGAAAGAGGTGAGTAATGACGGGAGTGATGGAAAGTCAACTCCTAGAACTCAGGGGAGAGTGATCTGGGAGGCCAGGAGGAGGCGTGGCGGAGCGCATCGTGACACAGTGATAATAGGAAATTACTGTAACAGAGATTTTTTTGGATTTACAGCAGCTCTAGAATAAAGTTATTGTCCAGCTAAAGTTAGTTTTGATTGATTGATTCACTTCTGTTGCAAAGATCATTAGTTATTAACTGAGGAGTTACACAACACCATTCTAACAGAAAACACTCAACGCGCTCCGGCCGCTCGTCCTCACAAAACAGTGCCTGTGGCTAGAGAACGCAAACCCTGAAATAGATTCAAAGGTGCAAGCCATGAAATTTTTTGTAAAAAAAAAGGATGTCTCTGCGCAAATCTCAAAGACGCTGTAACGGCTTTAAGAGCGGTTACTCTGGTTTTGAGAGGTAGTACTACTACTAGGCTCTAGGGGGCTCTCCAGATTTCTAGTCCTCTGGATAAAAAACAGGGAGAAGGTCGACCCTTAAATTACAAGAACAAGGAAGTGCTCTACATTGTTCTACATGGAAACTCTGTTCAATCAGAAACATCAGTCAAGACGGTTTCGGAGGAAGAGACGGTGGATGGAGGTGTGAAATGGAGTCAGACGAGAGCGAGGGAATTGAAGAAGACACAAGAGGAGTTGAGAACAGGAAAAGGAAAAAGAAAAAGAATAGTATTTCAAGTGAAGGAAGCCAGACAAAAAGAACTATTGAGAGATATCATGTAGGTATGATAGCAGTAACAAAAAGCGACGGGATCTTCAAGGATTCGCACAAGGTTGGAAGATTCGTTGGAGAGAAACTCGGAGATGTTCGGTCCATTAAAGTAACAAGGAGTGGGATGGTTATTATTGATTGCGTGTCAAGGCGTCAGAGAGAAAAAGCTCTAAGGATTAAGGTGTATGAAGATTTCAGCGTTGTGAAATGCTTCCCACTCGGGACAGAATACAAAAAGAAAGGAGTAGTAAGTGGCGTACCGCTGTCAGTGGAAGACGAGGAGTTTCGGGCTATTGAAGGAGTTTGTGAGGCCAGAAGACTGACAAGATTCTGTCAAGGAGAAAGGGAACAAAGTACCTCTGTGTGTCTGACTTTTGTGGGAGATTTGCCAGAGAGGATATACTTACACTACATATGCTACAGGGTGAGGTCTTATGAAAGAGCTCCACTAAGGTGCTTTTGCTGTCAGGAGTATGGACATGTGGCTGCAGTGTGTAGAGGAGTCAGGAAATGTGGGAGATGTGGGAAACATACTTGTGAAAGAGGGGAGTGTGAAGAGGAACAAGTAAAATGCATTCACTGTTCGGGAAATCATCATGCGGGGTCAATGGAATGTCCTGAAAAAATTAAACAGGTAAAAGTGAGAAAAATCAGAGCAGAAGAAGGGCTAACATACGCAGAAGCTACCAAGAGACTGGAAAGAAAGGAACGAGTAGTAGTGCAAACAGAACCGGAAAAGAAGGGAGATGATCAGAATAACGTTATTTGCATGGACAAGAAGCGATTTCTAGCATTTATTGCTATGGTGGTCAATTGTGCTGTGGAAATTAAAGGCAAATCAGAGAGGATCAAGATGGTGTTGGATGCGGCGAGAAGATTCTTGGACATTATGGACATATCAGGAGAAGAACTAGATAATACGCTGAGAGAAGAATTTATACCATCTCAGACCATTGAGTTTGACATATAGAACGGGTAGTGAACTTTAGGGTGGTCACTGTAAATATACTGCACTGGGAAAACTATTTAATTCAGTAGGTGGCGGTAATGCAACACTTTGGATGCCAACCGCCATAAAACCCGAGAAGAAGAAGAAGAAACAGGGAGAAGTAGAGTTGGGGTATGTGGTCCGCTTGTGTCCTGGAAGTGGAGGTTGGCAAGCACTGGACAGTGACTGGAGCGTTGATGGAAGGAAGTGACGGTAGTTCCGGAAGTGATCCGGAGATGGAAGAAGATACTGGCGGTGGGATTAAAGGTTGTAAACAAAATGAATGGAATTTAGTAGAAAATCGGAAAAGGAAGAAGAGTGTTAACCAAGTATCGGGTACGGATAGTGAGAGAGAAAACCATATGACGAGAAGGAGGAAAGAGGAATATAAGGTAATGATACAATTCATGACAGGGGAAATAAGCTCTTTGAATCCTTTAAAACTGTCAAAGGCGTTGAAAGAAACGATTGGAGATATAGAGAATGCTAGGAGATTACAGGAAAGTAAACTGTTGCTGGTCTGTAAAGATAGCATTCAACAAAAGAAAGCTCTAGGGCTAAAAACTTTGATGGGACAAAAAGTAAATTGTTCTGTAATGGGAGAGAAAAATTGGATGAGAGGAGTGATCACGGGAATTCCAACTAGTATGTCTGAAGAGGTAATCAAAAAAAGCATATCAGGCGCCTCAGTGATCGAAGTCAAACGACTAAAGTACATCAATAATAAGGAGAAAATGGATAGCTTGTCGGTGATGCTGAATTTTGACGAGGTTAAAATGCCAGAAAGAGTGTTTCTAGGTTTTATGAGTTATTCAGTAAGACTATATACCCCTCCTCCATTGAGATGTTACAAGTGTCAAAAATATGGACATGTGGCATCGGTGTGTAAAGGGAGACAACGGTGTACAAGATGTAGTGGTAATCATGAGTATGGGAAATGTGAAGAAGGAGCGAAACTAAAGTGCTGTAACTGTGGAGAGGAGCATAGTGCGGCATATGGAGGTTGTCAGGTGAGGAAGAATGCTGTCAAGATACAACATGTTAAAATAACAGAAGGAATAAGTTACGCTGAGGCCATACAAAGAGTCAAAGGAACAGAACAAAGGAATGCACAACAGAGTGAAGATGAACAAAGAATACAGAGGCAGACCCAAGAGGAAATAAGTAGACCTACTAACTTCATCAATGTAGACAAACTGGCACTTATCACCTTTATGGCGGATGTAATAAATTGCTCAGCACAAACAAAAAGCCGAACAGAGAGAATAAGAATAATAATTAGAGCAGCAGAAAAGTACTTGCAGGCAGAGGGATTAACAGTTGAACAGGTAAATGAGAAATTAAAGATGCAAATAACAAACTCGCAGGCTGCATATGGAGATGTATAATGGTACTGATAATATTGCAGTGGAACGCAAGAAGCTTAATATCAAATGGGCAAGAATTTAAAAAATATATTGATGAATATGAAGAAAAACCTCATATTATTTGCATACAAGAATCTTGGCTAAAACCTCATTTAAACTTTGTCGTTCCCCAATATACAGTATTACGTAATGATAGGAAAATTATAAATGGTGGTGGTGTAGTAACTCTAATTAAACAAGAAATCGAATTTCGGGAGATAGATGTGAATGGAGAAGTTGAATCGATAGTGGTGGAGGTATGTACAAAAAATCAGACAATACGAATAATTAATTTTTATAATCCATGTGATAGGCTTAAAGAAGATTTAAGACAAAAAGCTTGTGGTGAGGGAAGTTTTAAATTAGTGTGGTGTGGTGACTTTAACGCACATAATACAATGTGGGGTAGTGAAGTTAATGATCATAATGGAAAAATAGTGGAAAATATTTTAGATGAAAATGATCTAGTGTGTTTAAATGATGGAAGAGCAACTAGGATAGATGTTGCAAGAGGTCATCAGTCAGCAATAGACTTAACTATAGTGTCTCAAAGTCTGGCAAGACAATGCAAATGGGAAGTGCTTGATCAAAATACAATAGGTAGTGATCATTACCCCATCAGATGTGTAGTAGGAGTGGAACAAAATATAAAACAGGAAATTCCCAGGTGGAAATTTAAAACAGCAGACTGGGAAAAATTTAAGGAAGTTAGTGAGGCTAAAATGTTAGGAATAGTAATTGATAATCAAGAACCAGAGGAATTAAATAATACAATTATTGAGATCATTTGTAGTACAGCTGAGGAGGTAATTGGGAAAAGTTTAGGAGTAAGAAAAGGAAAAAGTGTACCATGGTGGACAGAGGAATGTAGTGAAGTAATAACAGTTAGAAATAAAGCGTTTAAAAATGTCAAGAAAACATATTCATTTCAGGATGTAATAAAATATAAGAGAGCTCAGGCAGTGGTTAGAAAAGTAATTAGATCTGCTAAAAGGAATTACTGGAGACAATATTGTGATGAAATTGGGGAGAGTGTAGATATAAGAGAATTATGGGGTATGATTAGGAAAATGGGAGGGAATACATTTAATAGGAATATACCTGAAATAATAGATGAGGATAAATGTATAACTATTGAAAGTGAAAAAGCAGAGGTATTAGCAAAAGCATTTGTAAAGATTCACAGTAATTGTAATATATCAGAGGAAATGAGAAGGATAAGAGAGCAAACAATAAGAGAAAATCCTAATATCATGGTCCAAAGAAGGCCCTCTGAAAGTACTATGGAGGAAGTTTTTACATTGTATGAATTAAAACAGGTACTTATAGGTTTAAGAAATTCATCTCCAGGAAAGGATGGAATTTGTAATGAGATGATAAAGAAATTATCAGATGTATCATTGAGTTTAGTATTAAATTTGTTCAATAAAATATGGGAGACAGGAAAACTCCCTTCTTCCTGGAAACATGGAGTAGTTGTTCCAATAGCTAAGCCTGGGAAAGATCATTCCAGAGCAGTTAACTACAGACCAATTGCATTAACATCAAACTTGTGTAAAATCATGGAAAGAATGGTAATAGCTAGATTAAATTACATAATAGAAAATAAAAATCTTTTATGCCCACATCAAAGTGGATTTAGAAAGGGTCGTAATACAATGGATGCTATCATATGTCTAGAATCAGAAATTAGAAAAGCCTTTGTAAATAAAGAAGTATTGGTTGGAGTGTTTTTTGATGTGGAAAAAGCATACGATATGTTGTGGAAGGAGGGATTATTAATTAAGTTGGATAAAATAGGTATTAAAGGAAGGTTATATAATTGGATAATGGATTTTCTTTTCAAGCGTACAATACAGGTCAAGATCGGCTCAAGTTATTCAAAAATATATACAATAGATAACGGTACTCCTCAAGGTAGTGTTTGTAGCCCCATTTTGTTTAATTTAATGATTAATGATATATTTTCTCAGGTAGGACAAGGAATAGGTAAATCCCTCTATGCAGACGATGGAGCCATGTGGAAAATTTGTTGAGAAAAGCATGCAGAGAGCAGTAGAGGAGGTGGAAGATTGGGTAAACAAATGGGGTTTTAAATTGTCAGTAGGAAAAACGCAAGTTGTTTGTTTCTCAAAAAAGAAGAGTAGCCCACAAATAAAATTAAAACTATATGATCAAACGTTGGAGCAAGTATCGGAAATTCGATATTTGGGGTTGTGGATGGATTCAAAATTGAAATTTGACAGTCACATAAAGAAAATAATTGATAAATGTAAAAAAGGAATAAATGTTTTAAGATGTCTGGCAGGGGTAGATTGGGGTGCAAGTCGGCAATCATTGAAAAGAATATATTGTGCAATAATCAGACCAGTAATAGATTACGGTTGCATAGTATATAGCTCAGCATCAGCATCCAGGTTAAAGACAATAAATATTATCCAGTCGCAAGCTTTACGAATAAGTTGTGGGGCATTCAAAACATCCCCTATTCCAGCAATGCAGGTAGAAATGGCAGAAATGCCTCTGGATGTTAGGAGGTTACAATTAAAAATGTCATATTGGACTAATATAAAGGGACACAAAGAGAATCATCCAGTGAAAAAGGTCCTAGAAAAGTGCTGGGAGTATGGAAAAGGAGAAATAAAAAGTTTTGGATGGAATGTAGGAAAAGAAGTCCAGAACATAGAAATAAGTAATATAAATATTAGTCCCACAGTGGTAATACCTTCTATACCACCATGGCTTTTCCCAAAACCATATGTAGATTTAACATTGAAAGAAAAGCTGCTAATAAAGGAAATATACATAACAAAGAATATAGTGGTGAAACAGCATCTAAATCAGGTATATTACAATAGTATCCAGATATTTACGGATGGCTCTAAGAACCCAGACACTGGACATACAGCAGCAGCAGTTTACATTCCTCATTTTAAATACAGTATTGAAAAGAGAATTACAGATTATGTTTCGGTATATACAACAGAAATGATTGGGATTTTAATGGCACTTCAATGGGTGGAAGAAGTTCGACCAATGGATGTAGTGATTTGTTCAGACTCCTATTCAGTTTTAATGAGTATAAATAGTGGAAGGTCAGCCTCTAGGCAGGATATTTTGTATGAACTGTTACAAAACCTGTACAGAATATACAGAATAGGAGTAAGTATTTCATTTCTTTGGGTTCCAGCACATGTGGGAGTAGAGGGTAATGAGGAGGTGGATCAGCTGGCAAAGAGATCTTTAAAACGCAATGTAATAGACATTAATGTATCTCTGAGTAAATCTGAAGTTAAAGTATTAATAAAATCTGCTCTAAATAAGATCTGGCAAGAGAAATGGGATAAGGAGACAAAAGGTAGACATTTGTATAAAATTCAAAACAAAGTTGGGGTTGAGAGAAAGAAATACGGAAGTAGAAAGGAAGATTCTATTATATCTAGGCTTCGAATAGGGCATTCAGGACTTAATTACTCATTATTTATCATTGGGAAAAGAGAATCGGGGAATTGTGATAAATGTGGATTGTCAGAAACAGTTGAACATGTGTTGATTCAGTGTTCAGGATACAATAGAGAAAGAAGCAATTTAATTGAAACATTAGAATACTTAGGTATTAATACGTTGACATTAGATAGCATATTTCAAAACGCACAGAAAGCGAAAAGGGTGTATAGTGCTTTAATAACATATCTAAGGGAAACAGGATTGGTTGACAGGATATAGTTAAATAGTATTTTTTTTTTTTTTTTTTTTTTTTTAAGTTGCTTAACGATATTGACGCTTCACACTCCTGTCCAGTTGGTGGCGGTAAATGCACCTTTTTAGCTGGTTTGCCAACCGCCATAAAACTCTTAAAGAAGAAGAAGAAGAAGAAGTTGGGGTATGTTTGGTTAGAGAGAAGCATGGCCTCTTTCTGCTAACCTTATGTGTAGAGTCCGGGTTGGGAAACTATGGTTTTGAGCTCATCCAAGTAAGTGTTGTTCATTTTGTGTTGTAATCATTGGTTTTGCTGGTTTTCTTCATCTCATCTAATATGTGTGGTGTTAATGTTAGCCTGTATGTTGTTGTTTAGAAGGACTTCTTGGATATACCGCGTCCACAGAGTCATCTTTCTTATGCTACGGGATTGAGACATCTTCCTTTCCATGCTGTGCTGGGTCTAATGGGGATACTATTTGATTATGCCAATATCATCATTGGATATGTTGGATCAACGCAGATCTGGGATGTTTGAGTGCTGCAAGGACAACTTTATTGCAACGTACCCTAAGCTAAAATATGAGCTTAATGAAGCATAGAGCTTGAATTGAACTACTGGACTTTTTGCTCTTTTTTGTTGGACCATTCCCACTCCTGGTACCAAACCAGAAAACACGTGTATACCTTCAATTGTTGACTCACCAGTTGTACATGGTGGTGTGACTTAATGATATAAATATGTTTGCATTTACCTCTGTGTTTGGACTTGGTTTGAGAGTTTCTGAATCTGGTTAGAAATTAATTTTAGTCAATGAAGCCCTCCCTTATAAATGTATTTGTGATTAAACCTCCTGAGAGTTCTCAGTTGGATGGTCACAACGCAATCCTGCAAAAACACTGACGGCGTGCACATGCGTTTGAATATATATGCACGCAGGCATGTAGTCCTTCTTTACAAACCAACCCTCAACAAACTGCTTGTCTGGCCTTAATTTATAATAAAGAATTATTTATCGCTTCCGCGTAACCACGTGAACCGGAATGATCCCGACAACGTTTTATCTGTATAGAGATAAAGGGAAGGAGGCCTTCACAGGGGAGAGACTAGTGACACTTCAGGACTGCGGTGTTGTCGCGTCCAGGCGTGTGCGTGCGTGCGTGTGTGTGTGCAGGCGCAGGTCCTTCATCAGATCTGGATACGGTGGGCTGCGGTAAACCTCGGGATAAACAGAAACACTAATATAAGCGTAGATGCCATTCTTCTTATGATGTAACGAGTACATCAGGATTTAAGGGAAGTGTTCCCAGTTCCGGCTGACCTAATCTATGCAGCCTAACATTGAGTTATAGTAGTCTATAATGTATTATGTGTATGCTAGGTCGGCTTTGCAGCCTTGGCTAAATGTAATTTACACGAGACTAGATAATGATCTGAGATGTCGTCGCTCTGCTGCAGAATTTCAACGGCATCAACATCTATTCCATCAGATAATATTAGATCTAGAGTATGGTTACGACAATGAGTAGGTTCTGACACGTGTTGTCTCACTCCAATTGAGTTTATAATGTCTTTAAATGCCAATTCCAATGCATCTTTTTCATTATCTACATGTATATTAAAATCACCAACAATTAGGACTTTATCGGCAGCCAATACTAATTCTGATAGAAAGTCAGCAAATTCATTGATAAAATCTTTATGGTGCCCTGGTGGCCTGTATACAGTAGCCAGTAGAATTCTCAAACGTGATTTATTGTTTACACTATATATTTTTACATTAAGCACTTTAAGAACACGTCTTCTACGCCATTGATGAAGGTGTGTGTCTAAATGTCTAAGTAACTATTTGTAAACCAAAATAAGCTAAAGAACATGAAGACAGAGCGCTAAATGTATCAACAGGCAAAGAGTCAGCATTGGACTTAACTTTAGTGTCTAATTCACTGGCTGGAAATAGTAATTGGGAAGTTTGGACATTTACAACAGTGGGGAGTGATCACTACCCTGTCTTTTGTACAGTAGATCAAAGAATGGAAGTAGGTCCAGGGGCCTGATGTATAAACGTTGCGTACGCACAAAATAGGCATAGAAATATGCGTACGCATTTTCCCACTCACATATCGGGATTTATAAAAAATAAACTTGGCGTAAATAAGTGCGCACCGTAAGGATGCTCTTGACCGTGCGTACGCACTCTTTTAGAAGAGTATGTGTTTTGGCGACACCAACTGGCCCAAATAGCAATAACTATTTAAAATGAAAAACTTCTAAATTATCCTATTACATAACCCAATAAATCAAATTGCATCAACCTGAATTATCATTATCAGCATTCTTAACCGGGTGCAAATACTATATAAATAAAGATAATACAAACATAATTTCACTCACCAAGCCTATCACATGAAGCAAACATCCATCTCTTCTTAAATGTCCGCGCCAGCGAGCGCGTTGGGCCGTTTAGTGAAACTGACGCAGCCTATCTAAAACCATACATCTTCATTATACGTCCTAATCATAAATACAGTGCATGTTCACAATAATAATTTAAATAAATAAAAGAATGATTTAAACTATGTTTTACTTCTGATATAAACATTTAGATTAAATATGCCATTCTCATTAATGTAGTCTCATAAACTACATGAAATCATTACTGAGAAGTTACAACACTTTTATATTCAATAAATAGAAATATTTGTTGTGGATGCAATGCAACACTTTTCCTCTGGCATGCTGTGTTTTAATGTTTTAACTACAGAGATTAATTGCTTATCATGATAATAGCAGATTGTCTGAGAAAAATAGTTTTGTGCAAATAATGCACAACAAAGTCTATCTTTTTCCATTAAAAATATAAATCAATTAAAAATACTGTTTGGCCAGTGGAAAAGATTGAGAAAAACTTTCTCTGAAATGTATTTTACACTATTTTAATTATTTATTTATTCAAAAACAAGGCAAGGATAGGCTATTAAATAATTTTTATTAATGACATCCGTATTTCATATTTTCCTAATGTGTGGTACCGGTCACGTGGATGAATAATAATATGCAAATGATATGCAGATGAGGACATGCATAGTAAAACTATATAAACTATGTCCATATATGGTTATTTCGGGGTGGAGACGCATGGGCGCACAATCTTACGCTGACTGGGATTTATAAAGTGAATTCTGCGCAGATTCTGGCGTACGCACGGTTTTATAAGTCTGAATATTTTTTTGCGTACGACATTTTTGGCTTTCCGGCGTACGTACACTTTTAGTAAGGATTCTACGCAGAGTTTTATAAATGAGGCCCCAGTTGATATAGTTCCTAAGTGGAAGTTTGGGAAAGCTGATTGGGATAAGTTTAAGAAACTGAGTGATGATTCCTTTACTAGGGTTGAGGTTTCAGGAAGTATAGATGATGTTAACAATCAGATAACTACAGCAATTATAATGGCAGCAGATGAAGCTATCCCTAAAGGGAGTAATAGGGTAAATAGGAAATTGGTGCCTTGGTGGAATGAAGAGTGTTATCAGGCGGTAAGAGACAGAAACAAATCTTTTAAGTTGCTTAAGAGAACTCATACGATAAGTCATTTAATTCACTACAAGAAAGCTCAGGCAGTGGTTAGAAGAACTATTCGAAAAGCAAAAAGGACTAGTTGGAGAAATTTCTGTGATGAAATAGGAAGAACTACACTGGTAGGAGAAGTATGGAGAATGATTAAAAGGAT
This sequence comes from Semotilus atromaculatus, assembly GCA_031834385.1. Classification (NCBI taxonomy): domain Eukaryota; kingdom Metazoa; phylum Chordata; class Actinopteri; order Cypriniformes; family Leuciscidae; genus Semotilus; species Semotilus atromaculatus. The sequence continues at coordinate 1,139,866 of JAULUF010000011.1, read as the reverse complement.
GGGGGGAGACAGGAGGCAGTGGGATTATCCAGTTATGTCTTTTGAAGAGGAATTAGCAGTTTCCAACAAGGAGAAAGCAGAAATTATGGCAGAGATTGATAACACTTAATCAGCATATTCATAAATTAAAAAGGAAGGAAGATACTAAAAATGAATTAGACGAATCATTTACCTTGGCAGAGATGGTGAGAGCAATAGCAACAGCAAAACCTTCATCTCCGGGAAAAGATCAAGTTTGTTATATTATGTTAAAACAATTGGGGAAGAAATCAATGATGAAGCTGCTGGAGGTATATAATAAAATATGGAAGGAGGGAAAGTTACCAAGTACTTGGAAAGAAGCGGTAGTGATCCCAATAAGGAAACCTGGTAAGGATCCAACAAAACCCACAAGTTACAGACCGATAGCTTTAACTTCTAATTTGTGCAAAATTATGGAAAGGATGATAGTAGAGAGACTTACTCATGACATTGAAAAGAGAGGATTAATGGCTAGTTGTCAGAGTGGTTTTAGGAAGGGAAGAAGCACAATAGACTCTGTGGTAAGAATAGAGACGGAAGAAAGGCACAAGCGAATAAAGATACCTTAATAGCGGTATTTTTTTATATAGAAAAAGCATAGGACATAATGTGGAAGGAGGGGTTATTAATCAAAATGAATAAGATGGGTGTTGGAGGGAAAATGTTTAACTGGGTAAAGGATTTTCTTTTTGGATGGAAAATACAAAAGAGGATAGGGATGGACATTTCAAATCAATACATAGTTGGAAAGGGAGTGTGATAAGCCCATTACTCTTCATTATTATGATTAACGATATATTTGAAAAAGTTCCAGAAGATATTGGAAAGTCTTTGTTTGCAGATGACGGGGCATTGTGGAAGAGAGGAAGGAATATGGATTATTTAGTGAGGAAAATACAGGAAGCAATTGATGAAGAGGTGGAGTGGGGTTATGATTGGGGATTTAGATTTTCTGTAGAAAAGACGCAGTCTGTCTTTTTTACTAGGAAAAGAGTTCAGGAAGGCGTAAAGCTGAGAATGTATGGTAGAGAATTAGAGAGGGTTGGAACTTTAAAATTTTTAGGAATAAGTTTGGATTCACGATTGACATTTGCAGGTCATATCAGGAAAATGGTGGATAAGGGGGAAAAAGTAATGAATGTGATGAGATGTCTGAGGGGAAGAGAATGGGGTGCTAGTAGATCATCACTGAAAAGAATATATGTGGCATTAATACGATCTGTGCTAGATTATGGATGCATAGTATTTGGATCGGCAGCTAAGTCTCAGCTAAAGAAGTTAGATGTAGTCCAGGCTCAGGCTCTGAGAATATGTTGTGGAGTGTTCAAAACAACTCCTGTAGCAGCCATACAGGTAGAAATGGGAGAATTTCCATTAGAGTTAAGGAGGAAACAGTTATTGGCAAATTACTGGGCTGGTTTACAAGGGCATAATAATACACATCTCACTAAAGCAGTATTGCAGGAAAGATGGGAGTATGGGAAAAATGTTAAGGAAAAATTTGGACGAATTGGAAACAAAATAGCCAAAGAATTAGAAGTGTATAATTTGAGGATGAGTCTCACGGTAGTGTATCCACAGATTGCTCCATGGAAGATAGTTTGGCCTGAGATAGACTGGTATGTGTTACAGGTAAAAAAGGAAAGCGCAGGAGGATATTAATTTAGAAAGAGTGTTCAAAAATCGGTTATGGGAAAAATATAACACATATATCCAGATTTATACAGATGGAGCTAAGAATCCAGAGACTGAAGCAACAGGACTAGTGGTGATACCAGATAAAGGATCAGGAATCAATAGGAGGACATCTAATGAATTAGGGGTTTATACAGTGGAAATGTTGAAAATATTAATTGCATTGCGATGGGTAGAAAGGACGGGACAGAACAAAGTATTGGTATGCTCAGATTCATCATCAGTTTTAACAAGCCTAAGGTCATTTAAATCCAAAAGTCGTCAAGATATTCTGTTTGAAGTACTCCAGTCAGTAACAAGAATAGTAAATCAAGGTAGGCAGGTAAAGGTTATATGGGTTCCAGGACATGTAGGGATAAGGGGGAACGAAATGGCAGATAAATTAGCAAAAAGGGCATTGACAAAAGGAAATATAGAAATGCAAGTTAGTATTAGCAAAGCAGAGGTTAAAAGTGTGATATGGAAGAAAATAAATCAAATGTGGCAAGAAAGGTGGGATAGAGAGGGGAAAGGGAGACACTTATATCAAATTCAAAGGGAAGTTAAAGATACAAGGGCTGGGAGTCAAAATAGGAGAGAAGAAATTGTTATATCTATGTGACCTGGCTGAGGGGATGTGCAACCAGATCGAGGGTTAAAGGTTCTTGACTACGCCACCTGGTGCCTCTCACACCAGGATATACTTTGCACCTTAACTGCTAAAAACCTAATCTAAAGGCAAGCAGGTTCGTAGAAATACACCAAAGATAAGATGGACAGAGACGTGCTTTCAGTACAAAAACAATTTTATTATACAATGGTATAATTAAAAGAGCCACACCGTCATACTAGAGGCACAGTACTAAAGCGAGAGACCGGGCCTGGTATTGGCTGTTACAAGGGGCAATACGAGTAACAATTTACCTGGAAAATACTGATTCACGGTCAAGGCAGGTTACCTGTCCGGGACACGCGTGACGTTCACCGCCCGTGCTCTGGAATCTGGTGCCCACGATCACATGCATTCACACACACACACACACACACACGCACAGGCACAACCACTACAAGCCAATGAGTCAATTAATATTGTGAAGTGCAATTTACCACTACAATACGTGGTGCAGTGCGCGAGGACGGAACCAGGAACCTCTCGTGAGCAGTTACTCTAGTATTCTGAAAAAAAAGGAATAAAGGATGAGAAAGTTGTCACTAGCAGAGTGGATAGAGAATGTAAAACTATACACTACTAGAAAAGCCAATACCACATCAGTCGGACAGAACATTAGACGGAGGCTACGGAAAATAACCACAATAAAGAAAAGATATATATAAAACTAATTTAGGCAAGGCAAAGCAGCAGGAGCAATCTGCCTGCAGACACAAAATCATTATAATTAGTGCTGGATTTACACATGCACAAATAGTCACGTAGCATCGCAAACATTTCATAAACATTATTTTCTTTTACCTCAATGTTGACAAATGAACTGACACAGTGGAAAAACAGCCCTTTGCGCCAGTCTTCACAATCCTACATCACAGTTGATACACACAGCATATTCATTAAATACATTTATATTAAGAGTTGACAATAAAACACAGCCATGCATTACGTCAGGGCAACACAGTCACACTCATTTTACAGGTGTTCAACGCTTTTAGTCCTAACACACTGGATCTACTCGCAACACAATAAACAATAAACATTTACCTTCTTGATGTTGCTGCTTAATTGCGGTACAGCTACCTGGCGGATGCTTTGCCCGAGACCTGTGCGCAAATGTGCTCATTAAAATGCATATGTCCCAACAGTGACACCCACGTATTGATTAACAATAAAATGCACAAATAATACCTTCAGTAATACACAGCACGATTACCCGGAAGCGTCTGGCAATCAGTCAAACACCTATTTTCCAATAGCCCAGTATTAGATACAATATAAATACCTCATATAAACATTTATCACACCTTCGTTGCACAGGAGAACCACATACCTAAGCAGTAACAGACTGAAAATGTATCTAAACACCAGAAACTCTCTAAGCCCAACAGTGCAGACTGTTTTATAGGAACTGGCCTAGACGCAAATGTGACCCTGGATCACAAAACCAGTCTTAAGTCGCACGGGTATATTTGTGCCAATACCCAACAAAACACTGTATGGGTCAAAATTATAGATTTTTCTTTTATGCCAAAATTCATTAGGATATTGGGTAAAGATCATGACCCATGAAGATATTTAGTACATTTCCTACCTTAAATATATCAAAATTGTATTTTTGTAAGTGGATGCAGCACAATCGCCAACAGAAATGGAAACCTTTAAAGGCGATTTTCTCAATATTCAGTTTTTTTCTAACTCTCAGATTCCAGATGTCAAATAGTTGTATCTTGGCCAAATATTCTCCTATCCTAACAAACCATACACCAAGGGAAAGCTTATTTATTCAGCTTTCATGTGATGTATAAATCTCAATTTTTTTAAATTGACACATAAGACTGCTTTTGTCGTCCAGGGTCACAAATGAGTTGTTTAGCCACTCACGGCTAGCTGGGTAAGTTAAGATTGGGACATTGTTTATTAAATAAAACGCTTAAATTAATAGGGAAACATAATACTGGACTGTGTGATGGATGCCAGGAAGAAGAGTCTGTAGAGCATATTATTTTGAGACGTAGTAGGTATGAAGTTCAGAGAGAGCTGATGAGGAATAAACTGAGGGAGATGGGAGTTCAGAACATCACGTTAAAAGGGTTATTGAGCAGTGATAGGGAGCAGACTAGAATTCTTATGACTTTCTTAAGAGAAACTGGTTTTTTTTTTTTATAGGATATGAAGAAAAGTATTGAGGAGGGTTAAAAGTTTTTTTTTTTTTTTTTTTTGTATGAAAGGGATGAGGTGTGTGTGGGTTGGGGAAGGGGTTTTAGTCTGTAAGCCTTTTTTCTGATCCACACTCCGGAGCAGAAGGTGGCGGAAATGCACCAATAAGTGCTGTAAAATAGCAATAATAAGAAGAAGAAGACAGAGCGCGTTTCGTAATCCAGACATGTTTTGGACCCCTCGGCTCGCCGTAGCTGTCAGGTTGCAGTATGTTGTTAAAGTTTAGCCGATCGCAGCATTGGAAATAATATTCGTTCTTATTCGTCTACGGTACTGGTCGCACTGTTTTACATTTTACTTCACAGCAAACGCTTTAACACTTGCAATGTGTTCCGATCCAGGCACTTTATGATCTGACGGAAACTATGAATCTATAACATGCTAACAGCTAGCCTATCAATAACACGTATTTCAAATATGCAAACTAAAATAACATCTAAATATAACCTAACATACTCATATTGTAAGCGTTTAACAGCGTTCATCTTGCGTTTCTAATGTTGTGTCCTGGGTTTGTTTTTAGTGTTTAGATGTTCAGTGACTTTTATTGGCTAACGTTAATCTTTATTTCGTAGTCTTTCTGACTTTGCAGAAATACAGCAGTCGAGTTTTGTTTGTGAAATAAGGGTTAGGTTCGTACAAGGTGCTTAAAGTGCTTGAAGGTCTTGAATTTGACTTTTTGAAATTTAAGTTCTGGAAAACCCTTGAAAACAGCCATGTTTTTGAAGAGGTAAAAAGTGCTTGAATTATTAAAAATTGGGATGCACCGACACCGAGCTCATGTACTCCGATACCAGCACCCGCTGTGGTGCGCGAGCTGGTGAGAGAAGCACGCGCGAGCTGGTCGCGCACAGCCCTTTAAACGGACATCAGTGGAAGGGTTGTAGTTCAGTCGGATGGCTCATTAACGTTAACTGATGAGAGAGAGCAGTTCTGTTGAATGCTCTTGATTGCTGATCGTTCACTCAGCATGTGCTATTTTGGATGAAAACTAAATCGTATATGTAAGTAAAGTAAAACATGAACTGTTACCTGATCTGTGTATAACGAGTGATTCCCTACATTATTACTGGACGTTTGCAGGTCAAGAAGTTCCATGAACGCAAACATCAGCGCGCGCCGCAAACCAGCGTCTCAGCGCGCGAATACTGAACACAGTCGCTGCGTCCCAATGTGCATACTATCCATCCTAAATAGTATGTGACATTAGTAATTGTCAATACTATTTAGGGCATAGTATGCACATTGGGACGCAAATGTTGGAGGAGCAAATGGGTATCGTTAAGGTTTTAACGGTATTACTACTCTTACCGATACTGCTTATCGATCCGGTACTTTAACGGTATTCTTATCGGTTCTTTTTGGTGTGTTTTTTTTTTTTTTTTTTTACATTCAGGTAATTATTAACATTTGCTTTATATTTTGAAATGTAAAATATCTATAACAAAAGAAAAAGCAATCCTTTAAAATATTTATTTGTTATGCAGCAGTGGCAGGCTTTTTTGTTTTATATACATGAGATAGGATACGATAAGCAAAAACAAGTACAAACACATGGTCAAAAAAGAATACAATTAGACAAAGACACAAATTATATACACAGTGCTTTAATTTCAGGAAGGTCTATTAAAATTACTTTTCAGGTAAGTGTTTCTGTCTGAAAAGAAATCTAATTTAGTAATCAAATGTAAAATAACACTGCATAGTTTATCATAGATAAATGCTTATTAAAGTTTAAGTTATTCATTCAAGAGCTGTGAGTATTTTCTCTGCCTTTTGTTGTTTGATTCGCATTAATGGCTCAATCGTCACAGGTTTATTAGACGCTGCCCCTTTAAGACCGAGTGCAGATCTAATAGGTGACTGATGCACCATCATTTTCTCCCAACTATTTACGTCCATTTAAGACATAAACTGTGTTTAAGTGAATAAACTGTTTCAGTGAATCTCAGAGCTGGTCATTTTTATATTTTTATGTATATTTGATAGTTTAGATGCGCATTATGAGCCCAAAGTTACTTTTCTTGTCTTGTTGCAGTCCATTTCGGAGCGCGCGTCGCCTTGTGAACAGCGTCTCTTGCGCAGATTTTTGTGCTTTTAATAGCTCTTTTAATGATTAAACGCGTCCGCAATTTAGCAACAGTAGAGACTGCATTTTACAACAATCACCGATCATGCGGATTCTGACGGTAGCCTACTTTTGGGTTTTAGGAAGAAATGACAGCGCATCGCTGTGAAGGGAAGGAAGTTGCTCTCTAGACAGAATACGTCTTGTTTGTAATGGTTTCATCTCAAATATCTTTTTATAATCTTTGAAAGCCGAAATCTAAAATAAAATGAGAATAATATCCCAGATCTACCACGTTTGAATGTTTAGTTCTGTCCTCATTGTCAATCATTAAGCAGGGCTGTCGTGTTGTGCGCGCTGTGGCTCCGCATGAGAGATCGCTCTCTCTCTTCTGGACTGCGAAATTGTATCGGGCGAGAAATTGTATCTCTAGCTGGCGAGATAAACATGTTCAAGATTACGTCTTTATAGCAATAATAGTACGTGTATTTTCTTAATTTCTCCAGTACCGACAGCAGAACCGATAACGTCCGAGCTTATCGATACTGCGGTCTTTCAAAATTCAGCCCCGGGGCCCGTTTAATACCGGGTTTCGGTACCCATCCCTAGACGCAGCTAGTCTTTCACGTCCAACGTCATTGGATTGATCTCCATGAAGTGAAACATCAGATTCCATATATATGTAATTTGAGTTAAAAAAAATAAAAAAAATAATAACCATAATAAAGATATCGTTTGATAAGTGCTGATTAAAGTCCTTGAAAGTCCTGGAACCCTATCTCAGTATTGAAAAGGGAGTATTTAAGTTGTATCAAAATCTAAAGTTAATGAGATAGAAATAACTGTTAATAAAAGTGTAATACATCAGAGAATGTTCGATCTGCTTTTAATCATATAATTTCACAGAAGCTGATTCATTTCTTGCTGTCGATGTGAAGGATTTTTCAGAAACAATGTATTTGTGTGTTTGCAGTGACGCCATCAGTTACTGACCTCAGTTTGTAATGTTGGTTTGTGTGTTTCTGTAGTGAAGCTGCTTGTAGAGCATCATGGGAAACACCAGCGAGCGTGTGTCGGACCGGCACGGGGCGAAGGCCCAGCGCTCGGACAGCGGAGGACAGAAGGACCTGGAGCCCGGGAAGATGATGGACAGCACAGACGACCCCAATATTTTCAACACACACGGGCCAGAATCTAAAGTATGCCAGAACACACAGTGACATCAAGTCATTTATAAACACACAGAACTCCTGCTTCAAGCTTAAAGGGCTCATATACATGTGATCAGTGTGCCTGAACTTTATTAGTGCTCAGTTAAACAGTGCTGAGCATTTAAATATAAAGAGTAAACTGATGTTCTTGCATGAATGCCCGGTGTGTGCCAGAGCAGTGAACCATGCGTGTTCTTTAGGCCGCGGGTGAGAAGGACTTCGCCCCAGATTTGGAGGATATGGTGAAGACGAGTTCTCAGGCTCGACCCACCGTGATCCGCTGGGCCGGAGGAGGGAGAGAGGTTTACATCACCGGCTCCTTCAACAACTGGAGCTGCAAGATCCCACTCAATAAGAGGTGTCTGTGCGCTGCCTGATGAACAGAAGCTCGCTCTTTGTTATTTCATGAATTTTTCAACCTTGTTTCTCTGTGTTTTTGAAGCCATAATGATTTTGTAGCCATCTTGGACCTGCCTGAGGGCGAACATCAGTACAAGTTCTTCGTTGATGGCCAGTGGGTTCATGACCCGTCTGAGGTGATTATATCTGCACTTAACCCGCCGTCACATGACTTATGAACATAGCTTCTGTCTTAGTTAGAGACACTTCATTTTCAACAATATTATTGATCTCCTGCATTGACAGCATTATATGAGAACTGAACTGAGCTGGACGATGACATCACGCTTTTCTCCAGAGTGGATATAAATTAACTAAATTAATAACTTTTTTGCAACAAAATGAAGCATCACTGAACTTACTTAAGCTGGACTGTGACGCTATTTTCTTAAACAAACTTTGTTGCATTATTTCCCTGTTATCTCTGTAAAGCTGCTTTGAAACACTCTGTACTGTAAAAAGCGCTGTATAAAAAAGGTGCCTTGTTTATATCACCGCTATACAAACAAATGTCAAGACATGATGTCATTTATGGAGGTTAAAGATGTAAAATCACAGGACAACTTACAAGTATCGCACAGCAGACGCATCATCTGTACTGAGAACAGGCAAACATTCAATGAACAAAGAGGCTAGGGCTGCATGATTTGGGGAAAATTTCATATTGCAATTATTGTGCAATTATAGTGATCCCATCATTACAATTGAAAGCTATCATTTTAAAATAAAAAAACATTTATTAGGCTTCAAAAAATATAATAGCTTTAAATTTAAGTGAACTTCAAACATTCCTCACATAAACCCATAATGTCATATTTACCTGTCCCCTTCCTGTCTAACAGGTAGCACATACAGAAATTGAATAAAGTTATCAAACAGTCTGCGCTGCATAAATGATAGATTATATATAGAATAATCCTTATTAAAGCTACACAAGTTCTTTTTTAAAGCTAACCCTTTGTTTTTTGATAAACTTTACTGACAGAAAGCTTTATTGGATGCTGTCCCTTTAAGAGCAGCCGCTGCTGACAGAGACGCGGGTCTCACACGCGCCTCATTCTCACACAACTCTTTATGTCCATCATAAGACTGCTCTTATGTTATGAAGATACTCGACAAACGACAATTTGGCATAATTGTGTGTGTTATTGTTCGTTCAAGCGCGAAAGAGAACTGTATTCTGGCGCGCGGTCTGTGTATGTGCATCATACTGGCGCGCGTCTTTCTGTGAGTCACAGTCAGGACATTCACAGGCAGAGTGCTCTTTTTTTGACTTGTCGCGCATGAATGGTTTAAAATCGCACGAATAGCGGGATCATGTAACACTAGCCAAAGGATGACAAAAAATAGCAGATGCTGCGTTAACAGCCCGAAATTGTTTATTTCACATAAAATCGCATCATTTTGCGTCATATAATCGCATAGGCTTGACATCGCGATTACGATTGCAATATGATTAATCGTGCAGCATTATAGCCATCCAACATTACAGTTATTCTGTCATTACAATTGAAAGCTTAAAAAATTTAAACATTTATTTGGCTTAAAAAAATAACAACTTTTAATTTAAGTGAACTTCAAACAATCCTCACATAAACCCATACATTATTTTTATACATATTTACCTGTGCCCTTCCTGTCTAACAGGTTGGACATATGCAGAAATTGAATAATGTTATCAAACAGTCTGCGCTGCATAAATGATAAATTATATATAGACTAATCCTTATTAAAGTTACAAAAGTTCTTTAGTCAAGAGCAGTGGGTAATTTTCTCTGTTCCCTTTGTTCTTTTATTAACTTTAACGACAGAGATCATTAGTGACTACTGTCCCTTTAAGAGCAGCCGCTGCTGACAGACGCGATCTCACATGCGCCTCGTTCTCTCACAACTCTTCACGTTCATCATAAGACTGCTCCTCTGTCTGACAAACAGACATTTTGGCATAATTGTGTGTGTTATTGTTCGTTCAAGCGCGGAAGAGAACTGTATTCTGGCGCTGTCTTGAGCGCACACACGATACTAGCGCGAGTCTTTCAGTGTGTCACAGTCGGACATCCACAGGCAGCGCGCTCTTTAGTTTTGTCGTGCATGAATGGTTTAAAAGCATTCGCACGAATAAGAGCGGGATCATGTAACTAGCCAAAGGATGACAAAAATAAACAGATGCTGCGTTAATTGCGTTTACAGCCTTAATTTGTTTATTTCATATAAAATCGCAGCATTTTGCCTCATATAATCACATAGGCTTGACATCGTGATTGCGATATGATTCATCGTGCAGCACTAAAACAAGCATTAATGAGATTTAGATTTGGCATTTGAAAACAACACAGAGAGAGAGAGAGAGATCTTTTTCTGCAAAACAAAGTCACGCAGGTTTGGAGTTTAATGATGGCCGAATCCATTTCTTTAAATTGAAATGCATGTTTTCTCTTCAGCCGGTTGTCACCAGTCAGTTGGGCACCATTAACAATCTGATCCATGTGAAGAAATCAGATTTCGAGGTGTTTGACGCACTGCAGGTGGACTCTCTGGAGTGCTCCGATACGTCAGGTACGAGCCAGAGTCAGTGCAGCGCTATCAGAATAACATCACACAAATGCACATGTGAATATAACATCACAATCATAGATTATGATATGATATAGACAGAAAAGCTGTTTCAATAGATAACATCCAGTGTAGGGTGTTAATGTGGTGTGTGTGTGTGTGTGTGTGTGTGTGTGTGTGTGTGTGTGTGTGTAGATCTGTCCAGTTCTCCGCCTGGGCCGTACAGTCAGGACGTGTACATGTTCAAACCCGAGGAACGCTTCAAAGCTCCACCGATCCTGCCTCCACATCTGCTGCAAGTCATACTCAACAAGGACACCAACATTTCTGTGAGAGTACTCTCCGTCTTACTCGCTTAACTATTTTATTTCAGATATTACCAAAGCATCAGAAAAAGAAAAAAAAACAATATAAAGTAAAAATTACAAAAAAAATCCTCCAACTTTTTGTTTTCTCTGTCTGCAATTCAATTCAGATTCAAAAGAGCTGTTTATGATGCGACAGAAGTGTTAAAAAAGCATAAAGGTTGGACAGAGGAGACCCATTAAAGGGGACATGACATAGATGTTTTAATTATTTTAATATTCCATGAGGTTCACTTATGTTAGTAAAAATATATATGCAGAAAATTAAAATTTTCCACCATTCTGAGCCTGAAATTATCAGTTTTTAATGTGCAGCTCCTTTAGGGCTTGTCAGTAAGCGCCCAGTTATGATTGGCTAAAGTCACTGCATAGGAAACAGTATCAACATCCACTCACTATTGAAAACATCCATACAAAACCTTGGTATACAGATGTGTGTTCAGATTATAGTGACTGACGCTGATATAGTATACAGATGTATCAGTATACTGTATCAGTGTCAGTCATTATAATCTGAACACACATCTGTATACTGTATCAGTGTATCAGTGTCAGTCATTATAATCTGAACACACATCTGTATACTGTATCAGTGTATCAGTGTCAGTCATTATAATCTGAACACACATCTGTATACTGTATCAGTGTATCAGTGTCAGTCATTATGATCTGAACACACATCTGTATACTGTGTCAGTCATTATAATCTGAACACACATCTGTATACTGTATCAGTGTATCAGTGTCAGTCATTATGATCTGAACACACATCTGTATACTGTATCAGTGTCAGTCATTATAATCTGAACACACATCTGTATACTGTATCAGTGTATCAGTGTCAGTCATTATGATCTGAACACACATCTGTATACTGTATCAGTGTATCAGCGTCAGTCATTATAATTTGAACACACATCTGTATACTGTATCAGTGTATCAGTGTCAGTCATTATAATCTGAACACACATCTGTATACTGTATCAGTGTATCAGTGTCAGTCATTATAATCTGAACACACATCTGTATACTGTCAGTGTATCAGTGTCAGTCATTATGATCTGAACACACATCTGTATACTGTATCAGTGTATCAGCGTCAGTCATTATAATCTGAACACACATCTGTATACTGTATCAGTGTATCAGTGTCAGTCATTATAATCTGAACACACATCTGTATACTGTATCAGTGTATCAGTGTCAGTCATTATAATCTGAACACACATCTGTATACTGTATCAGTGTCAGTCATTATAATCTGAACACACATCTGTATACTGTATCAGTGTATCAGTGTCAGTCTTTATAATCTGAACACACATCTGTATACTGTATCAGTGTAACCCAACTGAGGATGGCACCCCCTAGTGTAACGTTAAAGCACTAGTAACAGTGAATTCAAACTAAAACTGTACAAGTTTATGGGGATTGTTATTAGGAGGCCATGATTGGTAAAGGGCCAGGACACCGGGTTACACCCTTACTCTTTACGAGAAGTGCCATGGGATTTTATCACAGCGCCCCCTGCTGGCCTCACTCACACCTCCTCCAGCAGCAAACTGGTCTTCCCAGTAGTCTCCCATCAGACCCTGACCAGCCCCAGTCCTGCTTCAGTGGGCGACTGGTCTCGGGCTACAGGGTATCGCAGCTCATCATCCCTGACCCTCGTCATCATCTTTACACAGAGATGAGAACAGTATAGTTTTTTTTTTAAAACTACACTTTGAAATCTACTTCAAATTACATTAAAAGTTTTCGGTTAAAACGGTGTTGTGTAAGAATCCATCAAAAACTTAAACTAGACAATGATTAAGCCTAAACAGTCTGTGTTCCATTAATCTCCTATTATCACTGTAAAGCTGCTGTGAAACAATCTATGTTGTAAAAAGCACTATATAAATGAAGGTGACTTGACTTGATGTCTAACTACTGGTCGATGTCTTGCTCTGGAGGCGGGCATATGCAAATGATTGTGCTCATGTGATGTCACAGGTTAAAATTTGCATTTTTTTGGAGCTTGATTATTAAATGCTTTGTTTAAAGCTCTGAAACTTGCTGGATGATTTAATAGTACAAAACATCTTATATGTCAAAAGATCAAGGTAAATTTGATTTCTCATGTCATGACACCTTTAATAAAATAAGAAATGGCCAGTTCAAACAGAATACTTTTTTTGCAATCTACTACACTGCTTTTCCATTGTTTTTCTGTGCAAACATTTGCTGGACGGTCATCTTTTGCAGTGTCTCACACATGAGTGTCAATTTAAACTTTTTTTCATTCCTACATCTCGCTGTTTTAAATGCAAAACATCAGTCCATGGCAGTCCAGTAAGTTAAATGATTGTGTTTTTGTGTGTTGGTCCTTTGGTTTGGCATGAGGGTGTCGTTGTCCTGAGGCTGAATGGTTTAGTTGGAAGTGTAGAGTGTTTTTACAGCGTGTTTTACGTGTTTCAGTGTGATCCTGCCTTGCTGCCAGAACCCAACCATGTGATGCTGAATCATCTGTACGCGCTCTCGATAAAGGTACATCATACACCTGCTATCAAACATACTCTCATATAATGGTCAATAATTGGCTGATTTTTTCTGTCTCAGGATGGTGTGATGGTTCTCAGTGCAACTCACCGTTATAAGAAGAAATATGTGACGTCTCTTCTGTACAAGCCGATTTAATGAGCTCTGGATGCACATCATCTACAGTCTTGAGATTGCACTATTAACCCACGATACGTACAGCAGATCTGTCAGACTTCAACTGTGTGTGTGTGTGTGTGTGTGAGAGCATGTCTTTTATATCATCACAGGGACATCTGAGCTTCTGGTGTGTGTCGTCTTAGGTGCAGCATTTTGCGATTGCAATCTTGAGGGCCAGATTTTTTTCTCTCCAAAGAGCTTTATGAAATTCTGTCAAACAGGATTCATACAATTGAAAACTGCAAAACACACAGGGAGTTTATAATCAAAAGCGAGTTTTAGCACAGTTGAACAGTTGAATGCAATGTTTCATACTAAGCTTTTATAGTCATAATTCATTTTATAAACCGAGTGAAAGACTTGTTTATGTGTTGTTTTCAGAACGAAAGGAAGTTTCAGCCACAGTGGCTTTAGTTTTTGCTCCTAACAGAACCTCTCGCTTCACCGTCACTGAAGGATGTGCTGGGGGCAGAGTTACTATGTTAAGATTTCAACAATAGAAAACTTTAGGAGTGGACTGAACAGATAAAACACATTTACATCGGCATCACAGAATGCCACAAACAGATTTTGAACTGTGTGAGTGTGTGGAGTTTTACTGCATGTGGTTTTAATTTCACCTTGATGCTGTACAGACGAGCACTTTATCTGTGTTTCACTGTGACAGACAAACAAGATTTCTTTGTTTTATCGAGTAGGAATGTATTTTTGCATCTGTTAAATGTTATTTATGTGATGCACAGACACTGTATTGGCCAAAAGGATGTGGACTCCCGATATCATGGCTTGTTCCAGCGGGTTCAGCGTATCTGTGGCATTTCTGTGCTGGAAGAGAAAACAAGTTTTACGTGTAACTTTAAGATTCGTTTTTGCTAGAATTGACCCACGTTAATTAAGAATTGGGCGTCTACATATGATTGGCCATATAATGTACATGTTTGTCTCTAAATACTTGTAGTGTGAAATGGCTGGTTTTACTGGCCATCAT
>JAULUF010000011.1:1097500-1117500 GCA_031834385.1 Semotilus atromaculatus | reverse complement strand
CACAACAAAATATGTCAAAATGCTCAATTTGGCAAGCATTACTGTAAGCACGGTCGTTTCAAGAGAAAATCATTCACGGCTTTTGACTAAACTAAGATCTTTGTACATTAAATTAATTCAGTAAAGACTATTGCGCTGTGTTTTATTTCACATTCATGTCTGTGGAAGGCCATCACTGGCCTGAATACTACTGGTTAGACTGAAAAACCTAAGCACTTTATTTCATTTGAATCTTTGCTCTATTGTTTCAATTTGTCCAAAATTGGTAAGGAGAATTTGTATCATTATTTCTAGCAAAATATACTTAAATCATGATATGAGTAATTTTCTTTCATGATGACAATATATATCATGATCAAAGATTTTGGTCATGTCGTGTTAAATAATAAGAATTTCAATATTGACCAAAAGAATCATGATCATGATTTTTGCTATAATCGAGCAGCCCTAGTTTCTGATTGGTTAGAGTTTCAGAAACTGGGTAAAAACGGGCTCACTGAACAGGGTGTTGGACTCACGCTGGTTGACGATGAAGGTCTCCATGCTCTCTTTGGTTCTGCTGGTGGAGCGCAAACGTGTGATGGTTCCCTGCAGAACCTCCTCCTGCTGGGCAATCCGCAGACGCAGAAACTGGATCTCCTCACGCATCGACTGCTCCTGAGAGGAAAACAGCAGCACCATGAACATATATGTGGCCTTTCATTTTTTAGGAATCAATAAATGTTGAGCAAATTCTGCAGATGTTCGAACCCTCTGAAGGAGATGGACGGGCCCGTCACTGCTCGGCAGAGCCGCTCGCCAGAACATCTTCAGCAGAGAGACGGCCTCGTCCAGAATCTGGTGCAAGGTCTTGGTGTCCGAGAGCAGCGTCTTCACTGTGCTGTAGTCCAGAGCCTGTGAGAGACACACATGAGATCTGATTCTGACAGCTTGATCTGTCAGCAGGTCTGAGCTTCACCTTCTCCATCAGAGCCGAGTCCAGACTCTCGGTCAGCGCCGCCTCCATCCGCTGGACCAGAACCCGGGCCTCCAGAACCTGCTGCTGCAGAGACCCGTGATCATCCACGTGCCCGACCGCGTGGCGCCCGTTACAGTGGGCGAACGACCCGTCCGGAGCTTCTCCTTCCAGATCCGCATGAGGCTCCAGAGAGTCTGAGGAGAACACAGATTTTACTTCTTCTCTTTGACCTATTATCTACAATTGAACATTAGTCTGGTTCTCAACCAGAAGTACTTCAGCAGGTTCCAGGAGGTAGTTGGAAAGTTTATCTGTGACCGCTGACAGAACTGTTCAAACTTGAACAAGACAAACAAGCTCAAGTTCTCAATAAAGGGAGAAGCCAAGGTTTATTTATGAAGCAGTTTAAATTCCATTTTTAATTCAATTTGAAGCTATTTGAAGGGCCTCCTTTTCAGCCACAATGAAAAGTAAGTACAGTGGCATCAACATCGCAGCTGCAGTTCACAGTTAGCACACACACACACACACACACATACACACACACACACACATACACACACACCGTTAGTCTCCTCCATCTCTGAGTATGGCGAGTACAGAAGCCCGGCTGGAAACGGACCCACATCTCTGACAGGAGGAGAAGGAGACGGGTCTGTGGAACATGGCAGAGTGGTTAGTACAAAACACACACACACACACACACAAAAACCATCACGTCCATCACACGCAACGTTTATTGGCAAAAGGGTTCTTAGATAACAGCAGCTACAGCAGCTTAAATCTTAGTGTGTAACTGGTTCGAACCGTGGTCTCCGGCGTGGGAGGCGGGCGCTCTAACAAGGAAGCTAAAGACCACTACCATCAGCCGCTAGAGTGGCTCGAGATCAGGGGAGTGAGGTTTACGCTCCTCCTTTTTGGCTTAGGAGAACATCAGAGCATTGGCTGCTGATCGATTGCTCCTGTCTGCCTTGCTGCAGGTTTGCGTCTGTAAGCTCCGTATAGCTTTCTGTTTTGAATCTTTATTTACTATCATTCCTTGTTGTTTATATTGCTAAATATAACTTACTCATCAACATATATTAGATATAGTCTAATATTGCCAATTAGATTAATCTGACATCGCTAGCTTTTATCTAAATCGTTATCGCTAGCACAACACACTAGTATCTTGCTAGCCTAGTAACCTGCCATCCGTGCTTGCCGTCTTTTTTTTCTCTTGCGCCTTTTACAAGTCTATCAAATAACTGTGGTGAGTAGGATCTGTCAACAAACACGGTGAGTAATGTCTTCTCCTGTTATTGTCACTTACACTTCGTGTCACATGTATAGCATAGCCTTCTAACCCTAAGTTGATAACTAATGATCTTTGCAACGGAAGTGAATCAATCAAAACTAACTTTAGCTGGACAATAACTTTATTCTAGATCTGCTGTAAAGCCAAAACAACATCTGTTACTGTAATTTCCTATTTTAAAATCTATATGGTTAAAAGCGCTATATAAATGAAGGTGACTTGACTTGACACACAAACAGCGACTACTGGCCTACAACAGTTACAAGTGCACATGTCAACAAGTCACATGAGTGTATGTTTTCTAGTTGTTAAATTACACAAGCAAGACAGCTGAAGTGAAATGAAGTCGTCCACAGGTTACCGTGGAGAATCAGTCGTCGGTAAAGCACGTCTCTCAGTGGACTGGCCGGAACGATGGGTGACCGGCGCTGATCGGACGAGTGATCCAGCTTCTGGAGTTGAGCTCGAAGAGAACTGTTCTCCTGTACACTGACCTCCAGCTGGACCCTGAGAGCCCGAACCTCCACCAGAAGCTCTCGCAACTCCACTGACGGGCACGGCACCTCACACACACACCCTGAGAGAGAGAGGGATGGGGGGAGAGAGAAGCTCTGTCAACAGCCTGAGTGGTTCATAAATTAATATGCAATTTGAACAGCTGTAAAGTGTCACATGCTTGGAATATAGCACACGTCTCATATGGGCTACTTTTATGGCAGTTTTATGATACTTTTGTCATTTCTGGAGTTGGACAGGTCTGCATTTAATTGTATGTACAAGAGAAGACTGTCTAAATTGAACGTTTCACTGAAAGAAAGGCACTTGTACAGGTTTGCAATAACCAATTCCAGAAAAGTTTTACTTTTGAGGGTGTGATTATTCCTGTAACATGTACAGAGCTTGTATAGTCTTACCTGCAGCTGTGCTCTTTCTCGCGCCACACACTCGGTCGTACAGCTGTAGTTCACTCTGTAGGGAGTGTAGAAGCTGTCTGCTCTCTGCTAACTGCTGCTGGAGTAAACTCACCTCGTGCTGCAGTCTAAACACACATCACCAGATACACAGCCTTTCATTCATGTGTATATCTCACACTCATACACAAGAGATCCAACCACAATGATCCAAAATTGCCAGTCACTCTATTGAAACAACTTTCTTTACATGAAGCTACTTTTCATTTAGTTTCTCTGACCTGTTGTTGTGCTCCTGACTGTTTTGTCTGTCTTGTCGCAGTTGTTGGATTTGTTGACTTTGCTCACAGTTGTGCGTCTGCAGCCGCCTCAACTCCTCCTTCCATTGCTCCGCCTCTAACTCCGCCTCTAACTCCGCCTGCTGCAGGCGAACACGCCCAGACAGCACCACCTCCCTGAGCTGCTTCACCTCTTCACTGCTGTCTGCATTGTACAAATATCAGATAATCTGTTTTTATTACAGATTTTAAGCTCTACAGAGACCTACAGACAGTGATAATCATTCCACAACAAAGACTTAATGTGAATTAATGTGCGTGTGTTTTGATGAAAAACATACCCAGCTTCAGCATTAAATGCATTATGTGATTCATTATGTTAATTGTTGAACTTGTGTTTAGAAGTGTTGTCCACATATTATGTCTATGTGCTCTGCAGAGTGGTGGACTGGGTGGAAGAAGAGCTATTAACAGTTGTCTCGTCATTTGGGGAAGGCATTTCTTTCTTTTCCATTGTAACGGTGGCTGTTTCAGAGGAACGAGAGTGGGACCCAGATGCAGCAAACAATTATTCAAACAAAAGTAAATCCAGGCAAAACTGATAAATGCAGACAAGGTCAAGGAAGTCAAACAAAACTGACAACAAGCGCACACATTACATCAATAGAAGGACAAAGAGGCGCCTACAGTTCAGGGGGCCAGAGAGGCGCCTACAGTTCAGGGGGCCAGAGAGGCGCCTACAGTTCAGGGGGCCAGAGAGGCGCCTACAGTTCAAGGGCCAGAGAGGCGCCTACAGTTCAAGGGCCAGAGAGGCGCCTACAGTTCAGGGGGCCAGAGAGGCGCCTACAGTTCAGGGGGCCAGAGAGGCGCCTACAGTTCAGGGGGCCAGAGAGGCGCCTACAGTTCAGGGGCCAGAGAGGCGCCTACAGTTCAGGGGGCCAGAGAGGCGCCTACAGTTCAGGGGCCAGAGAGGCGCCTACAGTTCAGGGGGCCAGAGAGGCGCCTACAGTTCAGGGGCCAGAGAGGCGCCTACAGTTCAGGGGGCCAGAGAGGCGCCTACAGTTCAGGGGCCAGAGAGGCTCCTACAGTTCAAGGGCCAGAGAAGCGCCTACAGTTCAGGGGGCCAGAGAGGCTCCTACAGTTCAAGGGCCAGAGAGGCGCATACAGTTCAGGGGGCCAGAGAGGCGCCTACAGTTCAGGGGCCAGAGAGGCTCCTACAGTTCAGGGGGCCAGAGAGGCTCCTACAGTTCAGGGGGCCAGAGAGGCGCCTACAGTTCAGGGGCCAGAGAGGCGCCTACAGTTCAGGGGGCCAGAGAGGCGCCTACAGTTCAGGGGGCCAGAGAGGCTCCTACAGTTCAGGGGGCCAGAGAGGCGCCTACAGTTCAGGGGCCAGAGAGGCGCCTACAGTTCAGGGGCCAGAGAGGCGCCTACAGTTCAGGGGGCCAGAGAGGCGCCTACAGTTCAGGGGCCAGAGAGGCTCCTACAGTTCAGGGGCCAGAGAGGCGCCTACAGTTCAAGGGCCAGAGAGGCGCCTACAGTTCAGGGGGCCAGAGAGGCGCCTACAGTTCAGGGGGCCAGAGAGGCGCCTACAGTTCAGGGGGCCAGGGAGGCGCCTACAGTTCAGGGGGCCAGAGAGGCGCCTACAGTTCAGGGGCCAGAGAGGCGCCTACAGTTCAGGGGGCCAGAGAGGCGCCTACAGTTCAGGGGGCCAGAGAGGCGCCTACAGTTCAGGGGGCCAGAGAGGCGCCTACAGTTCAGGGGGCCAGAGAGGCGCCTACAGTTCAGGGGGCCAGAGAGGCGCCTACAGTTCAGGGGGCCAGGGAGGCGCCTACAGTTCAGGGGGCCAGAGAGGCGCCTACAGTTCAGGGGCCAGAGAGGCGCCTACAGTTCAGGGGGCCAGAGAGGCGCCTACAGTTCAGGGGGCCAGAGAGGCGCCTACAGTTCAGGGGGCCAGAGAGGCGCCTACAGTTCAGGGGCCAGAGAGGCGCCTACAGTTCAGGGGGCCAGAGAGGCGCCTACAGTTCAGGGGGCCAGGGAGGTGATATAAATAAACAGAGTCTCTCCTGGGAAGGCCTCATCGACATCGACACTGATCCTCAACAAACTCGTCTCTACATACCGGCGTGACTCCGATCTTCAACCAGATGGAACTGCATAAATATTCTGAATGTTCTGATCTAATCTGACGTCTGACCTGTAATGCTGCCTGAATCATAATCACACACCGTTCGCTCATTGGCCAGACAAGAACTGAGCGACTGAGCCTGGTTTCTCCCAACGTTTTTTTTATTATTTTTTCTCTATTCTGTCACTGATGGAGTTTCGGTTCCTTTTCACTTTCGCCACTGAGTGTGTGTGTGTGTGTATGTGTGTGTGTGTGTGTGTGCATGTTTACCTCTGCTGGCTTGTATCCTGGACTGTAGTGCAAGATTTTCCTCCTTTAATGCTCTGATTTCATTGGTCAGTTGACTGACTGCACCATGGCTCTGGCTCTGGATAAAGATGTTGGTTGGAGCCGCTGTTAGACACACACACACCACACACCATACACAACACACAACACACACACACACACACACACAGACCAGTGATAAGCCATAAGTTTGTTGGTAATGGTTTTTACATCTATAAACAAGCACACAAATTACTTAAACACTGTCGTTTTGCATTAAACAGCTCAGGGATATTTGCAGTCATCGAGACTGAACAGAGATTTTTTTGGCTGATTGAGAACACTGTGTTGATTGAACTGTTGTATAAAAACAATGTGACACTGACAGTCGCAGATGATCTGCTGTCCAATCACAGCAGTGATAATCACATTCAGATCAAAATCATGAATGAAAGTGTCACTCACACTCACTCACTGGTGTATTTCATTTGGTGTAATTCTCTAAGATCGATTGCTCCTGTCTGCCTTGCTGCTGGTTTGTGTCTGTAGCTTCGTATATCTTTCTGTTTCACACACACTCACTCACACACTTACACACACACACCTGTGTCTCTCGCTGTGGACAGGCGTCCCAGTAACTGCTGTCTCAATCTCTCGTTGGTTCTGATGGAATCTTCCAGTCGTTGGCGCAGAGATCGAATCTCTCTCAGATGCTCCTCGATCACGTCTACACCTGTCAAAATCATCACATCATAATCATCACATCATCTTTTCTTACTTAGTATTTTTGTCTTGTTTCCAGTCCAAACATCTAAAAATTCTTAAATCAAGATGCATTTACTAGATGAGTAAAATGACTTAAGAAATGATGTCCTGTTTTCCGGGGGAATTAATCAAAATTAAGTGAGTTGTTGCTTAAAAAAAAAACTATCTGCCAATGGGCATTAATAATCTTAATTCAAACATAAACAAGTTTATTTTTCTTACCCCATTGACAGATCCCTTTGCTTGTTTTAAGCAACAACTCACTTAATTTCCCCAGAAAACAAGACTTAATATCTTATGTCATTTTACTACTTTAGTAAATGCATCTTGATTCAAGAAATGTTTGATATTTGGACAAGAAAACAATTTTTTGCAGTGTAATCATCACATCATAATCATCATATCATAATCATGGCAACTCTGTCCATGAATTTGTTCTTGTTGTTCATCAGTTTTTATTTAAACCACTAATTGAGCTGCAATAGTCGCACACACCTGATTGGCTGTTGCCAGACTGATAATATGATGATCCATTAAAACCTCTGATTGGCTGAATCATATTCTCCATATCCCACAATGCATCTGTCTGCACAGATGGGCCTCCAGTCTTCCCCAGTGCATGATGGGATACAGGCGTGTGGGTGGTCAGCTGATAGCTGGAGAGAGAGTGTGGCGCGCTGAACGCTGGTGGAGAAAGAGTATAATAATAATCTCATTAATGATCGTCACGCACTCATACTGCAAAGAAAAGCAGAACAGCAAAGTCTAAACACAGAAGTTAGTTTTGTGAATGCAGTTTCAGATCGGACTGTTCGTCACTCATAGCTCTTTTGCTCAGATACACTGCCTGATCTGAACTGTTCTGCATATTTCCACCAAAAAAAAGATGATTCTTGACCCTCCAAGCATCATAACATCGGCACAAAATATATATTTTTTAAACAATAACAACAGAAAATGCCAAATGAAATTAGATTGTTCCTGTTATTCCACAAGCTGTTGACTGGCGACGAGCTTCAGCTCCAGACACTTTATTCTGCCTGTCTTTCTCGAATAAAATGACTGATTACTGTTTTTTAATTATATCATGAAACATTAACAGATGTATATATGGTGTTTGAGACAATATTTGCACACATTTGAACTGAAAATCAGTTGCTACATTCACACTGACAGTGACGGGATCACAGCGAGAGTCTCTTATCTGATGGTTTCTAAACGGGTGTAAGAAACAGAATTCAAGTCACTTTGCCAAAACGTTTTATGGGAGAGTCTCTAAATGTATAACCTGTGCTGAAATGAGGGGTTTCATGACATTCAGATCATTCATAGATTATCTGACTTCATTGACTCTGAATGTTAGTCTCACACACACACACACACACACACGCCATCTGCTCACTTCTCATTGGTGGCCTGTGGCCGTCAGGGTCAGGGTCAGGGTAGGTCAGGGGGCCAAAGGTCACGGGATTAGTGTGACCCCAGCCGCTGTGGGTCTGGATCTGAGGCTGTGAGCTGGACGAGAGCCCGATGAAAACACCTGCAGACGGGTACTTCTGTTACTTCTGCACCGATTGTGTTACTTGTGTTACTTCTGCACCGATTGTGTTACTTGTGTTACTTCTGCACCGATTGTGTTACTTGTGTTACTTCTGCACCGATTGTGTTACTTGTGTTACTTCTGCACCGATTGTGTTACTTGTGTTACTACTGAACTGATTGTGTTACTTCTGCACGGATTGTGTTACTTGTGTTACTACTGCACTGATTGTGTTACTTGTGTTACTACTGAACTGATTGTGTTACTTCTGCACTGATTGTGTTACTTGTGTTACTACTGCACCGATTGTGTTGTGTTACTACTGCACCGATTGTGTTACTTGTGTTACTTCTGCACCGATTGTGTTACTTGTGTTACTTCTGCACCGATTGTGTTACTTGTGTTACTTCTGCACCGATTGTGTTACTTGTGTTACTACTGAACTGATTGTGTTACTTCTGCACGGATTGTGTTACTTGTGTTACTACTGAACTGATTGTGTTACTTCTGCACTGATTGTGTTACTTGTGTTACTACTGCACCGATTGTGTTGTGTTACTACTGCACCGATTGTGTTACTTGTGTTACTTCTGCACCGATTGTGTTACTTGTGTTACTTCTGCACCGATTGTGTTACTTGTGTTACTTCTGCACCGATTGTGTTACTTGTGTTACTACTGAACTGATTGTGTTACTTCTGCATGGATTGTGTTACTTGTGTTACTACTGAACTGATTGTGTAACTTCTGCACGGATTGTGTTACGTGTGTTACTACTGAACTGATTGTGTAACTTCTGCACGGATTGTGTTACGTGTGTTACTACTGCACTGATTGTGTTACTTGTGTTACTTCTGCACGGATTGTGTTACGTGTGTTACTACTGAACTGATTGTGTTACTTCTGCACTGATTGTGTTAATTGTGTTACTTTTGCTACTTTTGCAATGATTGTGTTACTTTGTTGGGTTCCGGCTGTAGAGCCCGTGCAGCAGGTCAACTGGGTGACGGTAAGATGCTGTAGTCGCGGGACAAAACACCGCTCTTCCGTTCCAATTTACTTGGGTAAAACAAGACGATTACATTACTTTAAATGAGTCCACCCCACAAGATTACTGTTATAAACACGAGGCTTGTCTAAAAGGCAAAGGGGGAGGCGTTGCTGTAATTTATAGCAATATCTTCAGTATTACTCAGAAGTCTAGTTTCAAATATAATTATTTTGAAGTGTTGGTGCTTAATGTAACTTTATCTAGTGTAAATGATAAATCACGTTTGAGATCTGTGCTGCTACTGTATACAGGCCACCAGGGCACCGTACAGACTTTATCAAAGAATTTACTGATTTTCTGTCAGAGTTAGTATTGGCTGCAGATAAAAGTACTAATTATTGGTGATTTTAATATACATGTAGATAATGAAAAAGATGCATTGGGATTGGCATTTAAAGACATTCTAAACTCTATTGGAGTTAGACAACACGTGTCAGGACCTACTCATTGTCATAATCATACTCTAGATCTAATATTATCACATGGAATAAATGTTTATGCTGTTGAAATTCTGCTGCAGAGTGATGACATCTCAGATCATTATCTAGTCTCATGTATACTTAATTTAGAGTATCACAAGATTGCTTTATAAAGATTCTTCCTGATCAGTTTCTTCATCTCAGCATCCCAGATAGCTTAGAAGGGTTAGGGTCGATTGCGAACTTTTGACTCTCTTTTCCAGCACTTTAGACACAGTTGCTCCTTTGTGCTTAAAGAAGATTAAAGAAAAGAATCCAACGCCGTGGTACAACGAGCACACTCAGGCCCTTAAGAGAGCAGCCAGAAAAATGGAGCGTAGCTGGAAGAAGACAAAACTAGAGGTATTTCGCATTTCGAGGAGAGAGAGCCCGATTGCTTACAGAGAGGCCTTAAAAGCTGCTAGATCTGCTTAGAAAAATTCTCTTCGAAGAAACGGGTTAGACTCGAAAATTACTTTGGCATTAATTGGCATTAATTGCATTAGCATTGTTTAAATCACACTTAACTGACCGTTATCAGTTTGTACTGTACATGCTACCATTAGGAGATATCATTAGGAAGCATGGCATTAGCTTTCTCTGTTATGCTGATGATACTCAGCTCTATATTTCTTCACACCCAGATTCAACTTACCAATTCACAAAATTAACGGAATGCATAGATATAACAATTTAGATGACTAGTAATTTCCTACTACTTAATTCTGAAAAAACAGAGATTCTAATTATTGGCCAAAAAACTTCCACACGTAATAACCTAGAATACTGTCTAACACTTGATGGATGTTCTGTCAAGTCTTCGTCGTCGGTTAGGAACCTGGGTGTGCTCTTTGATACCAATCTTTCATTTGAAAGTCACGTTTCCAGCATCTGTAAAACTGCATTCTTCCATCTTAAAAATTACAACATATGCTTGATTTTCTTCTAGATCTGCTGTAAAGCCAAAACAATCTCTTTTCCATTAATTTCCTGTTATGACTGTAAAGCTGCTTTGAAATCATGTGTATTGTGAAACGCACTATAGAAGCACACGTGACTTGACTTAAACACGAAACCAATCCTGTTTAATCCTCTTGGTGTTCAGTATTAGTGCCCAAACTGAACCAGAGACGTATCGCCGCAAAGCACTTAGACAGATTCAGTTTTTGGTAGTACATTCAGGAGAAATGTGTTTGTAATAAACTGAACAGAAGGAGAAGAAACACTGATTACACTGCAGCGGGACTCAGTTTACTGTGTGTTGCATGGTGTTTGTGTGAATGTGAATTGTATTTTCACCTCCATCTTTTGTCTCGGGCTCCATCTCCTCCTGTGCAAACTCACTATCTGAGCACAGCTCCTCATTGGTGGAGCCCCTCTCATCCGACACGAAGGAGATGCAGTCTGATTGGTCGGTTGTCTCAGAGGGGGCGTGGCTGCTGCAGGGTGTGTCACTGTGCTTCTGTAACTGTGTGTGGAGAGACTCGATGATCTGATCTTTGTGTTGGAGCTCCTTACTTAACCTGTGGAATATATTAACATGATCACCTGCGATCCATAATCTGAGGTGAAGAAATACACACTATAATCCTGACACTGACCTCAGCGCTAGCAGCTCGTGACCAGCTTTATCATCTCGCTGCTCTGAACGATCACCTGACGACAGAGACAGCATGTGATGAAGGACTGGATGACAAGATCAGTAAATCACACAGAACTCAAAGCTTCATCACTGTGTGTGTGTGTGTGTGAGAGAGAGTGAGTGTGTGTGTGTGTGAGAGAGTGTGTGTGTGTGTGTGTGTGTACGCACGCTCACGTCCACTGATCTTGCTGCTGACTCTGTGAGCCAGTGAGGAACTCTGGGAAAGCTGCTCTCGGAAGCTCTGGCTCATATAGTAGTCGATGTCGTTGGCACGCAGCAGCTCCTCGAAGGCTTTAGTGGTGTCGCTCAGGTGTTGTGTGAGGATGTGGCAGATTCCTCTCCCTTCTCTCATCTTCTGCCTCAGGTGTGACAGCTCCCGCGCCTGGGCCTGGATCAGCGTGTTGTACTTCCTGTACAGACAGGAAGAGGAAAGGTTTGGTGCTTTTATAACAGAGATAAACACTGTTGCTGCACCCAGAGTCCTGGACGAGCTTGTTCTGAGCAGTGTGTGAGCTGTGTGTGTGTTAGAGTCTCACCCAGGCCAGGTGGCACATCTGCCCTCCTCCGGGCTCTTGCTCTGGATCTGCGTCTCCAGCAGCGCCACTCGGGTCACCAGCTCCTGCATCTCTCGGCTGGGTCTCAGCGGCCCGTCAGACTGCCAGCCCTCGTCCTCCTCCAGAGCCTCAAACGCCCAGTTCACCTGAAACACAGAACATGGATGAACACAAAATATTAATCTGAAGGAAACACAGAGGTAAGAGAATGATATGAAATCAACAATCTATTATACAGTTTAGTGACTGAGCAGTCACGGTCAAGTATTCCGGATAAACATATCGAAGTATAATGTGATCTAACTCTGAACGAGGTGTCTATTCAGTAATAGATGGTGTTATATTGCGCAGCGTCAGTACAGTAACAGATGGCATCAGTAGAGTAACAGATGGCGTTACCTTGCATCGTCAGTACAGTAACAGATGGCGTTACCTTGCGTCAGTACAGTAACAGATGGCGTACTGACAGATGGCGTTACCTTGCGTCAGTACAGTAACAGATGGCGTTACCTTGCGTCAGTCCAGTAACAGATGGCGTTACCTTGCATCGTCAGTACAGTAACAGATGGCGTTACCTTGCGTCAGTACAGTAACAGATGGCGTACTGACAGATGGCGTTACCTTGCGTCAGTACAG
The DNA here is from genome assembly GCA_031834385.1 of Semotilus atromaculatus. NCBI lineage: Eukaryota > Metazoa > Chordata > Actinopteri > Cypriniformes > Leuciscidae > Semotilus > Semotilus atromaculatus. Next base: position 1,105,019 of record JAULUF010000011.1, on the reverse strand, counting down.
TAACAGATGGCGTTACCTTGCGTCAGTACAGTAACAGATGGCGTTACCTTGCGTCAGTCCAGTAACAGATGGCGTTACCTTGCGTCAGTACAGTAACAGATGGCGTTACCTTGCGTCAGTACAGTAACAGATGGCGTTACCTTGCGTCAGTACAGTAACAGATGGCGTTACCTTGCGCGGCGTCAGTACAGTAACAGATGGCGTTACCTTGCGCTGCGTCAGTACAGTAACAGATGGCGTTACCTTATGTCAGTACAGTAACAGATGGCGTTACCTTGCGTCAGTACAGTAACAGATGGCGTTACCTTGCGCCAGTACAGTAACAGATGGCGTTACCTTGCGTCAGTACAGTAACAGATGCCATTACATTGCGCGGCGTCAGTACAGTAACAGATGACGTTACCTTGCGCGGCGTCAGTACAGTAACAGACGGCGTTACCTTGCGTCAGTACAGTAACAGATGACATTACCTTGCGCGGCGTCAGTACAGTAACAGACGGCGTTACCTTGCGTCAGTACAGTAACAGATTACGTTACCTTGCGCGGCGTCAGTACAAAAACAGATGACGTTACCTTGCGCGGCATCAGTACAGAAACAGATGACGTTACCTTGCGCGGCATCAGTACAGAAACAGATTACGTTACCTTGCGCGGCGTCAGTACAAAAACAGATGACGTTACCTTGCGCGGCATCAGTACAGAAACAGATGACGTTACCTTGTGCGGCGTCAGTAGAGTAGCAGATGGTGTCACCCCCGTTTCACACCGCAAGCGTGAGCGGCGCGTGAGCAGTGCGACAGCGCAACTACATTGTCACTGCAGCTGCAGACGCGCGCGAGTATTCACACTGGAAGCGTTTGTACAGCGTCACAACAGCGGCTCCCAGGCTACATATAAGCATTTCTTTACAAAGACTTTTGTTAAATTTGTTTTTAGAAGTTGGTCATAAACTTGATGTTTGTTCAAAGCCCGGTAAACTGAATAATTAAAAACAAGTTTAATGGGTACATTTTCTATCAAATTTGTGATTCTTCATTTTCTTTTCTGACATACTGCAGTTCTTGTTAAAACACACTAGACATGCACATTCTGTGCGTTTTGGGCACTTTTTGTGTGAAATCATATTAATTTCGTCCATCAAAAGTGTGTGTTCAGTTTAATTGAGCATGAGCAGCGCATGATGACGCATGAATAGATGACGTTGTGACATCAGTACAGTAATAGATGGCGTTACCTTGTGCGGCGTTAGTACAGTAACAGATGGCGTTAACTTGTGTGGCATCTGTACAGTGAATTCTAGATGGCATTACCTTGCATGGCGTCAGTACAATAATAGATGACGTTGTGACATCAGTACAGTAATAGATGACGTTGTGACATCAGTACAGTAATAGATGACGTTGTGACGTCAGTACAGTAATAAATTACGTTGTGACATCAATAGATGGCGTTACCTTGCGCGGCGTGCGCTCCAGGCTGGAGGCATAGTCGGAGGTGGTCGAGAGCGAGCGCATGCGCAGCTGCAGGCCGCGGATCACTTTGTGGCAGCGAGAGAGTTGCGCGCGCAGGTCCTGCACCAAACACTTCAGTGAGGACGGGTCGTCTGTCTGAGCGGCGTCACTGTCGCCATGCCAACCGCAGCTTTGGTTCCTCGTCACCGAGAGAGAGCCGCACATCTCCAATTCATCAAACTCTGACAGACAGAAGACAGGAAAACAAACACGTCAAGACATGCGGCAGATCTTTCATCTTTCACAGAGTTTCATCCAGTGCTAAATGTCTGAGACTGAGAGGAACCATATCAACTGCGTCACAGAGGCACAGAAGCATCCAGTAATATGAGTACATGGGATTTTGTTCCATCTAAAACAAAGTTTTAGGATTTTGAAAACTGGGCTCTACATTTAGTTGACTAATCAAATGTGAGACTGATCGTTTGACTCTAATCAGATCATGGAGCTCCAGTGTTCATTAAAGCAAAAGTCCTTCTTCATTTTTCCATTTGATGTTTTATTCAGACTGTCATGCTGATATTATCATTTGTAATGCAACGGTTTGACAGAAGCACTAGTGTAGTGTGTGTGTACCGGGGCTGCTGGCCTCCTCTCGCTCCGCTTCATTCTCACTGCGGCCGCTCGTCTCGTATCCCAGATCCTGAAGATCTACCTGTACCTGCTTGCTGTCCCGCTGGACGGCGCTCTCCGCTGACAGAGACCAGATCAGACAGAGACCAGATCAGACAGAGACCAGATCAGACAGAGAACAGATCAGACAGAAAACAGATCAGACAGAAAACAGATCAGACAGACAACAGATCAGACAGAGAACAGATCAGACAGAAAACAGATCAGATAGACAACAGATCAGACAGACAACAGATCAGACAGACCACAGATCAGACAGAGACCAGATCCGACAGAGACCAGATCAGACAGAAAACAGATCAGACAGAGAACAGATCAGACAGAGACCAGATCAGACAGAGAACAGATCAGACAGAGAACAGATCAGACAGAGACCAGATCCGACAGAGACCAGATCAGACAGAGAACAGATCAGACAGAGAACAGATCAGACAGAGACCAGATCAGACAGAGAACAGATCAGACAGAGAACAGATCAGACAGAGACCAGATCAGACAGAGACCAGATCAGACAGAGAACAGATCAGACAGAGAAGACTAGTAAGATCATGACTAGTAAGTCAAAGTCCAAATCACAGTCTTTGCTGTCCCAACTTAATTGATATAAGTACCAATGTAGAACATAGAACATATATAGAAACTGTGTCTATTCCTCGTTTAGTAAGGCCAAACAATATATATAATGTAGGATCTAGGAAAAATGTAATTGTAATTAAACCAGAAAATCTCAATATCAGTGATTAACTATTTCTAAAGCTAGGTCTTCTAAACATTAGACCGCTCACACCTAAGGCGGTTATTGTAAATGAAATGGTCACAGATAATAGTTTCGATGTACTTTGCCTTACTGAAACCTGGCTTAAACCAAATGATTATTTCGGTCTAAATGAGTCTACTTCGCCAGGATACTGTTATAAGCATGAGCCCCGTCTGATTGGTCGTGGCGGCGGTGTTGCAACAATCTATAGAGATATTCTTAATGTTACTCAGAAAACAGGTCACAGGTTTAATTCGTTTGAAGTACTTGTGCTAAATGTTATGCTCTTAGATTTAAGAAAGAAATCCCTATTATCTCTAGCCTTGGCTACTGTATATAGACCTCCAGGGCCCTATGCTGATTTCCTAAAAGACTTTGCAGACTTTCTATCAGATCTATTGGTCAATGCAATAATTGTTGGAGATTTTAACATACACGTAGATAACACAAATGATGCGTTAGGGGCTGCGTTTACAGATTTATTAAACTCCTTCGGGTCACGCAAAACGTCAGTGGTCCCACTCATCGTCTAAATCATACACTAGATTTAATTATATCATATGGGACCAATCCAACCGATAAAGATATTATACCGCAAAGCGATGATGTAACTGATCATTACATGGTAACTTGCATATTACGTACTGCTGAAATTTGTCATGTTGCGCCATGTTATCAACCAGGCAGAACAATCCTTCCAAACACTATAGATAGATTCTCAAATAGCTTACCTGATCTATCTCAGCTGCTCAGTGAACCCAAACAATCAGATGAACTAGAGGAAATGACTAGTAGTTTGAGCAACATTTTCTCTAGTACATTAGAAATTGTTGCACCAATTAGATTAAAAAAGGTTAGAGAGAAAACTAGAGCACCATGGTACAACAATGCTACCCATGCTATCAAGAGAGAAACTCGTAACTTAGAGCGTAAATGGAAACAAACAAATTTAGAGGTCTTTAGAATCGCGTGGAAAGACAGTATGTCACGTTACAAAAAGGCTCTTAAATCAGCCAGGGCTGAGCATCTCCGCAGACTAATAGAAAATAACCAAAATTATCCAAGGTTCTTATTTAACACCATGGCTAGACTAACAAATAAACAGGCATCACCTGAGCAAAATATTCTGTTACAATGTAGTAGTAATGATTTTATGAATTTCTTCACTGAGAATTGAAAGCATCAGAACCACAATTGTAAACGTTCAATCTTTGCTCGCGCCTTATAATTAAATAGACGCAATTATCACCCCGCAAGAACAATTACAATGCTTTACAACTATAGAACAAAAAGAGTTAAATAAACTTATCACCTCATCTAAAACAACAACATGTTTATTAGATCCTATACCAACTAAACTATTGAAAGAAGTGTTACCTGTAGTGGAAGAGCCTCTTCTCAATATTATTAACTCATCTTTATCTTTAGGTCATGTTCCAAGAACGTTCAAGCTGGCAGTTATAAAACCTCTTATTAAGAAACCACAATTAGATCCAAATGACCTAGCAAATTACAGACCCATCTCAAATCTTCCATTTATATCTAAAATACTAGAAAAAGTTTTGTCCGCTCAATTGTGCTCTTTCTTGCAAGAAAATGATATCTATGAAAAATTTCAGTCAGGATTCAGACCGCATCATAGCACAGAAACTGCGCTAGTTAAAATTACAAATGATTTACTTTTAGCTTCTGACCAAGGCTGCATCTCAATACTAGTTCTACTCGATCTTAGCGCTGCATTTGATACTATAGATCATAAATTACTCCTGGATCGACTACAAAACTACACTGGTGTTCAGGGACAGGCATTAAGCTGGTTTAGATCGTACTTATCAGACCGTTACCACTTTGTCTGTTTAAATGGGGGAAAATCGAAGATAACGTCAGTAGACTATGGAGTGCCGCAGGGATCTGTGTTAGGCCCTCTACTATTCTCAATATATATGCTGCCACTTGGTAATATTATAAGAAATCATGGAATTAATTTCCACTGTTATGCTGATGACACTCAATTATATATCTCATCACGGCCAGATGAAAACACTAACTTATCTAACTTGACAGAATGTCTTAAAGATATAAAATGCTGGATGACGTGTAATTTCCTGCAATTAAATTCAGATAAAACAGAGGTATTACTTATTGGTCCAAAAAACTACCCACAAAATCCCTTACAATACAACTTTAATTTAGAAGGATGTCCTGTTACTTTATCCACTACAGTAAAAGACATGGGTGTCATACTTGACCGCAACTTGACTTTCGGAAATCATATTTCATATGTTACAAGAACAGCCTTTTTCGACCTTAGAAACATTGCTAAGCTACGTAACATGCTATTGGTTTCTGATGCAGAAAAGTTAGTTCATGCATTCATGACCTCGAGACTAGATTACTGTAATGCTTTATTAGCTGGTTGTCCTGCATCCTCAATAAACAAGCTACAGTTAGTCCAAAATGCAGCCGCTAGAGTTCTTACTAGGTCAAGAAAATATGATCATATAACACCAATTTTATCATCTCTACATTGGTTACCTATTAAGTTCCGTATCAATTACAAGGTATTGCTACTGACCTATAAAGCCTTAAATGGTTTAGCTCCAGTCTATTTAACGGATCTTCTATCGCCTTACAATCCGTCGCGCTCTTTAAGATCACTAAATTCGAGGCTTCTGGTCATTCCAAGGATATCTAAGTCCACTAAAAGAGGGAGGGCGTTCTCACATTTAGCTCCTAAACTCTGGAATAGCCTTTCTGATATTGTTCGAGGCTCAGACTCGCTGTCCCAGTTTAAAACTAGATTAAAGACGCATCTCTTTAACCAAGCATTCACATAATGCTTACCTTTTATACTACTGCTGAATCAGTTCGAATGCATTAATATTATGAACATCAGCTATGCTAATTATTTCTCATCTGCCTTTCTGCCGACTAAACGCCTGTGATGAGACGACTAAACGCCTGTGAAGAGACGACTAAACGCCTGTGAAGAGACGACTAAACGCCTGTGAAGAGACGACTAAACGCCTGTGAAGAGACGACTCAACGCCTGTGAAGAGACGACTCAACGCCTGTGATGAGACGACTAAACGCCTGTGAAGAGACGACTAAACCCCTGTGAAGAGACGACTCAACGCCTGTGAAGAGACGACTCAACGCCTGTGATGAGACGACTAAACGCCTGTGAAGAGACGACTCAACGCCTGTGAAGAGACGACTCAACGCCTGTGAAGAGACGACTCAACGCCTGTGAAGAGACGACTCAACGCCTTTGATGAGACGACTAAACGCCTGTGATGAGACGACTCGACGCCTGTGATGAGACGACAAAACACCTGTGATGAGACGACTAAAGACCTGTGATGAGACGACTCAACGCCTGTGGAGAGACGACTCAACACCTGTGATGAGACGACTAAACGCCTGTGATGAGACGACTAAACGCCTGTGATGAGACGACTAAACGCCTGTGAGGAGACGACTCGACGCCTGTGATGAGACGACAAAACGCCTGTGATGAGACGACTAAACGCCTGTGATGAGACGACTAAACACCTGTGATGAGACGACTAAACGCCTGTGGAGAGACGACTAAACGTCTGTGATGAGACGACTCGACGCCTGTGATGAGACGACAAAACGCCTGTGATGAGACGACTCGACTAAACGCCTGTGATGAGACGACTAAACACCTGTGATGAGACGACTAAACGCCTGTGGAGAGACGACTAAACGTCTGTGATGAGACGACTAAACGCCTGTGATGAGACGACTAAACGCCTGTGATGAGACGACTAAACACCTGTGATGAGACGACTAAACACCTGTGATGAGACGACTAAACGTCTGTGATGAGACGACTAAACGCCTGTGATGAGACGACTAAACGCCTGTGATGAGACGACTAAACGCCTGTGATGAGACGACTAAACGCCTGTGATGAGACGACTAAACGCCTGTGATGAGACGACTCAACACCTGTGAAGAGACGACTAAACGCCTGTGATGAGACGACTAAACGCCTGTGAAGAGACGACTAAACGCCTGTGATGAGACGACTAAACACCTGTGATGAGACGACTAAACGCCTGTGGAGAGACGACTAAACGCCTGTGAAGAGACGACTAAACGCCTGTGAAGAGACGACTAAACGCCTGTGATGAGACGACTAAACGCCTGTGAAGAGACGACTCAACACCTGTGATGAGACGACTAAACGCCTGTGAAGAGACGACTAAACGCCTGTGGAGAGACGACTAAACGCCTGTGAAGAGACGACTAAACGCCTGTGGAGAGACGACTAAACGCCTGTGATGAGACGACTAAACGCCTGTGGAGAGACGACTAAACGCCTGTGAAGAGACGACTAAACGCCTGTGGAGAGACGACTAAACGCCTGTGAAGAGACGACTAAACGCCTGTGGAGAGACGACTAAACGCCTGTGAAGAGACGACTAAACGCCTGTGGAGAGACGACTAAACGCCTGTGATGAGACGACTAAACGCCTGTGATGAGACGACTAAACGCCTGTGGAGAGACGACTAAACGCCTGTGGAGAGACGACTAAACGCCTGTGATGAGACGACTAAACGCCTGTGATGAGACGACTAAACGCCT
>JAULUF010000011.1:957500-1095000 GCA_031834385.1 Semotilus atromaculatus | reverse complement strand
TCGCTGTATGACAGCTAACCAGGTCAGGGTTAGGGTGAGTTAACAGGTCAGGCTAAATCAGCACTAGTGGTTGGTTACCTGAGCTGCAGGTGTGTGTGACAGCAGCTTTAGTGGTTGGTTACCTGAGTTGCAGGTGTGTGTGACAGCATTAGTTTAGTCTTTATTAGGTAAGATGTGTGCTTCCATTTCAGTTTCCACAAATCCCTTCACTTGATCGGGATGTTCTCTTGTGTTCTGGGCGGCAAGTGCAGTAACCGTAAAATCGGGCATATTTTGTAGTATTAAACGCATATTTATACCGACTTCATCATGCTCCGAAAATTCTTCACCAAGAACACAAAAAGCCTTCTCAGCTGCCATAGTTGCAACTCTTGCGTCATCACAACAGTGCGTTCAACGCGTAGCCGTTTCTGTTTAAAAAACGTTCTGCAACGTTTTGTCGGCGCTGAACGCAGCCCTGAGCTGCAGGTGTGTGTGACAGCACTAGTGATTGGTTACCTGAGCTGCAGGTGTGTGTGACAGCAGCATTAGTGGTTGGTTACCTGAGCTACAGGTGTGTGTGACAGCACTAGTGATTGGTTCCCTGAGATGCAGGTGTGTGTGACAGCACTAGTGGTTGGTTACCTGAGCTGCAGGTGTGTGTGACAGCACTAGTGATTGGTTACCTGAGTTGCAGGTGTGTGTGACAGCACTAGTGATTGGTTACCTGAGTTGCAGGTGTGTGTGACAGCACTAGTGGTTGGTTACCTGAGCTGCAGGTGTGTGTGACAGCACTAGTGATTGGTTACCTGAGTTGCAGGTGTGTGTGACAGCATTAGTGATTGGTTACCTGAGCTGGAGGTGTGTGTGACAGCACTAGTGATTGGTTACCTGAGCTGCAGGTGTGTGTGACAGCACTAGTGATTGGTTACCTGAGCTGCAGGTGTGTGTGACAGCACTAGTGGTTGGTTACCTGAGCTACAGGTGTGTGTGACAGCACTAGTGATTGGTTCCCTGAGATGCAGGTGTGTGTGACAGCACTAGTGGTTGGTTACCTGAGCTGCAGGTGTGTGTGACAGCACTAGTGGTTGGTTACCTGAGCTGCAGGTGTGTGTGACAGCACTAGTGATTGGTTACCTGAGTTGCAGGTGTGTGTGACAGCATTAGTGATTGGTTACCTGAGCTGGAGGTGTGTGTGACAGCACTAGTGATTGGTTACCTGAGCTGCAGGTGTGTGTGACAGCACTAGTGATTGGTTACCTGAGCTGCAGGTGTGTGTGACAGCACTAGTGATTGGTTACCTGAGCTGCAGGTGTGTGTGACAGCAGCGCCCCGAGGTCCAGTGAATGTGGTCTGGTGCACCTCCTCTTCCTCCTGCTCTCCCGCAGCTTCACACACGGCGGCCCGCGCTTCCCTCGAGGCGCTCGGACATCTTCCTCTCCATCTTCATCATCAGACTCTTCCTCCTCTTCCTCACTGAACGTACGGTAATCTCTCTGAGGCTCAAGGGAGTTTCTCCGGTCTGCTTCACGCTTCTCCAAGCCTCGACTCCTCACACACACCTCCTCTTTCACTGCTGATCCAGACTCACTGTGATCCAGTGCAACACGTTCTTCAGGTGAGTTTCTACGAGAGCAGAGATACGACACACGTCAGAGCAGCAGACAGAAGCTGATGTGTGTGTGTGTGTGTGTGTAGCTGATGGATGTTATACCTGAAGTGAGTAAGTGAGGAATCCTCAGCTTGGACCGTCACTTCAACCGTCTTACATTCGTCTTGATTTCTCTCCACCTCGTCACATCTTACCCCGTCTGATACATTCTGGGACATTATCGGCCTGCCACCCTCCTCAGCTCTCTGACAGGAGAACACAGTAAACTACAATAATTCCTAACAGTGTTAAGGAGTCCATGAAACGGCTCAGTGAGCCCTGCTTTCCTATGTGTGCTGATGCGTTTCCTGTCGACACAGGAAGTTAGGTGGAACATATCAAAGGGAAGAACCAATTGAAATGGATTAATAGATTTTTAGAAGGAAAGGCTGTACATTTAACTGTGTTTCTTTTACAAGTATAAAGATAAAGGAAATTAATTAAACAAATGTTTGAATGTACCGTGGCCTTTATCAGATCATCAGGATTCAGGAGTGTGTGATCACTAATGGTGAACGAGTGTGTGTCTCTCGTTACCTGAGTGCTCGTCAGACTCTGAGCCGTGAGTGTGATGTCATCACCCTCGATGCTGTCAGTGAGCTCTTCATCTTCATCACTGCTGTCAGGGTCTTCCTCATCTTCATCACTGCTGGATTCTGGAAGTAAACATGACAGACACTTTCATTCTGTCACTCGGGCTGCGTCCGAAATCGCATACTTCCCTACTATATAGTATGCGAAAAACAGTACGCGAGCAGAGTAGTATGTCCGAAATCATAGAATTCGAAAAACAGTAGGCGAAAAGTCCCCGGATGACCTACTACTTCCGGCGAGATTCTGAAGTGCGCATACGATGGACACTTTACTATCCCATGATGCCACGGGAGAGGAGTTGTTGTCGTTATATTTGAAAATGGCGGAATCCGGAGACGCGGCTGTAGCGTTAGCTATGGGCTGTAGAGATAAACACAGACATGCGTATCTCTATTGATTCATTCATGTTTATTTATCGATGGTAATATCACAAGCAAATAAATGGCTTTTTCCTTGCCAAAAATCAACATCTGTCATTGTTCATAGGGGTTGTGTGTGTGTTTTATGAGGTAAAATTTCTATTAGGTAAATAAATGTTATTGAAACTTCACAAAAGCCGTGATCTGCGAGCAGCTGACCGACGCCTCCTCTTGATTGTCGGCTCGGACGACGTAAAAACGCAGATGAAAACAGAAAGCAGAACTAAAAACAGCGCGAAGTTGGTGCAGTCAGTGGAATGGGCTCTTTAAATTTTCGCACTGTTATGACAGCGCGTATGTCACGCCACAACAACATGGCGCATGTAGTACGTCCGGATTCATTCATACTACCCGTATTCATACTATATAGAACGTACTTTTTTAACGGTCGCGAAGTACGTTCTTATTTAAATGTAGTACCTACTCACATAGTACGCGATTTCGGACGCAGCCTCTATGTCTCTGATTATCTGTTTCCAGAGCCGAACCTCCAATCAAACCTGTTTATCATCCGTTCTTCTGTCCTGCTGCCTTTCCTTTCTTCCTGGAATCCAAGCCAGGAAGCCCTCCTTCCCCCCCAATCCCTCCTTACCCCCCCCCCCCCCATCCCTCCTCCAATCCCCCCCCCAATCCCCCCCAATCCCTCCTCCAATCCCCCCCCCAATCCCCCCCAATCCCTCCTCCAATCCCCCCCAATCCCTCCTCCTTCCCCCCCCCCATCCCTCCTCCAATCCCCCCCAATCCCTCCTCCAATCCCCCCCAATCCCTCCTCCTTCCCCCCCATCCCTCCTCCAATCCCCCCCAATCCCTCCTCCAATCCCCCCCAATCCCTCCTCCAATCCCCCCCCCCCCCCATCCCTCCTCCAATCCCTCCTTCCCCCCCCATCCCTCCTCCAATCCCTCCTCCCCCCCCCATCCCTCCTCCTCCCCCCCCCAATCCCTCCTCCAATCCCTCCTCTCCCAATCCCTCCTCCCCCCCAATCCCTCCTCCAATCCCTCCTCCCCCCCCATCCCTCCTCCAATCCCTCCTTCCCCCCCCCCATCCCTCCTCCCCCCCCCCCCCAATCCCTCCTCCAATCCCTCCTCCCCCCCCCATCCCTCCTCCAATCCCTCCTTCCCCCCCCCCCCATCCCTCCTCCTCCCCCCCCCAATCCCTCCTCCAATCCCTCCTCTCCCAATCCCTCCTCTCCCAATCCCTCCTCCCCCCAATCCCTCCTCTCCCAATCCCTCCTCCCCCCCAATCCCTCCTCTCCCAATCCCTCCTCCAATCCCTCCTCCAATTCTTCTCCCCCCAATCCCTCCTCCCCCAATCCCTCCTCCCCCCAATCCCTCCTCCCCCCCAATCCCTCCTCCAATCCCTCCTCCCCCCAATCCCTCCTCCCCCCCAATCCCTCCTCCAATCCCTCCTCCCCCCAATCCCTCCTCCCCCCAATCCCCCCCAATCCCTCCTTCCCCCCCCCCAATCCCTATGAGACTATGAACTACAGATAAGCAGTTACACTAGAGATCAGTGTCTTTATTCCACTCATGCTCATCAAAGGATGATTGTCATCTATAAATCTTCAGATCTATATAAAGAAAATAATGTGATCAACTGTATGAATGGAAAATGTGTGCATGCTGTCATGCAGGACAGATAAAGATTAAGTGTTTTATACTGACAGATAAATATAGATTAAGTGTTTTATATTGACAGATAAATATAGATGTCACTGTTTTATTTTGATAATGGTGCAAAGACCCAGAGATGGTGTTATAAAAGTCACTCGTTCAGATAGTTATATAATATGTCAAAGGTTCACGATGCCTCAGCTAGAGTTTAAACCATCAGCAGTAATAATGGCTATCATCACAACAGGAAGTACATAGGAATGCCCTATGGTGACCTCTGACCTTCAGAATTATTTGATAAAGAGATGAGCGACCGATAGAGGATCAGATTGACTTATTTACTAAAAACAGAAGTAACGTTATATCCTGGTCCTCACACTGTCAGAAATAATTTCACTTACTCAAAGTCGAGGAAGCCAATTAAACCAGCAAAGAAATCCTGCGATATACAGTGTGTGTAATGCAGTGAACCGTACCAGTTCAACAGCGCATGCTTTCTTTGGAGTTTCATCTTATAGTTTAGCTAATGATTTTAAATCTGCATATTGTCATCAAACCACACAGAGTCACAGCCATGCAGATGTGATGAACGCTCGGCATGCATGTGTGAACGACTGCTAAACTGTTCAATGATAAATCAAAACAACACGTGACTTGTGGCATCTTCTCTGTAGACTATTTCAGTTCACACACTCACCTGTGATGTTTACGTTCATCTTAATCTGAGGAGGAAATATGAGGAAGCAACTATCCTGATTCAGAGGGATTTCTGACTGTTCGAAATAGATAATAATAAAAATAATAAAAAATACAAAAGGGTTTCGGCCAAGAAATCTGCTTAGATTTATTTCTTTTCAGTTTGAAGTACATGAAATAGATTTCATTTTTGCAGTTACAAGAACAAAGCAAGCTGAATGATGCAGTAAAATCAGTGTCATTTGGCACTAAAGTATCGTCTGGTACAGTGTGTGTCACAGAAACACGACTGCTGAACTCACACACACGGCTCGAGCATAAACACACAGTACCAAGGAACAGCTTATTTCTACATTTGCTTCTCAGAAAATGAGTGTGTAATTCAAATGGAACATAAAGGCATTTCTGGATCTCGAGTGTGTGAACTCAAAATCATGAATGAACACAGAACATCAACACCACGCACACCATTCACAGGCAGACTACTGGGTAAAATGGGTTAAACACACATATATACTGTACAAACACAGTTCTGGCGGGTTATGATCCTTCATGCTGGACTAGCGCTTCATTCAGATTAGCGTCAGCGTCGGAGGCCAAACTCTGCCATGTCCCACCTCCATAATCTTCCTGGACCCGTGCAGCCCGGTCCATCTCCAGTGTGTGTCGGCCCATCGCCAGCGCTGTGTGTCGACTCGTCTCCAGTGTGTGTCCAAGCATCTCCCGCAGCGCCTGGAGAGAGTCCAGCTGTTCGTCCAGCGCTCGGGTCTTCTCAGCGCTGCTGGAGTCCAAACACACACACACGTTACAGCAGAACCTTCACTCCAAACACACACACGTTACAGCAGAACCTTCACTCAAAACACACACAGGTTACAACAGAACCTTCACTCCAAGCACACACAGGTTACAACAGAGCCTTCTCTCCAACCACACACAGGTTACAACAGAACCTTCACTCCAAACACACACAGGTTACAACAGAACCTTCTCTCCAAACACACACACACGTTACAACAGAACCTTCACTCCAAACACACACAGGTTACAACAGAACCTTCACTCCAAACACACACAGGTTACAACAGAGCCTTCTCTCCAAGCACACACAGGTTACAACAGAGCCTTCTCTCCAACCACACACAGGTTACAACAGAACCTTCACTCCAAACACACACAGGTTACAACAGAACCTTCTCTCCAAACACACACACACGTTACAGCAGAACCTTCACTCAAAACACACACAGGTTACAACAGAACCTTCACTCCAAACACACACAGGTTACAACAGAGCCTTCTCTCCAAGCACACACAGGTTACAACAGAACCTTCACTCCAAACACACACAGGTTACAACAGAACCTTCTCTCCAAACACACACACACGTTACAGCAGAACCTTCACTCAAAACACACACAGGTTACAACAGAACCTTCACTCCAAACACACACAGGTTACAACAGAACCTTCACTCCAAACACACACAGGTTACAACAGAGCCTTCTCTCCAAGCACACACAGGTTACAACAGAACCTTCACTCCAACCACACACAGGTTACAACAGAACCTTCACTCCAAACACACACAGGTTACAACAGAACCTTCTCTCCAAACACACACAGGTTACAACAGAGCCTTCTCTCCAAGCACACACAGGTTACAACAGAACCTTCACTCCAACCACACACAGGTTACAACAGAACCTTCACTCCAAACACACACAGGTTACAACAGAACCTTCTCTCCAAACACACACAGGTTACAACAGAACCTTCTCTCCAAACACACACACACGTTACAGCAGAACCTTCACTCAAAACACACACAGGTTACAACAGAACCTTCACTCCAAACACACACAGGTTACAACAGAACCTTCACTCCAAACACACACAGGTTACAACAGAGCCTTCTCTCCAAGCACACACAGGTTACAACAGAACCTTCACTCCAACCACACACAGGTTACAACAGAACCTTCACTCCAAACACACACAGGTTACAACAGAACCTTCACTCCAAACACACACAGGTTACAACAGAGCCTTCTCTCCAAGCACACACAGGTTACAACAGAGCCTTCTCTCCAACCACACACAGGTTACAACAGAACCTTCACTCCAAACACACACAGGTTACAACAGAACCTTCTCTCCAAACACACACACACGTTACAGCAGAACCTTCACTCAAAACACACGCAGGTTACAACAGAACCTTCACTCCAAACACACACAGGTTACAACAGAGCCTTCTCTCCAACCACACACAGGTTACAACAGAACCTTCACTCCAAACACACACAGGTTACAACAGAACCTTCTCTCCAAACACACACACACGTTACAACAGAACCTTCACTCCAAACACACACAGGTTACAACAGAACCTTCACTCCAAACACACACAGGTTACAACAGAGCCTTCTCTCCAACCACACACACGTTACAACAGAACCTTCACTCCAAACACACACAGGTTACAACAGAGCCTTCTCTCCAACCACACACAGGTTACAACAGAACCTTCACTCCAAACACACACAGGTTACAACAGAACCTTCACTCCAAACACACACAGGTTACAACAGAACCTTCACTCCAAACACACACAGGTTACAACAGAACCTTCTCTCCAACCACACACAGGTTACAACAGAACCTTCACTCCAACCACACACAGGTTACAACAGAACCTTCACTCCAAACACACACAGGTTACAACAGAACCTTCTCTCCAAACACACACACGTTACAACAGAACCTTCACTCCAAACACACACAGGTTACAACATAGCCTTCTCTCCAACCACACACAGGTTACAACAGAACCTTCACTCCAAACACACACACACGTTACAGCAGAACCTTCACTCAAAACACACACAGGTTACAACAGAACCTTCACTCCAAACACACACAGGTTACAACAGAGCCTTCTCTCCAAGCACACACAGGTTACAACAGAACCTTCACTCCAAACACACACAGGTTACAACAGAACCTTCTCTCCAAACACACACACACATTACAGCAGAACCTTCACTCAAAACACACACAGGTTACAACAGAACCTTCACTCCAAACACACACAGGTTACAACAGAACCTTCTCTCCAAACACACACACGTTACAGCAGAACCTTCACTCCAAACACACACAGGTTACAACAGAGCCTTCTCTCCAACCACACACAGGTTACAACAGAACCTTCACTCAAAACACACACAGGTTACAACAGAACCTTCACTCCAAGCACACACAGGTTACAACAGAACCTTCACTCCAAGCACACACAGGTTACAACAGAACCTTCACTCCAAACACACACAGGTTACAACAGAACCTTCACTCCAAACACACACAGGTTACAACAGAGCCTTCTCTCCAACCACACACAGGTTACAACAGAACCTTCACTCAAAACACACACAGGTTACAACAGAACCTTCACTCCAAGCACACACAGGTTACAACAGAACCTTCACTCCAAACACACACAGGTTACAACAGAACCTTCACTCCAAGCACACACAGGTTACAACAGAACCTTCACTCCAAACACACACAGGTTACAACAGAGCCTTCTCTCCAAACACACACAGGTTACAACAGAACCTTCACTCCAAGCACACACAGGTTACAACAGAACCTTCACTCCAAACACACACAGGTTACAACAGAGCCTTCTCTCCAAACACACACAGGTTACAACAGAACCTTCACTCAAAACACACACAGGTTACAACAGAACCTTCACTCCAAGCACACACAGGTTACAACAGAGCCTTCTCTCCAACCACACACAGGTTACAACAGAACCTTCACTCCAAACACACACAGGTTACAACAGAACCTTCTCTCCAAACACACACACACGTTACAACAGAACCTTCACTCCAAACACACACAGGTTACAACAGAGCCTTCTCTCCAACCACACACAGGTTACAACAGAACCTTCACTCCAAACACACACAGGTTACAACAGAGCCTTCTCTCCAACCACACACACGTTACAACAGAACCTTCACTCCAAACACACACAGGTTACAACAGAACCTTCACTCCAAACACACACAGGTTACAACAGAACCTTCTCTCCAACCACACACACGTTACAACAGAACCTTCACTCCAAACACACACAGGTTACAACACAACCTTCACTCCAAACACACACAGGTTACAACAGAACCTTCACTCCAACCACACACAGGTTACAACAGAACCTTCACTCCAAACACACACAGGTTACAACAGAGCCTTCTCTCCAACCACACACAGGTTACAACAGAACCTTCACTCCAAACACACACAGGTTACAACAGAACCTTCTCTCCAACCACACACAGGTTACAACAGAACCTTCACTCCAACCACACACAGGTTACAACAGAACCTTCACTCCAAACACACACAGGTTACAACAGAACCTTCTCTCCAAACACACACACGTTACAACAGAACCTTCACTCCAAACACACACAGGTTACAACAGAACCTTCTCTCCAACCACACAAAGAAAAAAAGATACAAGGGAGTAACATGATCCGTTTTCCCAGCATTCATCAACAACCTTGCTGCAGCATTTTGTACTAGCTGCAAGTGGGCAATGTGTGTTTGACAGGTCCCAACATAAAGTGCACTACAGTAATCAAGACGAGAGAAAATATAAGCTTGAACAACTTTTTCCAGGTCGCTGGCTGAGAGATTTGGTTTCAATTTGGCTATTGCTCTTAAAGGTGCTCTAAGCGATGCCTGGAGTCGTAACTTGTTGTTGACATTCGAATTGTTGTCAAACAAAACGGAAGCTAGCTAGACCCTCCCTCCTCCTCATCCCCTCCCTTCCGACATAAAGGAAAGTCAAAATAGTCACTACAAAGTTAGGTTTTACTGATACTTCATTCAATGTGTAATGTCACCAAGTTAGATAAATGCTTTTATATACTGCAGAACAGAATGCAGAAAAAGAGAAACATTATCTTAAAATCATTTCACCACCATAGCTCCCATACAAGGACGCAATAATAGCAAGATGTTAGCTTCGCTCAACTTTCCCAG
Source organism: Semotilus atromaculatus (assembly GCA_031834385.1). Taxonomy (NCBI): domain Eukaryota; kingdom Metazoa; phylum Chordata; class Actinopteri; order Cypriniformes; family Leuciscidae; genus Semotilus; species Semotilus atromaculatus. The sequence continues at coordinate 1,084,983 of JAULUF010000011.1, read as the reverse complement.
TTAGCATAAACAACGGCGGCGTCGTAAACAAATTTGGTCAAATTTGTCAATAGCCTATAAATGAACATTCAAATTCATAACAAGCAGTGGATGAAAACATAATTCACGCATGTTGTGTATTCACCGTTCTAGCTAATTACACCCTGTGTTGGTTTGGCGAACATGAACGTCTGTTTAGAAATAAAAATGGTTTGACCCACCTGTTCTGCAAAAACAGAGCAACCGAATGTCGGGTTGGAAGCCCTTCTGCCGGCGGAGTTCTCGGCAACTTTCGAAGGTTTTTCCGATGTAAATTCGTCTCTTTGGTCGTGTGTCGGCCATAATTCAAACTTCCCGCTTCATGCTTCTCTCTCCTCCACACCCCCTTCATGTGTACGCGCACTAAACATAGACAGTAACCCCCAAACCCCACCCTCAAATACTTCTTGTCGGTGATTGGCTGGAGCACTGTTTGTTGTGTTTCGTGGTGCGGGTGAGCCCAGTTTGTTTACAGTGTGTTCAGGGGACAGGCAGCTAGCGGCTAGTGAGGAGATGTTTGCTGTATGTGACAAAAAATGTTTTGGCCTAAAAAACGCGTGGCATCGCTTAGAGCACCTTTAAGTAGAAGAGGCAATTACGAACCACTGTCTTTATCCGTCGATCAAAAATAATAGATAAATCAAAAATGACTCCTAAGTTCTTTACTTGATTCTGCAAGTACCCCTTCCATGGGCCTAAGTGATCGATTCACATTTGGCTACCAGCTGTGCGACCAAAAATAATAATTTCAGTTTTGATGTTTCACACACACACACACACACACACACAAACACACTGATATGAAGGATCTGTGCTTGTGTTCTGACCTGTCTGCTGGACTCTGGACGCCTCTGAGCGACTGATAAAGACTCTTCTCGGCTCTCAGAGCTTCATTCAGCGCCTGCTGCTCCGACACGAGCTGCTGCAGGACACACTGACACACACACACACAACATGAGTACACACACATAAACTAACAGGCTGGTAACTAATGATCTTACCTGCTGATCAGAGCTCAATGTGTCATGATGCCTCGCAGCCAGAAGAGAGCGCAACTCTGACAGCTCCCGCTACACACACACACACAGAGAGAGAGAAACACTTGGGTCAGTTTTTTGTCAACCATTTTGACTCCAAACCCCTCCATTGTCCACAACAATATTATAAATATATATAAATATAAATTTTTACTAATATTTTATAATTTCTATAATTAGACAAACGTATATTCATTAAATGTATAAGAACATCCATGGTGTTTAAATTACTTTTCTAGGTCTAGAACTGCCTTGATGTTTGGTTGTTTTAGCTTTTGAATAGCCTTCCTGATATTGTTCGTTGCTCAGACTCGCTCTCCCAGTTTAAAACTAGACTAAAGACGCATCTCTTCAGCCAGGCATTCATATAAAATTTTAAAACTTACAGTTACTGTAAATCCAGCCTCTAGTTCATAAAAGCCAGAGGAGAACTGGCCCCCGACTGAGCCTGGGTTCTCCCAAGGTTTTTTTTTCTCCATTAGGTCACTTGATGGAGTTTTTCAGTTCCTTGCCACTGTTGCCTTTGGCTTGCTCAGTTGGGGAAATTCAAATTAATTAACCAATCATTAATAACATTGATCAGCCCTTCCAAACTTGGATGTCTTTTTTTATTTTATTGTTTTCCACTAATAAACAAACATTGTTATGTTGTTTTGATTGATACTGTGAAGCTGCTTTGATACAATCTGTATTGTGAAAAGCGCTATATAAATATACTTGACTTGACTTGACTTTACTTATTTTAAAGGTGCCCTAGAATGGTTTTTATTTTTATTGTATAATGTTTTCTGGGTTGCCCTTATAATGTTAGTATGTTTTTTTAGATAAAAAATAGTCATAATTTAGAAATAAAAGGCATTTTTCCTAGCCTGATTTAAGCCTCTGATGTGAACGCTCTGTTTGAAGGGGCGTGTCTGCTGTGTGTAACCGGCCTCTGCTGTGATTGGCTGACATGCTTGCATATGAAATAGCTACGTATTACATGTGAAACTCTCTTGAATAATTTTACTACAGATATTATACGTTTTTACTATTACAGCTATCGAGATTAACGAATAGTGAGATGTTTTTAAAGTATTTAGATCTATTCCCATCACATAAAATGTTGCCGTGATGAGCATTGAGCAAACATATGACAGTGTGTTGATCGCGAGAATAAAGATCTTATTGCAACGCAGTTTCTGCACTCTCTCTAATGCTTTCACCAATGCAAACACGATGATGTAAATATAGTATTGAACGATTTTGAGAGAAAGATTACCTGTCTGAACTTGAACAATTACACATCAGAAAGTGTTGCTTGGTAGCTCAATCGATATATTTTCAGACATCGAGGCCATCGGTGAAATGTTTGGAAGTTTCCAGAGAAAATAAAATTAACCCATTGTTTCTTCAGAGGCTCGGATGAAGGAACTAACCCTAACCCACACTAACGTGCTTACGCCATCATACGTGTCCTTAACTTGTGCAGCGATTGGTGGGAGCAAACATACACTATTAAAAATCTTTAAGATTAAGTGACAAATAATATTTGAAAACAATTTTGAATGTGACCAACAAGAAAAAATGAAACACTACTTTAATATCTTTATCAAATGTGATTAAAAAACAAATAATTACCACATTTAATTACCAAATAATTAAAAAATAAAAATAAAAAAGAGAACGAGAGCGAGAGAGACTGTCGGGACATCTCGCGAGTTGGGGCCAGTTGAACTTGAACAACGTCATGGCGAACACAGTTAATTCTATCATGTCATTAAAAGAAATATCATTCAGCCGTCGTAGTAATCAGGATAAATTGTCAATTAAAGAATTAAGACCAAATTTAAAAATAACATAAGTATCTACAAAGGGATCTACAAAGATCAAGCACAAATTGATCACTTTGCTACTTTGAAAGAGAAAAGAGCAAAATTTCAGTATAAGTAAGCACTAATGTGATGTAAGCAGTATAATAATAGTGAGTATAGAAACAAATAAGGAGATTTATTGTCACTTTTTAAAAAAATTATTATTGAAGTTGCCTTTACATGCTTAAGCTGTTAATTTATCCATTGCATGGGTGGACATTCCATGGGTGTTTTACCTCAGTCCCTCTTTGTTTTCTGAGGGTCAGCTGTAGCTCATCTCTGATCGCTTGAATCTCTAGATCGCCTGAGCTGCTCGTACACACAGCTGCTCAACATAAACACACACACACACACACACACTCAGAATGGAGAGAATCATTCTAATTGATCAAAGTTGTACAGTTGTCTGTACAGCGGTGACACTCACCCAGCTCTGCTGCTGTGGAGCTCTGACCCTGCAGTAACTCCTGCACACACAACACATCGTTACCACAGTACAATTAGCTTTACATTTACTCACAGCACATCATTACCGCGGTACATTTACTCACAGCACATCGTTACCGCGGTACATTTACTCACAGCTCATCATTACCGCGGTACATTTACTCACCTCACATCATTACCGTGGTACATTTACACACAGCACATCATTACCGCGGTACATTTACTCACAGCACATAATTACCGCGGTACATTTACACATAGCACATCATTACCGCGGTACATTTACACACAGCACATCATTACAGCGGTACATTTACTCACAGCACATCATTACCGCGGTACATTTACTCACAGCACATCATTACCGCGGTACATTTACACACGGCACATCATTACCGCAGTACATTTACTCACAGCACATCATTACCGCGGTACATTTACACACGGCACATCATTACAGCGGTACATTTACTCACAGCACATCATTACCACGGTACATTTACTCACAGCACATCATTACCGCAGTACATTTACTCACAGCACATCATTACCGCGGTACATTTACACATGGCACATCATTACCGCAGTACATTTACTCACAGCACATCATTACCGCGGTACATTTACTCACAGCACATCATTACCGCGGTACATTTACTCACAGCACATCATTACCGCGGTACATTTACACACGGCACATCATTACAGCGGTACATTTACTCACAGCACATCATTACCGCGGTACATTTACTCACAGCACATCATTACCGCGGTACATTTACACACGGCACATCATTACCGCGGTACATTTACTCACAGCACATCATTACCGCGGTACATTTACACACGGCACATCATTACCGCAGTAATTTACTCACAGCACATCATTACCGCGGTACATTTACACACAGCACATCATTACCGTGGTACATTTACACACAGCACATCATTACCGTGGTACATTTACAATGCTCAAGACTTGAACAAATAATGACTGAAATGATCATTACAGTGATGAACACAGTAAAGAGCAGCTTGTGTAAATGCGTTTTCTCTGACCTGTATGAAGGAGTCTTTCTCCTTGAGGACGTTCTGGAGTCTCTTCAGTTCTCGGACCGCAGGAACGTCTCTCTCTCTCTCCCGGTTCACATCGTGCAGCTCCTGTTCCCGTGACGACAGCTGCCGACGCAACTCGTGCAACTGAGCGGATCGCTCGGATATCACCCGTCCCAACCTCTCTCGGTAATCCTGAGGAGACACGGGAGACATGAGGAGACACAGGAGACATGAAGGAGACACGGGAGACATGAAGAGACACGGGAGACATGAAGAGACACGGGAGACATGAAGGAGACACGGGAGACATGAAGAGACACGGGAGACACAAGGAGAAACGGGAGACATGAAGAGACACTGGAGACATGAGGAGACAAGGGAGACATGAGGAGTCATGGGAGACATGAGGAGACACGAGGAGACACGGAAGACATGAGGAGACAAGGGAGACATGAGGAGACAAGGGAGACATGAGGAGACAAGGGAGACATGAAGAGACACGGGAGACATGAGAAGACACGGGAGACGTGAAGAGACATGGGAGACATGAGAAGACACAGGAGACATGAGGAGACAAGGGAGACATGAAGAGACACGGGAGACATGAGAAGACACGGGAAACATGAAGAGACATGGGAGACATGAAGAGACACGGGAGACATGAAGAGACGCGGGAGACATGAAGAGACGCGGGAGACACGGGAGACATGAAGAGACACGGGAGACATGAAGAGACACGGGAGACATGAAGAGACAAGGGAGACACGGGAGACATGAAGAGACACGGGAGACATGAAGAGACAAGGGAGACATGAAGAGACACAGGAGACATGAAGAGACAAGGGAGACATGAAGAGACACGGGAGACATGAGGAGACATGGAAGACATGAGGAGACATGAAGAGACAAGGGAGACATGAAAAGACACGGGAGACAGGAAGAGACATAGGAGACATGAGGAGACCAGCACACAGGACAGAACATGATAACTGCTGATCTTTGGCACCTTCATGTCCTGATCTCTGGAGCTGATGGTGTCGAGCAGCTCCGTCAGGTGTGTGTGGTGTTCCTGCAGTTGGAGACTGCGCTCTGACATCACTTCCTGAAACAGACGCTCTCTCGTGGAGAGATGAGCCTGGAGTTCCTGCAGGACATCAGTGGCCGACAGCTTTCCCAACAACACTGACCGGAGCTCCTGTAACACACAGACTGACACTCAGCTGCCGCAGGGTAAGCCTGATGAGTGATGTGAGGTGTGCGCTACAGAGCGCTACTACTGCTGCTGGCTAACACTATACACAGAGCTCAACTGCTGCTGCTGGCTAACACTATACACAGAGCTCTACTACTGCTGCTGGCTAACACTATACACAGAGCTCTACTACTGCTGCTGGCTAACACTATACACAGAGCTCTACTACTGCTGCTGGCTAACACTATACACAGAGCTCTACTACTGCTGCTGGCTAACACTATACACAGAGCTCTACTACTGCTGCTGGCTAACACTATACACAGAGCTCTACTACTGCTGCTGGCTAACACTATACACAGAGCTCTACTACTGCTGCTGGCTAACACTATACACAGAGCTCTACTACTGCTGCTGGCTAACACTATACACAGAGCTCTACTACTGCTGCTGGCTAACACTATACACAGAGCTCTACTACTGCTGCTGGCTAACACTATTCACAGAGCTCTACTGCTGCTGCTGGCTAACACTATACACAGAGCTCTACTGCTGCTGCTGGCTAACACTATACACAGAGCTCTACTACTGCTGCTGGCTAACACTATACACAGAGCTCTACTACTGCTGCTGGCTAACACTATACACAGAGCGCTACTGCTGCTGCTGGCTAACACTATACACAGAGCGCTACTGCTGCTGGCTAACACTATACACAGAGCTCTACTACTGCTGCTGGCTAACACTATACACAGAGCGCTACTGCTGCTGCTGGCTAACACTATACACAGAGCGCTACTGCTGCTGGCTAACACTATACACAGAGCTCTACTACTGCTGCTGGCTAACACTATACACAGAGCTCTACTACTGCTGCTGGCTAACACTATACACAGAGCGCTACTGCTGCTGCTGGCTAACACTATACACAGAGCTCTACTGCTGCTGCTGGCTAACACTATACACAGAGCTCTACTACTGCTGCTGGCTAACACTATACACAGAGCTCTACTGCTGCTGCTGGCTAACACTATACACAGAGCTCTACTGCTGCTGCTGGCTAACACTATACACAGAGCGAGCTGGTCGCACTGCCGGGAAACCTGTGAGCGTGAGCAGACTGTCATGTGTCAGTCATATCAGTGTGATAGGTTATAAGATAGGTCTTTCTATGTTTGTTTTTCAATCGTCAACTTCTCATATTTTATTTTAATTAATGTCTAAAATAGGCTATAAAAAGGAGGATAAGCCTAAAACAGGCCCGAGTCCCGGCCCGCGTGTGAACTATGACGTGAAATTTGGCCCGAAGCCTGGCCCTAGGGGCCTAAATAAGTCGGGGCCCGTTGGGCTCGGGCTAAAATGCAGGGTTTTACCGTGGTAATTATGTGTTTGTATCTGACTCAAAACTAGCAAGTTTTGCTACTAGCGTTTACCTCGGTCTCTTTGCTGTGTGTGTGTAGAGCCGTTTGCAGCCGCTGGATGACGCCGTCTCTCTCTCGAACAGCGAGTGTGTGTTTCTCATCGCTCTGCTGTTTCATCCACTCTAGCTTTCGGTACGTTTCCAGTATTCTCTCTAATTCCAGTTCCTTACTGCGCACAAGAGCATCCAGACCCTGCACACACACACACACACACATTCAGAGAGTTCATCACAGCTCAGCAGTGTGCGTGTGACGGCTTATGACGATACACACCGTGACGGTGTCGTTGGTGTTGTTGAGGACGCAGCGCAGTCTCTCCAGGTCTCGGTCTTTCTCGCGCAGCATCAGCTGCAGTCGATGCACTTCAGCGTCCTTCTCCTCCAGGCAGAGGAACTTCTCATCGATCGAGCGCTGAAACACACACACACACACACACACACATTACACCAGAACTTCTCATCGATCGAGCGCTGAAACACACACAACCGTTACAGCTACATCTGCAGAACATCAGAATGGTGCATCTGATCACTTAAAGGGATAATTCACCCAAAAATGAAAATTAGCCCATGATTTACTCACTCTCAATGGCAGTGAATGGCTGTTTCTGTTACCAGTCCATAAAAGTGCATCTGTTCATCTTTAAAGCGCATCTGTCCATCATTAAAGTGCATCTGTCCATCATTAAAGTGCATCTGTCCATCATTAAAGAACACCCATTTACTGCCATTATGAAGCTTGGAAGAGCCAGGACATTTATTAATATAACTCTGATTGTATTCATCTGAAAGAAGAAAGTCATATACACCTAGGATGACTTGAGGGAGAGTAAATCATGGGCTAATTTTCATTTATGGGTGAACTATCCCTTTAATAAAACAGCAGCTCATCACAGTGATGTCACAGCAGGCATGTGAAAGTGAGATAGTGTGAAAGATACAGTATGATACAGTAACACATGTGTTTCTTTATTTAAGCGTCTCCAGGCTCCCATGAATTCAAATCACAGCCAATCAGAAGAAATATACAGCTCTGATTTTGACCCAATAAGATCAGGCTGTGGGCGGAGCTACAGATGACACACACACACACACACACCTCCAGAGCGGCGTCTCGGTCTCGGATGCGACTCCTGAGCGTGTGCAGCAGTGTGTCTCTCTCTGAGGCTCCGCTGGAGTTCAGCAGCTCTGAATACTCCTGAAACAAACACAGTAAGTGTGCAGCAGTGAGTGAGTGTGTGTCTGTGTGTGTGTGTGTGTGTGTGAGTGAGGGCCGTCGCCAGAACAAACCAAATGGGGGGGCATTTAATTTTTATAGGGGGGCACACTTTTTTTAATGATCTGAGACAGACCAAAACAACAACCCATATTAGGCTATAACTAAAATAGACCACAATAGTCTTGTTTTTTTCAATTATTCAAATAAAATACTTCACCGTATGATCTCAACGTCTCTGTTTATTTTCTCTTAACATTTCCACATTTAGCTAGTAGCCTATATTTTTTGTTAATCTGCATTGTTCGTCACATACACAACACAGTGCCATCTAGTGGTTTTCTTGAGTAACAGGCACAATCAACGTAATGTATATCATTACAAAACCGCCAAAATTTGATTCTGAGATCGCATGCAATGCGCAGCTGCGCAAAGGAATTACGTATAAACAATACTGTGTGCTTAACTAAATGAATTGCATGATTTATATGATATATACACGTACACACAAACTGCATTGTAATTTGAATAAATAAAACTACTAACACAAAAATAACATATTGAAAGGTCTGCTGCTGGAGACTTTCCATTGGCTGTTGTATTTGAATAATTAATGAGGTAGGTCTTTGCAAGGTTTGGGTGCTGTTTTGGGATGTTTTTTTTTAACAGTCATTTATGAATATAATTATATTTCAAGTTACGTTCTGTGTAATAATGCATTGAATAATGAATTTTCTGAATCATTTCTGAAGATAATGTGTTGCATTTCTACCGTTGTAGAGATTACTGTTCCTGTGAGAAGTTCTGCTGAAACATCTTTGTGAGAAAGTGAAAACGATCACAATCGTATACATTAAAGGTGCTCTATGGAACTTTTCTTCTACAATGAATCCTTTTTTTATTGCCTGTGTGTGAAGGGGTTGTAATCACACGTTACAATTATCCACTTGACGGGTTTTGCTATTACCTCTGAAGGCCAGTATTCATATTTATATGTGAAGTCTCCGGGTCGGATTTACAGCGAAATCCATCAGAAGTGACTTGCATGCGCACTCCAGAGCCTCTCTCCTTATACACTCTATGCGACCGACGGCATTTCAGCTAACGACATGGAGTCTGATAACACCCCAAAACGACCTGCCTTCAGCACAACACAAAAAATATAAAAAACAAAAAAAAGTTTTATCTGCTGAAGCTCGTCAAGCTAAACGTGATTCTGATCGCCACAGGACGAAAACACGGATCAACATCGCCAGAGCTTTTGAATTGTGGAGAGACCTCCGCTTTGTTTTAGGTATAAAAACAGATCCTGAGTTGGCTTTCCTCCTTTTGGACAGGTAAGCTAACATTACTCAAAAGCAAGTGAAATATATTGTGATTTTGTGCTTTAGTTGGCTCAAGTTAGATAGCATTAGTTCGCCGTCATCGTCAATGCAGTTAACGTTATTATGGTACGAGCATGGAGCATTAGTTCAACGTCAAGATGATAAAAGTAGCCTATTATTGTAAAGTGGCAGTGGGAGTTTACATGAGTTTCCAGCATGTTGTGTGATGCTTTCGCCGTTGCGTTGAAAGTCTCTGTGTGGCCGGTAGATAGTGAATGCTCGCTCTTGAGATCGCACAAGCACATGAGCACGAGCGCTCTTGTTGCAATCTGAAACATCACCGCTAGAGGCCGCTAAAATCTCCATATAGCACCTTTAAATATCGAACGATTAGGGGGGCACAATAAGTCATTTCCCTTGGCGACGGGCTTGGTGTGAGTGTGAGTGAGTGTGTGTGTGTGTGTGTGTGTGTGTGTGTGTGTGTGCGTGAGTGTGAGTGTGTGTGAGTGTGAGTGTGAGTGTGTGTGTGACCTGCAGCAGTGTGTGTTTGCGGCGTAAGCTCTTCTGTAGCTGTGTGATGGTCTCGTCTCTTTCGCTGATGTCGGAGTGTGTTTCGGCCTCACGGTCCCTCAGCTCACACACTTTCAGCCGCAGCTCCGACCGCAGCCGCTCCAGCGTCTCACACAGATCCTGCACAGAAACACACACTGAGAGCGTTTACATTATGCCTCAAACATCTGTGCATCTACCTTAACATAATAAAACCCCGACAGCATGTGATCTTCTACATGACGGGAGTCGACGGCCCTCAGTCCTGGAACTTTCCTCTCAACTTCTCTAGCCAATCAGCAAACAAGAGAGAGTTTAAAATATAATAAGAATGATTGGTCTTATTTTGTTTACTTCATAAATATCACCAATAGGGATTTCACACTGGTGCAACCTGCTGCTCTCCTGAGAAAAATATACTTGAATGAGCAATATGTATTATACACTCACACAGAGCATACAGAGAAAACACCCGAAAACTCAAAACAGGAGATCACATGTTCATATTCAGAAAATGGTTTCACATGTTTCTAAGAGCAGCGTCAAACGTGTGTCTGTGTGTGTCTTCACCTGATTGTGTGTGTGTGTCGTCTCTCTGTGCTCCTCTGCGTCCCGCAGCTCGTCCTGCAGTCGGTCTCGCGAGCGCATTAGATCCTCCAGGCGTCTCTGGGTCAGTGCGTGTGTGTGTGTGTGTGTGTGACGGGCCTCCAGCTGACAGGAGAACAGAGAGCTCGAGTCCACAGCACCATCTACAGCCTGAGGAGAGAAACAGCTCGAGTGAGTGTGTGTGTGTGTGTGTGTGTGTGTGTGCACACACACACATACTCACTCGAGCCGTTTCTCTCCTCAGGCTCTAGTTGATCTAGATCACACGTGTGTAAGGGGATAGAATATATAGTTTGTACAGTATAAAAACCATTACGCCTATGGAATGTAAATAAATCACAAAAACAAAGCTGAGTGTGTGTGTGTGTGTGTCGGTGAGTGAGTGTGTAAGTGAGTGAGTGAGTGTGTGTGTGTGTGTGTGTCAAGTCAAATATATTTATATAGCGCTTTTCACAATACAGATTCTATCAAAGCAGCTTCATAGTATCAATCAAAACAACATAACAATGTTCATTTATTAGTGGAAAAACATCCACGTTTGGTAGGGCTGATCAATGGTATTAATGATTGGTTAATTCATTTGAATATCCCCAACTGAGCAAGCCAAAGGCAACAGTGGCAAGGAACTGAAAAACTCCATCAAGTGACCTAATGGTGTCCTAAAACTCCATCAAGTGACCCAATGGAGAAAAAAAAACCTTGGGAGAACCCAGGCTCAGTCGGGGGCCAGTTCTCCTCTGGCGTTTATGAACTAGAGGCCGGATTTACAGTAACTGTAAGATAAAAAATTTATATGAATGCCTGGCTGAATAGATGCGTCTTTAGTCTAGTTTTAAACTGGGAGAGTGAGTCTGAGCAACGAACAATATCAGGAAGGCTATTCCAGAGCTTCGGAGCTAAATGTGAAAATGCTCTCCCTCCTTTGGTGGATCTGGATATCCTAGGAATGACCAGAAACCTGGAATTTAGTGATCTTAAAGAGCGCGATGGATTATAGGGCGATAGAAGATCCGTTAAATAGACTGGAGCTAAACCATTTAGGCAAGGCAAGGCAAGTTTATTTATATAGCACATTTCATACACAGTGGTAATTCAAAGTGCTTTACATAGAAGAAAATTTAAAATAATCAAAAGAAATATGAATAATTAAAACAGTTTAGAATAAAGAAATTAAAATAATCAACAGAAATAAGAATAATTAAAACAGTTTAGAATAAAAAAAATTTAAATAATAATTAAATAAATAAATACAGTACAAACAGTCGGACACACAGTGGCACAGTGCTCATTCAGTAAATGCACAGAAGTGTTTTCAGTCTGGATTTGAATGTGACTACTGTAGGAGCACATCGGATCTCTTCTGGAAGCTGGTTCAGCTGCGGCTGGCATAATAGCTAAAAGCGGACTCTCCTTGTTTAGAGTGAACCTTTGGTATTTCTAGCTGACGTGATCCTAATGATCTGAGTGATCTGTTGGGTTTATATTCAGTGAGCATATCTGCAATATATTGAGGTCCTAGGCCATTGAATGATTTATTTACCAGTAATAATACTTTAAAATCAATCCTAAATGTAACTGGGAGCCAGTGTAAAGACCTGAGGACTGGTGTGATGTGTTCATATGTTCTGGTTCTGATCAGCGTTCTGTATGAGCTGACACTGTCTTATGGTGTTTTTGGGAAGGCCAGCGAGAAGTCCATTACAGTAATCCACCCTGCTGGTGATGAAAGCATGCACTAGTTTCTCTAAGTCTTGACTGGAAACAAAGCATCTAATTCTTGCAATATTTTTCAGATGATAATATGCTGATTTAGTTATTGCTTTGACATGACTACTGAAACTAAGGTCTGATTCTAGAGACACACCAAGATTCCTGACTTGATTTTTAGTTGTTAGACCCCTAGAGTGAAGGTATGCATTCACCTTGAGAACTTCATCTTTGTTTCCAAACGCAATGACTTCAGTTTTGTCTTTGTTTAACTGAAGAAAGTTTTGGCACATCCAATTGTTTACTTCATCAATGCATTGGCACAGGGAGTCAATGGGGCTGTAGTCGTTAGGCGATAGGGCTAAGTAGAGCTGTGTGTCGTCTGCAGAGCTGTGGTAAGAGATTTGGTTCTTTCTCATTATTTGGCTCATTGGGAGCATGTACAGGTTGAATAGGAGTGGCGCAAGAATTGAGCCTTGAGGGACTCCGCATGTCATGGACGTCCACTCAGACTTATGGTCTCCTAAACTCACATAATAACCTCTCCCTTCTAGGTATGACCTGAACCATTTTAGGACTATGAAAATGCACTCATGAAAGTAAAGTTAGGAGGGGATGTTTCATTGAGGACTGTTTCACTGCAGTTTCATTTAGAAACATAAAATCCAGGTTGTATGTGGTTATTAAGTCGTTGACTAGAAGTGATTTGTTTTTAAGTGAGCAGATGTTTAAAAGTGCTAACTTAACGGTCTTACTTTCTGTCCCCACAGTAGTCTTAGTTTGGCGTGTAATAGGCACCAGATTAGATGGGTTTGCTGCACGGCTTTTGAAGGCCTTAGACTTTCTATCATGTAATCGAACAGCAATGGAGAAAGATACAGGCACACTGGGTTCCCGCTTGTTCTGTAAACATTTGAGAAAGTTACTTTCATCATAGCGGGGACCCGACACATATCACTGAGAGCTGGTATCAGTTGTTTTTGGTACACCTCGAGCCGATGGAGGAGGGTGTGGGCCCTAGCGCTGTGGCAGAGGCCGAAGAGCTCTCACAGGAGGAGGAGGAGGAGGGCGAGCTGGGCCCGCAGGCTTTGGTGGTTTTGGGGCCTGACGTTTTTTGGTTGATATCTGGGGGCTTGCAGATAGTTTGGTTCCAGCAAACACTAGTTTTTCCATTTTCTCTGAGAAGCACAGAAGATGTTGTGGAGATGCTGGAGAGAGGGAAAGCGTGTCTGGGGAGAGGGGCTGTTTCTCTGGTGTTATCAGAGGCTGTAATGTGCTGTCCTGGTTTTCCAGAAAGTCGTCCTTGGGTGCTGAATCTTGGAGCGGTTCTAGTATGTCACAATCTGTCTGTGGTGAGCTCTGTGGGCAGGGCTCAGCTGAGATTGTGTCCGTGAGCAGAAGTTGTTGTGGCTGAGTGGTGTTATCATTGTCCTTGTGTGACGTGTCAACCGCATGTCCATTCAGGTGCTGAAGTGAAGTCCTGTGGTCATTCATACTGTGTCCAGGTGTGTGTGTGCCATTCAGGTTGAGTGGATTAGCACACACTGCAGAAAGATGATTGAGGGAGAAGTGGATATTGTCCTTTAGCACTCTTGAACCAAGTTTGTTTGGGTGGTGGCCATCCTGTAGAAACAGTGGCCTCTGACTCCAGAAAAGATTAAAGTTGTCAATGAAGTTTACTCCTTTTATATTGCAGGTTTTTTGGAGCCATGTATTAAGCCCAAGCAACCGTGAAAACCTGTTTGTTCCTCTTGCTGGGAGTGGTCCGCTGATGAATGTTTTAACTTTCAGTCTTTTTTTTTTATACTCTTTATTTGCCATTTTTCTTATTACAACACAACATACAAAGACAAAGAACAAGGGGCACTATATATTGTATAATAACTAAATAAAGTATTACAAATAAAGTATTAGAATTGTTCCGCTTCTTTATATGCAAACCATTTTTTCCAGTGCTTATTATATACACTCACCGGCCACTTTATTAGGTACACCTGTCCAACTGCTCCTTAACACTTAATTTCTAAGTAGCCAATCACATGGCGGCAACTCAGTGCATTTAGGCATGTAGACATGGTCAAGACAATCTCCTGCAGTTCAAACCGAGCATCAGTATGGGGAAGAAAGGTGATTTGAGTGACTTTGAACGTGCCATGATTGTTGGTGCCAGAAGGGCTGGTCTGAGTATTTCAGAAACTGCTAATCTACTGGGATTTTCACGCACAACCATCTCTAGGGTTTACAGAGAATGGTCCGAAAAAGAAAAAACATCCAGTGAGCGGCAGTTCTGTGGGCGGAAATGCCTTGTTGATGCCAGAGGTCAGAGGAGAATGGCCAGACTGGTTCGAGCTGATAGAAGGGCAACAGTGACTCAAATAACCACCCGTTACAACCAAGGTGGGCAGAAGAGCATCTCTGAACGCACAGTATGTCGAACTTTGAGGCAGATGGGCTACAGCAGCAGAAGACCACACCGGGTGCCACTCCTTTCAGCTAAGAACAGGAAACTGAGGCTACAATTTGCACAAGCTCATCGAAATTGGACAATAGAAGATTGGAAAAACGTTGCCTGGTCTGATGAGTCTCGATTTCTGCTGCGACATTCGGATGGTAGGGTCAGAATTTGGCGTCTACAACATGAAAGCATGGATCCATCCTGCCTTGTATCAACGGTTCAGGCTGGTGGTGGTGGTGTCATGGTGTGGGGAATATTTTCTTGGCACTCTTTGGGCCCCTTGGTACCAATTGAGCATCGTTGCAACGCCACAGCCTACCTGAGTATTGTTGCTGACCATGTCCATCCCTTTATGACCACAATGTACCCAACTTCTGATGGCTACTTTCAGCAGGATAATGCGCCATGTCATAAAGCTGGAATCATCTCAGACTGGTTTCTTGAACATGACAATGAGTTCGCTGTACTCAAATGGCCTCCACAGTCACCAGATCTCAATCCAATAGAGCATCTTTGGGATGTGGTGGAACGGGAGATTCGCATCATGGATGTGCAGCCGACAAATCTGCGGCAACTGTGTGATGCCATCATGTCAATATGGACCAAACTCCCTGAGGAATGCTTCCAGCACCTTGTTGAATCTATGCCACGAAGAATTGAGGCAGTTCTGAAGGCAAAAGGGGGTCCAACCCGTTACTAGCATGGGGTACCTAATAAAGTGGCCGGTGAGTGTATGTGACCTTTGATACGTAGAAAGTATGTCATTTTCTCCATTGAGTGTATCTCCTCCACTATTTCTTTCCATTGCTCAGTCCGAGGTGGGTCGATCTTTAGCCAAGAGCGAGTGATATCCTTTTTACATGCAATCATTAGAATTTTAAAAAGATAAATGTCATCCTTTTGGACCACCTCACCAGGTAGTAGACCTAGCAAGAAAATCTTAGGATCTCTAGGGATGACATAACCCATTATACTCCCAGTAATTAAAAATATACTGTCCCAGAATTGTTCTAACTTTGAGCACGTCCAAAATATATAAGAGTGATTGGCGTTCCAATGCCCACACTGTCGCCAGCATTGCTGTTGTTCACCCCTTTGTTTATTAATAATATGAGGTGTAATGAAAAATCTGACCAGATTCTTCCACCCAAATTCCCTCCATCTTTTCGAACTAGTAGACGTCTGTTGTGTCACGCACATCGAAAGCAAATCAACCTCTGACACTTCCATACACAGCTCCTTTTCCCATTTTGACTTAATATACAAAGTATTATTTCCATTTTGTTTCTGCAGAGCTTTATACAATTTAGAGACAGTTTTACTTGGCAGGAGCTTATAAGCATTAATAAAAACTTTAACAATGTCATTGCCTTCAGGAGAAATACCTACTCTCATTTCACTGTTATAGAAATGTCTCACTTGAAAATATTTGAATAGGTCCCTGTTCTCTAGTTTATATTGTCTCTTGAGTTGTTCGAATGTCTTAAAGGTATTGCCGTCTACAAACTGGCACAGGGCCATGAGGCCTTGATCTTTCCAACTCAAGAATGAAGAGTCTATTTCACCTAGGCAAAAACTCGGGTTGCAGGAGGGCCAGATCAAGAGTTTAATATCATTAGCCAATTTGTACTTATTTACAACCTCTTTCCAAATTAAAAGCGTGTCTTCAACTATACGATTCCCATCTTTGTTCGTGATAACTTTACCTCCTAGACGAGTTTGAAGTTTGCTCTGTCCCTGGGTTAGTTCAATCAGTCTCCATCAAGCCTCGATTTCTGGGGAACACCAGTAAACCATATATCTCATTTGAGATGCGTAGTAATATTCCTTCAAATTTGGAAGGGCTGAACTTTCAGTCTTTTAAGTGTTTCAAAAAGTTCATTGAAATCCTTCTTAAGGAGTTCTGACTGGTCTTTATGAATATCATTTTTCCCCACATGAATGATGAGTCGATTTGCAGTCTTATGTTTCATCAGAATGTTCTCAAGTTCCCTGTTTACATCAGAAGTTGTAGCTTGTGGAAGGCAGCATGTTGTTGTTGTACCCTGCTGCTAATGTTTCTGATTATGGAGTCTCCCACTATCAGAGTCCTGGGCTCGGCTGCGCTCTGAGCTGAGAGCCGCTGTCTGCTCGGCCTTGATCGCCGGTTAGCATCAGTGTTAGCTACTGGCTGATTCAGTCTGTGTTCGATCACATTCATCACATTTGGGAATTCCTCATTTACATTCATTAATACTTCAAATCTGTTCTCAAGATGTATAGGCAGTGGTAGGAGATCAGTGTTTGCAATCCTTGTCATAGCCGTATCTGGGGTAGAGGATGCTATTGCGGCAATATGTGATACTCGTGACAATCTGATGTCTCGAGTGCCTTTGGGTCTCGCTCCCTGTTTGTGCCATCGATGTGTAAGTCGATCGCTTTGTTTCTCTACACACAGTATGGCCTGCCGAGGAGCACTAGATTCAGGGGACTCACCGGCTGTATGCTGAGGTCCATGATGAAGCTCTGTTGTGTGTTCCGTCTGGCTTGGTGGTCCCACAAGTAACTTTGTTTCAAGAACTACAATCCTTTGTAAAAGTCTGTGGCAGTTAGTGCAGCAAGTAGATTCCAGAAGAGGCATTTTCTCTTATCCTATTGAATGTAGGCTGTTGTGTTTTCTCTTCCCCGGAATGTAAGCTTTCAGTGGGAGGCTGGTCGGATAAAATAATTCAGCTTTTTTGTTGTAATCCAAGCGTTTGAGCACTGTGCTGATTTGCTTAAGTTAAATTAGGTGATAAAAAGAGATAAGATATAAAAATATAAAAGCGATAGAGCAAAAAATATATAAAAGCGATAGAGCAAAGCACGGAGCAGTAAGCAGGAGCGTCCGAACAGTAGCAGAGCAGGAAGCAGAATGCGAATTTAGGGCTTTATAAGTCAGAAGCAATACCTTGTAATTAATAAGGAACTTTATAGGTAACCAATGAAGTGATGATAAAATCTGTGTTATATGATCATATTTTCTTGATCTAGTAAGAACTCTAGCGGCTGCATTTTGGACTAACTGTAGCTTGTTTATTGAAGATGCAGGACAACCAGATAATAAAGCATTACCGTAATCTAGTCTCGAGGTCATGAATGCATGAACTAACTTTTCTGCATCAGAGACTGATAGCATATTACGTAGCTTAGCAATGTTTCTAAGGTGGAAAAAGGCTGTTTTTGTAACATACGAAATATGCTTTTCCAAAGACAGGTTGCAGTCTAATATAACACCCAGGTATTTTACTGTAGCGGATAAAGTAACAGGGCATCCTACTATGTTAAAGTTGTATAGTGAGAGGTTTTGTGGACTGTTTTTAGAACCGATAAGTATTACCTCTGTCTTGTCTGGATTTAATAAAAGAAAATTAGGCGTCATCCAATCTTTTATATCTGTAACAAAATAGCAAGAACCGAATATTACTCTCAAATCATTAATGACGGTACTGCAAAACCAAACAAGATGTTTAAAGTAATCAACAAACTCCTTAAACCTACCAATTTACTTATTTGTTCCACTGTGCAGCAGTGCAATAAGTTTCTGATATTCTTTGCTGAAAAAATTGAGAATATTTATCAGTCTATTACTTCTGTCTCTTTGTGTGCACCTCCTGAGATTCAGCCTTTAAATTGTCTGCTTACCCGGTTTTCTAGTTTTCACACGGTCACCATTGATTATATTTCCAAATTAATTATGATGATGAGTTCCTCTACCTGTACTCTGGATCCTATTCCAAATCATGTTCTCAAGGAGTGTCTGTCATCTCTCAGTCCTCTCATTTTGAACATTGTTAATGCTTCTCTTATTACTGGACTTGTTCCCCAAGCCCTTAAGGTTGCTTCCATCACACCCGTTCTTAAAAAATCTGGGTGTGATGTGTCTGATCTGTCTAATTACAGGCCAATATCTAATCTTCCTTTTTTGGCAAAGGTTTTGGAACGTGTTATGTCACAACTACATTCTCACTTTAATGAGATGTCCATTAATGAGCTTTTTGAACCTTTTCAATCTGGTTTTCGATCAGGACACAGTACTGAGACTGCCTTGGTCTGAGTTATGAATGATCTCCTCGTCTCTGCTGACTCTGGTGCCCTTACTATCTTGGTGCTGTTAGATTTGAGTGCAGCTTTTGACACGGTGTGTCACTCTATATTGATTGAGAGACTCGAGACTTGGCTTGGTATTTCTGGTACAGTGTTGGAGTGGTTTAAATCTTACCTTACCATAATAAATCTAATGTTGGACAGGTATGTCATGGTGTCCCTCAGGGGTCTGTCCTTGGCCCGATACTTTTTAATAATTACATGCTTCCTCTAGGGCAGATTATTAGAAAGCATGGTTTGGGGTTCCACTTTTATGCTGATGATACTCAGATTTATATTAGCACAAAAACTAATATCACAGGTATATCAGCAACCCTTTCTGACTGTCTGCAGGAAAATAAAATATGGATGTACCAAAATTTTCTTAAATTAAATGGTACAAAGTCAGAGGTTCTGTTAGTTGGTACCCCTGCAGCTACCTGTAATGGTAAACATTTTAATTTGGAGATTGAAAATAATGTACTGTCTGCATCACCTCAAGTTCGCAACCTTGGTGTAATTTTTGATTCTCACTTAACACTTGAAGCACATATAAAGAGCATTTCAAAATCTGCATTTTTCCATTTAAGGAATATTGCCAGGATCAGGCCTTTTCTTTCATTACCTGATGCTGAAAGGCTTGTCCATGCACTTGTGACCTCTAGGCTTGATTATTGTAATGCCCTTTATCTTGGCCTACCTGCAAAGTCTATTAAGCGACTGTAACACATACAGAACTCAGCTGTTCTTACACATACTATGTGTTCTTACACATACTCCTTTTCGTCAGCATATCTCTGGTGTGCTTAGGAACCTGCATTGGCTTCCAGTCCAAGCCCGTATTTATTTTAAAACTCTTATTTTAACATATAAAGCTGTATATGGAATTGCACCATCATATATATGTGATTTAATTACGCTATATATGCCCTCTCGATCTCTCCGCTCCGCCCACTCTTTTCTACTTAAACAGCCTTCTTGCAGACTGAAAACGATGGGTGAAAGAGCTTTCTCTGTGGCAGCCCCCAGGTTTCCCTCACAGCCCTCCGTCTGTCGCAGCCTAATCTCGTTAACTCCCGTGTGCAGCACAACAGTGAGTGAGTGAGTGAGTCAGTGTGTGTGTGTGTGTGTGTGTGTGTGTGTGTGTGTGTGTAATCACCTCTGTGTCTTTCGTTCTCAGGCTGTCTGTGAGGTTCTGGATGGTTCTCTGCTGGTTCTGTGCAGCTTGTCTGATGGACAGCAGCTCTGACTCCATCTCACACACTTTCTCCTGCAGTTTCTGAGTCACAAGCACAAACATCTGAGCCGGCAGTCAACAAAACAAACTAAAACACTTTAAAAAGTGAACATGAGACAATTTAGAGTGAATATACATGAACGAACGAATCACTAAATCAGAGTTTTGAACTGATTCACAGAAATTAAAGTGCCCCATCATGGATTTTTGAAAATGCCCTTTCATGTAATGTGTAATAAAGCTCTAAGTGAATGAAAACATCCTGCAAAGTTTTAAATCTGAAAGTGCACCGTATATAAAGTTATTGTCTTTCAAAAGTAAGAGTCGACCCTGAGTCAATGAAATGAATTGTTTCTAAGCCATTCAAACGAGTCATTAGCCATTTGGCGACTCAATCTTTTGGTGACTGAAAATCTGTAGACAAATGCAAATGTATATTATGAGAAAAAAAAGTTTTTTGACGTTTGATGCATGCAAACCTGTTGTAGGAGACTCCAAAACAACATTAGGAAACTTTTAAAAATCCATGCTGTTTTCTATTTGAATATATAGTAAAGTGTAATTTATTTCAGCATCATTACTCCAGTCTTTAGTGTCACATGATGCTTCAGAAATCATTCTAATATGAAGATTTGATGCTCAAGAAACACTTATGGTTATTTTCAATGTTTTAAATGTTTTTGTGTGGGTTGTGTAGCTCTTGTACCTTGTTGCTGGTCTCGCTGTGATGGATCTGAGTCTGCAGAGCCTCGACCTGCATCTGTGCATCCTGCAGTTGGGCCACACACTGTCCCGCGCTGTGATCGAAATGAAGCGTCTGCGTCTGCTGCTCCTCCATCAGAGTCTGAAGAAACATGAGAACAAACCTGAAGAAACCTGAACAAACCAGAGAACAAACCTGAAGAAACCAGAGAACAAACCTGAAGAAACCAGAGAACAAACCTGAAGAAACCTGAACAAACCAGAGAACAAACCTGAAGAAACCAGAGAACAAACCTGAACAAACCAGAGAACAAACCTGAAGAAACCAGAGAACAAACCAGAGAACAAACCTGAACAAACCAGAGAACAAACCTGAAGAAACCTGAAGAAACCAGACCCTGACCCACAACCAGCTCCGGTCAGAACAACACAACATCAGACCTGATTTACACTGCTGGAACCTGCTGTACTTGTGTCAACTCTTGGAAAAAATAAACTCTGATTTTATCTGCTTTTAATATTGGCTGGTACACACACACACACACACACACACAAGTATTGCTTAATTTATTCAAAAGAGCATCGAAGGTCCTTGTTTGAGAAAATCTTTGAGTACATGATTCTGGACTGTATTCATCTGACTGTTTATTCTGACGCATCTGAGGTCCTTTAACTGTGATGCATTGAGGTCAGACATCACTCTGTGTGTGTGTGTGTGTGTGTGTGTGTGTGCTCGTGTTTATATTACATTGTGGGGACCAAATGTCCCCACAAATATAGTAAAACCTGAGATCACCTACATTGTGGGGACCAGCCAGCGGTCCCCATGAAGAGAACAGCGTATAAATCACACTAAGTAATGTTTTTTGAAAATGTAAAAATGCAGAATGTCTCCTGTGATGGGTAGGTTTAGGGACAGGGGCAGTGTAAGGGGACAGAATATATAGTTTGTACAGTATAAAAACCATTACGCCTATGGAGAGTCCCCACAAAGATAGCGAACCAGACATGTGTGTGTGTGTGTGTGTGTGTGTGTGTGTGTGTGTGTGTGTGTGTGTGTGTGTGTGTGTGTGTGTGTGAGTGTTTTGCCTCGAGGGCTTCATGAGAGATCTACGCCAGTGGTTCTGCCACGCTCTCATGTTAACCTATTTAACTGTAAATATCAGGTTATCTGTGGGTTAACGGAGACTTCAGTGAGAACGAGTGATTATAGAGAGATGTGAGGAAAGAGATCTGATGATCTGATGCTGGAACGGCTCATACAGTGGCTTCATTCATCAGTGCTGGTTTGGAGAAGGAACAGTTTGTGTTGATTCAGCTTCAGCTCCTATTTATAAGCTGATCAGGTGCTGAATCCAAAAGCGAATAACCTCAAACACAAACTGCAGATGTTTATTTTTGGTTTGGTGCTTTTTAAAAGTTTCAACCTCAAGTAGCGAATTAGTACCAGAACTATATATACAAAAACAACGAGACAAATAAATCAAACATTAAATGTGTCCTTATTAGGGATGCACCCAAATATCAGCTACCAAAAATATTCAGCCGAAACAGTTGTTTTGTTAACTAAGGCTTCTCCGATGGCACGTTTGTTCCGTGTTAGCAGTTAAACACGTCAGCTGTGCGACACTAGCTCTCGATTCCTCCATTTTAATCGGTTTCTTAAATCTAAAATCTTTTAGTCTGTGCTGTTTTCTGTTGATGCGTGAACAAAACTTCACTAAACATTCGTAGCGTCTACCATCCAATAATCACAAAAAGATTTGTGCTTTGTAACTTTAAGAAGTAGCAAAGTCTTAACTTTAAAATTCTGTTGATTTTATTACGGCGTGACCGACCGCTTTAGCCGATCATCATCTTTATTACTAGTTACAGCAGCAAATAAACATGATGAACATCAGAAGGAATGTTAAAAAAGATTCAGAACAACTCACCGAAATCAATCATGTCTCATGTAATCCATCAATCAGTGTTTCAACCGCCGAAAGACGTCAATAATGTGAGAATAATGTCATGTAACGTCACATTCACCTCATTCAGTGACCATAAACTCTATATTCAGCTAGAAAAATAACTCTAGAGGGGAGCGTTCTGATAAATATATGCACTGTATTATATATTCTTTATAGTCAATTCACCTTCAGTTATACATCACTTTTAACAATATAGATTGTTTCAAAGCAGCTTTACAGAGATAATAGGAGATTACAGTAACAGAGATTGTTTTGGCTTTACAGCAGATCTAGAATAAAGTTATTGTCCAGCTAAAGTTACTTTTGATTGATTCACTTCTGTTGCAGAGATCATTAGCTATTAACGTAAAGGCCGCTTACTGGAAGCATCTCCTTCAGTAGCTTAGTCGTTATAGGGTCTAACATACAAGTTGTTGATTTAGATGATTTAACGAGTTTAGAAAATTCTTCCTCTCCTATAGCAACAAATGAATCGAATTTTTCCTCAGGGAGACTACAATGCACTCCCTGATGCGATGCTGTAGTAGACGGTAGCATAGTTATAATTTTCTCCCTTATATTTTACATTTTGTAAGTGAAGTTTATAAAGTCATTACTGCTGTGTTGCTTGGACACTTCTGGGCTTCAAGCTTTATTTTTCGTTAGTTTAGCAACTTTGTTTACTTTCTTCTAATAGGGTTGAAAAATAAGCAGATCTAGCAGCTTTTAAGGCCTCTCTGTGAGCAATCGAGCTCTCTTTCCATGAAATCCGAAATACCTCTAGTTTTGTTTTCTTCCAGTTGCGCTCCATTTTTCTGGCTGCTCTCTTAAGGGCCAGAGTGTGCTCGTTGTACCACGGCGTTGGACTATTTTCTTTAATCTTCTTTAAGCGCAACGGAGCAACTGTGTCTAAAGTGCTGGAAAAGAGAGAGTCAAAAGTTTATGTTGCAATATCGAGTTCTTTGTCGAGAACTCTGTTTTAGCTATTTGAGCGTTGATTATTAAACAAGTTTGATTAAATAATTTATTTAATATTTAATAAAATGGTATTAAATATTAAATATTGCAATAATAATTTACTAATCATTAATGTATTATTTATATTCCGTTTTGGTTTTCGGCCAAGTGAATCCTGAATTTTCGGTTTCGGCCAAGAATTTTAATTTTGGTGCATCTCAAATAAATATTGCCATGAACCTCACAGACCCAAAATATGCAAAGTGATGAACATGACAAAAACTGAATGGGACAGTTGTGTTTTTAAATCATTACATGCATGAAACATGTTGTGCTCAGCACAAACCGTGTGGGAAGTGTCATCAGAATGCATCCGTTTGCCGACCCTAAGCAACACGGATCTTACGGTCCTGTTAGTAAGCGCTTCACCTGTGGGAGCCTCCGGAAACAGAAGGGCAGGTACTCGTCCTGCAGCTCCGGCTCCAGCGGGACTCTCTCCGGCTCCGGCGGGACTCTCTCCGGCTCCAGCGGGACTCTCTCCGGCTCCAGCATCATGTGGTTCGTTCCATCAAACAGGTTCCCCTGCTCTGGACTGGCCAGTTTAGCTCCTCCATTAAAAACCCCAGGATGCACCAGAACAGGGAGCCTGCAGCCGGGAGGAGTCCGGACGGGCTGATACACACAGTCCTGCAGCAGAACCAGCGCTAGCCGTGACAGTGGTTCCTCGGATGGTCCGAGATGCTCCTCAGACGCATCCAGGGATTCCAGCGATCCGCCGCAGCTCAGCCGCTCTCGGAGTGTGTGATCACCGTCTGACGAGCTGGACGTCCAGCCGCTCCCGGTGCCGATCCGCTCTTCCCCACAGCCGCTCCCGGTGCCGGTCCGCTCTTCCCCACAGCCGCTCCCGGTGCCGGTCCGCTCTTCCCCACAGCCGCTCCCGGTGCCGTAGTAGCGTGTGGATGGGCCGCAGGAGACGCTCCTCCACAGCTTCCGGGGCACTTTACACACGGCCTCGTAGTCGGCGTCGGACACACGCAGCGCTCGGCACCTCCGCGAGGACGACTCTAGCGCGCGGCACGGGGGATTGAGGGAACACTCCCACAGCTGCTGCTCGTCCTCCGCCCAGGACTCGTGCATGGAGTAGGTGAGGTCCTCCTGCAGCAGCGCGCAGTACCTGTGAACGGACGGGTCCGACCCGCTCGCCTCCGGCGCCCCCTGCGGGTTGTGTTTGTTATAGAGCGCAGTGATGCAGATGCGCAGACGCTCCCTCTCCTGCAGGAGTCTGCGCAGACGCTCAAGGGACAGCGCCTGCACGCGCGCGATCACCGTGTCGAAGCGGAACATGCGATCCAGCATGAAGGAGCACTTGCTGCACACAAACTCGCGGCGCCCGTCGCGCTGAAGCTCACGGCCCAGAGCCTGAGACAGCAGAACCTGCAGCTTTAGCTTGGCTGACGGGTGGAAGAGCCATCGCCGCTGGTTCCCACACAGATCCCCGGAGCACACGCGACACACCTCCTTCATTCCCAACAGAGTCGGGATATTCACTGGATTCTGGAGTCGGGATGTTCACTGGAGTCGGGATATTCACTGGATTCTGGAGTCGGAATATTCACTGGATTCTGGAGCCGGGATATTCACTGGAGTCGGGATATTCCCTGGAGTCGGGATATTCCCTGGATTCTGGAGTCGGGATATTCACTGGAGTCGGGATATTCCCTGGATTCTGGAGTCGGGATATTCACTGGAGTCAGGATATTCCCTGGATTCTGGAGCCGGGATATTCACTGGAGTCGGCGGGATATTCACTGGATTTTGGAGTCGGGATATTCACTGGATTTTGGAGCCGGGATATTCACTGGAGTCAGGATATTCCCTGGATTCTGGAGTCGGGATATTCACTTGATTCTGAAACACCTGCTGTCCTTTGGTTTAAAAAGAAAAGAAAAAGATTTGGATTCCAAGCAAAAACAGTTCTGTTGTTTTCATGTAGTCAAATCCAATATGTTTAAAAACAGTATTATAATATTTGTAATATCTTCAGATAATATCAATAATATCAGAGATCATAATATAAACAAAAGCGTAGCTTAATCACCATATACGAGACTGCGGCTAAGAGTAATGAAGTCCTCAGGGTGTCATCATAGATAACAGTCCATGAAAGCGGCAGAAAAATTATCATAATCCGCGAGCGCTGGAGCAGAGATGCATCTGAGTTCAACTGCGGCGAGTCGAGTCAAAAACATGAGGACAAACGCTGCCGTTGTCGATATTCCGTGTGCGTGTGCATGTGTGTGTCTGATGCGGAACACGCGCCTCCGTCTCTCTCTCTCCGGAACAGCGGTCGAGAGAGAGAGAGAGAGAGAGAGAGAGAGAGAGAGAGAGAGAGAGAGAGAGAGAGAGAGAGAGAGAGAGAGAGAGAGAGAGAGAGAGAGAGAGAGAGAGAGAGAGAGAGAGACGTCAGTCTCATCATCATCACTGCGATACAGAGAAACAAACATCAGATTCTGCGGTCGCGTCATCACATGAAAGGAGGCTTAAACCATCTCACACCGCAGGGGTCATCACTCATCATTACACATCATATAATAGAACATCGACAGAAAAAAGACAAGCCAAGAAGAATAACTATAATCTGTGAAATACAATATTTTGGTTATAATTCCCACGTTCCCGCTCAGAATACAGTGAGGTGATGCGGTTCTGCGCGTTCCCGCGCCCCTCTGAGTGATTGACAGATCAGCAGTAGCGCGAGCCACTAATGTCACCAGACGAGAAATAAACATCTGTATGAAGATGACGATGGCAACATGTTAAGTTTACTGTTTTTACATTTGATCTACAGTCCAGGCTTTTATTATGTCTAATGCAGGCTACCTGCATAAATAAGCCAGGCCAGATTCATGTTTGTTAATAGCTGCGACTGCCAGTCCCAAAACGCCATTGGTAATAATGAAACATGTTGACCAGTGACCTGACCCCTGACCCCTGAGCATGACCTGTGAGCAGGGGTGCCTTTACATAAACTTTACCTAACCCCATTAGCCAATACAATGACCTTTCCATTTATGCTCATGTATTAATACATTTAATTGACAATTTTAGAAACATTTTCCTTGTTTTATAGCTAAAAATGTCTTGATAATGTCAGAAAAATCCCGTTTTTGGAGAAAGTCACTCTCAATAGACATATTATTATTATTATTTATACCAAGGCCAGTTTTGAGAATGATTCGTGAATTTGAATGTTGAAATATCCTGTTGACACAATAGCGTCTCGTACTGTACAAACATGTGATGGGATCTATCAGCCGTAACCATAGTGACAGTGACTAAAGTAACATCAAAGATGGAAACGTAAATAAAACTAAATTCTTTTCACAATAGAAGAGTTAGTGTGTGTGTGTGTGTGTGTGTGTGTGTGTGTGTGTGTGTGTGTGTGTATGTGTGCTCATGTTTATATTACATTGTGGGGACCAAATGTCCCCACAAGTATAGTAAAACCTGAGATCACCTACATTGTGGGGACCAGCCAGCGGTCCCCATGAAGAGAACAGCGTATAAATCACACTAAGTAATGTTTTTTGAAAATGTAAAAATGCAGAATGTCTCCTGTGATGGGTAGGTTTAGGGACAGGGGCAGTGTAAGGGGACAGAATATATAGTTTGTACAGTATAAAAACCATTACGCCTATGGAGAGTCCCCACAAAGATAGCGAACCAGACATGTGTGTGTGTGTGTGTGTGTGTGTGTGTGTGTGTTTGTGTGTGTGTGTGTGTGTGTGTCTGTGTGTCTCTCTGTGTGTGTGTGTGTGTGTGTGTGTGTGTGTGTTTGCTCTACTGCAGTTGTTGTTTATGCAAACACACATTTAGACTGTGATGATACTGATCTATGTAAGACACAAAAAACAGCGGCTCGATTAGTTCATCTCACACGTACGTACACACACACACACACACTGACACTCACACACACACACACACGCACGCACACAAACAAACACACATACACACGCGCACACGCATACACACACACACACACACAATAGTGACCACATCTGAAGTCATCTGATACTCATGTATCAGACCACATGAAAACGTGACGTCTGGTTCTAATAATACAGGGAGTGTATCATTTGTTTTCAGGATCACAGTAAGGGACTCATGCAGCTTTTGAACATGTCAGTGTTTGTTTGCACAGTAAATGTGTGTGTCAGTGCACTTGGATCTGAGACAGGAGTTAAAACACTTTAGTTCAGGACAAAGACTTCAATAATTCAGCCCAGTTGTGTTTGCAGACATCTGCCTCTATTCAGTCCCACAATGCACCTGGCTCGTTGCCATGGGAACAGTGGTTGTGTCTCGTCCTGACGGTTATAGAAGTGTTTTTTTTTATGCAGTATTTTCACTTTAAAGAAATCGTCCACTGATTCATGAGACGAAACACATCCTAACTCTACATCTGAACTGATGCACTTCTAACCCTAACGTTAGGACTATTCTGAGCTGATACTGAGGTTCCTTTAAATGTTCAAATAACTCAACATATGTTGTGTGCCATGAGTAAAATCAAACAAAAATGGTGGTTTTGCAATACATACAATACAATTAGAGCTAATCACCCAAAACTGAGTAGAATTAAAAAGGTCAGGCAGGAGAAGAGTTGGAGATGGACTGACATGCTGTTCCTTTAAAACATTTACAGACAAACTAGAGATGATCCTTAGACTGTTCTGAACACACACATGCCACTCTCTCTCTCTCTCTCACACACACACACACACACGCACGCCAGCTGATCATCGAAATCATGGCATTATATGATCATTCTGACCCGCTCAAAACTTCACAGTCATTCAGCAGTTCTTCCTGTCAGTGTTTCATCACGCTAATTTTGTTAAACACACACACTCTCTTTCTCTCACACACACACAAATACACATATACACACACTCTCTCTCTCTCTCATACACACAAATACACATATACACACTCTCTCTCTCTCTCTCTCTCTCTCTCTCACATACAACACACGCACACACACTCTTTCTGTCTCCCTCTCTCTCTCACACACACACACACATATACACACACTATCTCTCACACACAGCACACACACTCTCTCTCTCACACACACAACACACACACACACACTCTCTCTCTCTCTCTCACATACACAACACACACACACACACTCTCTCTCTCTCTCTCACAACACACACACACACTCTCTCTCTCTCACACACACACACAACACACACACACACACACACACACACACATTCTCTCTCTCTCTCTCTCTCTCTCTCTCTCTTACCTGCATCTCTTGTTGCACACGGAGCCTCTCGCGGCCCAACTCCTCTTCATAAAACTACACAAAGGAAAATCATTTCAGCAACACAATTATACCTAAGAAGTCAATACACCTGTCAATCTGTATTTCAATGTGTTTTCCATACAAATGTGTTTTTTTTTTTGTAATGAGAATTCAGGGGTTAAATTCTCTGAATTCTAAATGTGATTAACAATCATGAAAATAATGTGCTCCCCACAGTGTTTGCTTTCTTTATGGCACATGAAAAGAATTAGATGCGATAATTGTCAAATAGATGTTTTTATGTTACAGAAACACTTTTCATTCTGTAGTTTATGTAGTGCTTAAAAGTGCAGTATGTTATTTCAGTAAGTGCAGTAAGATGATGAAAGAACGACAAGGAAGCACAAAAATAACGTATAGACAGCAGTATTACTCATGTTCCTCAGTGTTCCCCGGTGTTCCTCAGTTCTACTCAGTGCTACTCAGTGTCCCTCAGTGTTACTCAGTGTTCCACAGTGTTACTCGTGCTACTTGTGTTCCTCAGGGTTCCACAGTGTTCCTCAGTGTTCCTCAGTTCTACTCAGTGTTCCTCAGTGTCCCTCAGTGTCACTCAGTGTTCAACAGTGTTACTCAGTGTCACTCAGTGTTCAACAGTGTTCCACAGTGTTACTCAGTGTTACTCAGTGTTCCTCAGTGTTCCCCAGTTCTACTCAGTGTTCCTCAGTGTCCCTCAGTGTTACTCGGTGTTACTCAGTGTTCCACAGTGTTACTCGTGCTACTTGTGTTACTCAGGGTTCCTCGTGTTCCCCATTGTTACTCAGTGTTACTCGTGTTCCTTGTGTTTCCCAGTGTTAGTGTTCTTCGTGTTCCTTAGTGATACTCGTGTTCCTCAATGTTCCCCAGTGTTACTCGTGCTTCATAGTGTTCCCCAATGTTCCCCAGTTACTCGTGCTTCATAGTGTTCCCCAATGTTCCCAGTGTTACTCGTGTTCCCCCAGTGTTACTCGTGTTCCCCAGTGTCCCTCAGTGCTACTCAGTGTTCCACAGTGTTCCTCAGTGTTACTTGTGTTACTCAGTGTTACTCAGTGTTAATGTTCCCCAGTGTTCTTCGTGTTCCTCTATGTTCTCCAGTGTTACTTGTGCTTCATAGTGTTCCCAGTGTCACTCGTGTTCCTCAGTGTTACTCGTGTTACTCAGTGTTACTCGTGTTCCCCAGTATTACTCAGTGTTACTCGTGTTCCTCAGTGTTCCACAGTGTTCCTCAGTGTCCCTCAGTGTCCATCAGTGTTCCTCAGTGTCCCTCAGTGTTACTCGTGTTTCCCAGTGTTAGTGTTCCCCAGTGTTCCTCATGTTCCTTAGTGATACTCGTGTTCCTCAGTGTTCCCCAGTGTTACTCGTGCTTCACAGTGTTCCCCAATGTTCCCAGTGTTACTCGTGTTTCTCAGTGTCCCTCAGTGTTCCTCAGTGTCCATCAGTGCTACTCAGTGTCCATCAGTGCCCCTCAGTGTTACTTAGTGTCCCTCAGTGTCCATCAGTGTTCCACAGTGTTACTCGTGTTCCCCAATGTTACTCAGTGTTCCCCATTGTTACTTGTGTTACTGTGTTCCCCAGTGCTACTCAGTGTCCCTCAGTGTTACTTGTGTTACTCAGGGTTCCTCAGTGTTACTCGTGTTTCCCAGTGTTAGTGTTCCCCAGTGTTCCTTAGTGATACTCGTGTTCCTCAGTGTTCCCCAGTGTTACTCGTGCTTCACAGTGTTCCCCAATGTTCCCAGTGTTACTCGTGTTTCTCAGTGTCCCTCAGTGTTCCTCAGTGTCCATCAGTGCTACTCAGTGTCCATCAGTGCCCCTCAGTGTTACTTAGTGTCCCTCAGTGTCCATCAGTGTCCC
Organism: Semotilus atromaculatus; assembly: GCA_031834385.1. Lineage (NCBI taxonomy): Eukaryota > Metazoa > Chordata > Actinopteri > Cypriniformes > Leuciscidae > Semotilus > Semotilus atromaculatus. The sequence goes on along the minus strand of JAULUF010000011.1, from coordinate 1,053,943 downwards.
TCAGTGTTCCTCAGTGTCCATCAGTGCTACTCAGTGTCCATCAGTGTCCCTCAGTGTTACTTAGTGTCCCTCAGTGTTCCACAGTGTTACTCAGTGTTCCCCATTGTTACTTGTGTTACTGTGTTCCCCAGTGCTACTCAGTGTCCCTCAGTGTTACTTGTGTTACTCAGGGTTCCTCAGTGTTACTCGTGTTTCCCAGTGTTAGTGTTCCCCAGTGTTCCTTAGTGATACTCGTGTTCCTCAGTGTTCCCCAGTGTTACTCGTGCTTTACAGTGTTCTCCAATGTTCCCAGTGTTACTCGTGTTCCCCAGTGTGTCTCAGTGTTACTTAATAATAAATAATAATAATTCGTTACATTTATATAGCGCTTTATCTGGGACCTCAAATCGCTTTACAAGGAAGGGGGGAATCTCCTTAACCACCACCAATGTGCAGCATCCACCTGGATAATGCGACGGCAGCCATATTGCGCCAGTACGCCCACCACACACCAGCTTACTGGTGGAGAGGAGACAGAGTGATGAAGCCAATCAGTATACGGGGATGATTAGGAGGCCATGATGGACAAAGGCCAATGGGCAGATTTGGCCAGGACACCGGGGTTACACCCCTACTCTTTCGAAAGACATCCTGGGATTTTTAATGACCACAGAGAGTCAGGACCTCGGTTTAACGTCTCATCCGAAGGACAGTGCTCTTTGACAGTATAGGGTCCCCATCACTATACTGGGGCGTTAGGACCCACACAGACCACAGGGTGAGCACCCCCTGCTGGCCTCACTAACACCTCTTCCAGCAGAAACCTGTTTTTTCTCATGAGGTCTCCCATCCAGGTACTAACCAGGCTCATCCCTGCTTAGCTTCAGTGGGCAACCTGTCTTGGGCTACAGGGTGATATGGCTGCTGGCTCAGCGGACTGAGTACTTGTGTTACTCAGTGTTTCCCAGTGTTCCTCAGTTAAGCAAACGTCCGCGTCTGTTTTCAGGCCTTCCCGCTTCACTCTCTCCAGCGCAGGAAAGCTCTAATATTAACATAAAGCTGTTTTCTGATCATAACCCGGTGATATTCTTAAGAGCTTTTCTCTTTTGTAATGTCTCTCAGCCATCTCTCTTCTCTCCCATCTCTCATCTCCCTCTCGCTCGTTCTCTCTCTTACACCTTCATACGAACCCTAATGCTGATTGGCTACACATTTGTTGTTGTTTGTTCATATGTCGGTCCAACCAACTTTCAAACAGACCTGCGCGTCTCTCTCTCTCTGCAGCAGAGACACAGACAGCTTCTGCAGCTGCTCCTCCATGTGTCTCACTCTCTGTCTCAGGTCTGTCCTCTCCTCCGTCAGCTCGCGGATCAGACGCTCCTTACAGCACAGCGCCGCGCTCAGCTGCTCGATCCTGCACACACACACACGCACACGCACACGCACACACACACACACACACACACACACACACACAAGCACAAGCACACACACAAGCACACACACAAGCACACACACAACCTTCACTTTATCTACTAATGGGGAAAAATAATGTTGCATCCTTCATATTGTTATTATGCAGAATAATCTCCTCTAATCTGATTGGACAAGAAGCAAACAAGCCAAGAACCTGCAGGAGTTTCAAACTGATTTTACTCCACACTGATCATGAGGAAACGTTTGTCTGAGGGGAATGTGGAGACCAGATCTCACCTGTCTCGGTCTGCATCCTCATCAGACTGTGGGCTCCAGTCTCCCGAGGTCTCCTTGGGAACCGTCTCCATGGCGACAGAGGGATGCTGGGAGTGAGATTCATCCAGGCTGGCCATGCGCTCGGCCTCGTCCCGTGCAAACTGAGCCTCCTGTCATGCATCATCATCATCAGATAGTGTGAGTGTGTGTGTGTATGTGTGTGTGTGTGTTGTACCTCCTGCAGTATCTGTATCTTGCTCTCCAGCACTTGTTGCATGTGATCGATCTCCTGTTGTCTCTCTTCACAGCGTCTCTGCAGCTCCGCTTCATTGTGATTGGTCAGACTCTCTGCTGTTGTCCTGCCAAAAATCAACACATGGATGATTGTTTTAAAGAGAAGCTATTATTCCCTTTTACAGAGTCTTGATGTAGTTTCAGGCTCTACTAGAACAGGTTTTCCTGCTGTAATGTTGATTATTCTCCTCATATTCTCCATTGTTGCGGCTCCTCTCTTCTCAGTCTGTCAGTAACGCTCTGTCATGATCCAAGCCTGTTTCAAACATTTATGAATCTTTTGCTGATACTGGTTTTTCTTACCATAAGACTGTTATTTTCAATTCTAACTTTCCTTGTGGTGCGCCGGGTAACATCGTTTCTGCCTCGGTTTCATGTTGCATACTCAATCCATGCACAGCTAGTAGGTTTCCAGCTGTTTTTTAATGTCTCTTCCTTTTTTTCATTGATCGAGTCACACTCTCCCTGTATGGGTTTAGAAGAGTTGGTCGATCAGTTTAACTCTTCTTGTTTAGAGATTTTAGATGTTGTGTATCCTGTCAAAGTCAGGGGAAAAAGTCGGAAAAAAAAACTTTTCAATCAAAGAAAAAAAGTATTTGAATCCAACAATATATTTGAGACTCAAAAAAATACATTTGAACACTGCTTTTCTTTGATTGAAAATGTTTTCTTTGATAGAAGTCCGTTTTTTGTTTGTTTTTTTTTGTTGTTTTTTTTTGTTTAAAGCAACCTTTTTAATTGAAGTAACATTGTTTTTTGATTGGACCATATAATGGGTAGGACATTTGTGTCTTTATCATTCAATCAAAAAAGAAGTTGCTTCAAACAAACAAACAACAGAATCAATGTAAAAAAGTCACTTCAATGAAAAGATCAACATTTTCAAATTTAGAAAATCTTTTTTGAATGCAAATAAAATATTTGAGACTCTAAAAATTGCATTTGAACACTTTTTTTTTATTATTGAAAATGTTCTCTTTGATTGAAGTAATCTTTTTTGTGTTTGGGCCATACATGGGTAGGACATTTGTGTCTTAATCATTCAATTCCAAAAAAGTTGTTTCAATCAAAAAGAATATTTTCAATCAAAGAAAAAAACTGTTCAAATGCACACAAAAAATTACCCCGTGAATAAAAAAAGTATTGAAGAAAAAAAAGAGAGTGTTTTTTCGTTGTTTTTTTAATTTTTATTTGAAGTGCAAAAAGTTTTGAAGTTCAATTTTTTTTTGATTGAATCATTTTGACACAAACGTTCCGCAGTGGGCGGGTGCTTCTCTATTGGTCAGACATGTTTGATTGACAAGTGTCTACACCAACGACATCTTTCTGACAAAGAAGTCATGTTCGCCACTCGCCAGCAAGCTTTTTTCCAGCAAGACCATATTTAAAAATAAATACAGAAATAAATAAATGCTCAATTAATAAATAAGCATACAATTAATTGCCCCAAAAAATACAATAAACAAATAAATGTAGGTAGAAATTAAATTATACAGTGAGACATAAATGTATCTCTTTTAATTGGCTTCTTTATTTATTCACCTTTGTAATAATTACCTTATTTATTTATTGTCCGTTATAATCTTCAACTTTATTTATTAATTACTTATTTTTTTAAGTATTTATTTATGTGCATGTTATAATATTTTTGTCTGTTTTATTCTTCCTTTGTATTTTTTTACCCTATTTATTTCTTCAATGCTATTTACTTCTGCCTGTCGTTTTTACATTTCTGTATGCATTTCTGCCTCATTATGCAAATGAGGAGGGGCTGTGTCTTAAGGGGTCAACTTCTGCCCATTGGTTGGTTGGCATTTTACTGCATCGGTCGAATCGACATGGCTTTTCCCCGCCATAAAGCATTGTTTAGTAATGTCAAACTCAGTGGTGGAAAGTAACTAATTACAAATACTTTCGTTACAGTACTTGAGTAGATTTTTCGATTTTTTCTACTTTCAGAATCAGAATCAGAATCAGAATCAGAAAGAGCTTTATTGCCAAGTGTGCTTGCACACACAAGGAATTTGTTTTGGTACTGAGGCTTCCAGTGCACATATACAAATACAACAAGAAACACAATTTACAACAAGAAACATAATAATACAAATTTTAAGAATAAAATATAAAATATAAAAATATGAGAATAAAAAGTATCACAGTTGGGTTTAGCCAGAATAAACATTTACAGATTTACAGATTATGAACAAATTTACAGTGTTTTGAATATTATAAATAAATAAATCTACATGTAAGTGTCACCTGAGTTGTAAGTTGTTGCATTAAAACAGTGGGGGTATTGCACTTAAAGGCACATGCCTTGGGAGGTGTGTTAACTGTTCAGGAGGGAAATGGCCTGTGGGAAGAAACTGTTCCTGTGCCGAGATGTTCTTGTGGCCAGTGATCTGAGTCTCCGTCTTGACGGTAACAGTTCAAACTTACTGTTACTTTCTTGAGTATAATTACTCCTTACTCCTTATAATTTCTACTTACAAAAACATACTTTCTTGAGTATAATTAAATTGTGGTACTTTTACTCTTACTTGAGTAAAATAAAAATAAAGTATTCAACTTCTCTACATTTATTTTTTATAAAAAGTACAAAGTACTTTGACAAAGGTGCCGACGGAGCAACAGGGTAAGCTGTCATTTGACAGACGCTTTTCAAACTACTGCGGTGGAGCCCTGCGCTTCAGCCAATAACAGACATATCTGAAGCAGTTCAGCCAATAACAGACAGGTCTGACTCGGGTGCAAAACCAATCAAAACTTCCAGTTCGGCTGGGGGGCGGGGCGTTCAAACCGCGCTTTGACAATATTCACTGGCGCTCGTGTTTTGAATCAGTAGCGCTAACGTTTCAATATTTCAGTGAATGTAACAAGTGAGTATTCTGCTCATATTTAATTATGGCAACTACTGAAATGGGTCATCCCATTGATAATACCAGAGCACCGAGCAGTTAAAGGCTGAAGTAAATAAAAAAGCTCAGCTCATAACATGGATGCAGTTATTGCATGGACGGAGCAAGAACAATGTAAGTGTCTAAAATACATGCACACAATTCAATTAATGGTAAAGCTCGGTAACAATTAGGTAACAATACAGTAAAACTAAATATACGAAGCAAACTTAGTGTTGAATGACGAGCGGCAAGGCAAAAGGTTCGTTCAACAACATATAACTTTACTAGAGGAACAGGAGTTCTACATGCAAGGATATCACTTCAACACCGTAACACATACTTGCACATGCGTAGAAGCCAACTTTTACAACCTAGCCTGTTAGATTTAAAGCTACAGAGCACTATGTTCTACATCCTCCTTCTTTAATTGTGACAGATATTCCTTAATGAAAAGTTCCTTACAAAGTTCCTTCCATTGTAAGTTAACTCAAAACCTTTATCATTATAAACAACACATTTAACAGATTAGTTAAGCTGAGAGTAAGAAAGTCTATTTATACTTAACTTTTTTTTTTTCACAAAGTCAACATTTACAAATTGAATATTTTGTTACTAAATAACTGAACTGTTCCCTCTGTCTTTTCTTCATTCCATGTATTTAGGGTTTGGTTTGCAAAGGCGACCTGCTCTGGTCACATATGGAACAGTGGAAAGAATCCTTATTGAATGTTCATTCAGTGGCTTCTTCTCAGCTCCTTGTGGGGTGCATTGTCCTTTGACTTCACTTGGAATGGAGTATTTGTGCTTAGATTCAACAGAGGGGGTCTGGACAAAGGGAAATGACATATCACTGTGCTCAAACCGTTGTGGTTGTGGCTCCGCGACAGGAAGGATATGTTTTCAGTTTCGTCTGTATTCTTTTCCTTCAGTCTCCACAAGATATGACCTTGGTTCATCACAGAGCTGTTTGACGAGTCCGATTCTGTCATGGCCTTTAGAAGTTGCAAGCCTCACTATCTCACCTTTTATGAGTGGCCGGAGAGGTCTGCTGGACTTGTCGTAGTATGTCTTTTGACAGTGTCTCTTCTTTGAGAGTTGAGTCTTGACAGCAACGTTGTCCTTTGAGGCTGGCACCAGAATGGACTTGCTGATTGGCAGAGTTGTGCGTGTCTGCCTCGACATTAATCTCTCCGCTGGCGAACCCAGTGTCTCGTCTCGTGGAATATTTCTGAGGTTGAGCAAGTTTTGAAACACATCTGAGCCATCCCTTTTGGATTTTTCCATTAGATGTTTTGCACTACGCACTGCCCTCTCGGCTAGCCCATTAGCTTGTGGATACTCAGGGCTACTGGTAGTGTGTTTAAAATCCCAGGCCGCAGCAAATTCTTTGAACCGTTGGCTTGAAAATTGGGTCCCATTGTCTGAAAAGACTTTGTGCGGACTTCCATGAACTGCAAAGTGCCTTTTGAGTTTTGTAATCACTGTACTGGAGGACAGGTCACGAAGCAGATCAATTTCGAACCATCCTGAATAGGAATCAACTAGTACGAGATAGTGTTGACCATTCCATTCAAAGATATCTGTAGCCACACTTGACCACGGAAGTTCAGGGATGTCGTGTAAGTGAAGAGGCTCTTTTTGTTGATGGGGCTTCATACTGTTACAGACAGAGCACGACAGTACCTCCTTTTCAATGTCTTTGGTTAGAGAAGGCCAGAACACGATGCCTCGTGCCCTGCGTTTGGTTGCATCAAGGCCGGGGTGACCTCTGTGAATTATAGTGATATACTCGCTGCGCAGTGATTTTGGAACCACTGTTCTCTGCCCCTTCATGAGCACATCTTCATCGACTGTGAGCTCATCCCTGAACGGAAAATACTCACGAATTTCTGCTGGCAGCTTAGATTGGCTAGAGGGCCATCCTGACTTGATAATACTGCAGAGCCGTTGAAGGATCGGATCTTGTGCTGTGTGAGTTTGAAGCTCTTTCAGTCTGTAAGACGATATGTGTTGAATTGACATGACCTCAAAGTCAGCTCTGTCATCAGTGTGTTCGTCTGGTGAGCTTCTGGGGGAACGTGACAATGTGTCGGCTAAGAACATGTGTTTTCCTTTCTTGTATGTGATAGTGAAGTTGTATTTCTGCAATCTTAGCATCATGAGTTGCAGCCTTGCTGGAGCTGTGTGGATAGGCTTGTTAAGGATGGTTACTAATGGCTGGTGGTCCGTTTCAATGTGAATTTGTTTACCATATATGTAGTCATTGAATTTTGTACACGCGAATACCACAGCCAGAAGCTCTTTTTCAATCTGTGCGTAACGCACTTCTGTTTGCGTCAGAGTGCGAGAAGCGTACGCGACAGGTGCATCTTCTTGAAGACAAGCAGCTCCGAGTCCAAACTGGGAAGCATCACAGGTGAGTGTGACGGGTTTCTGGACGTCATAGTATTTCAAGGTAGGTGGACTGGAAATCCTGTGCTTCAGATCTTCGAAAGCATCCTGATGCTGTTTAAACCAGCACCACTCTGTGTTTTTACAGGTCAGCTCCCGCAGGGGTGCAGACAACTCACTGAGGTTTGGTATGAATTTTCCTAAATAGTTGATCATACCCAGGAAGCGCTGCAGTGCAGTAACATTATCTGGCGGCTGCATTTCTGTGATTGCTTTTGTTTTAGCAGGGTCAGGTTGTAGTCCCTTGCTTGTGAAAATATGTCCAACATAGCTCACCTCACTTAGGCGGAATTTGCACTTTTGAGGATTCAGTCTCAAGTTCACTTCACGAGCACGGTCTAACACTTTCTTCAAATTTGCATCGTGTTCTTGCTCGCCGTTGCCCCCCACAATGATGTCATCAACTATGACTGCGCACGGGTAGCCAGCGAAGATCTGTTCCATAGCACGCTGAAAGACCTCGCTGGCTGAATTAATGCCAAAGGGCATCCGAAGAAATCTAAATCTTCCAAATGGCGTACTGAAAGTAGTCAGTAGGGAAGACTTATGATCCAGTGAAATCTGCCAGAATGAGCTTTTGGCATCTAGTACTGAGAATACAGTGGAGTTTGGCATCTGCGCTGCCACTTCTTCCACTGTGCGCATGGGGTGATGTGGACGTTTTAGAAACTTGTTTAGGTCTCTAGGGTCTATGCACAGTCTTATTTCATCTGAGTTTTTCTTGTGAGTGGCCACCATAGATGACACCCAATCAGTTGGCTCAGATATAGGAGTGATAACGCCGATAGAGACCATTCTTTCCAACTCTGCTTTTACCTTGTGCTGCATTGCTGCAGGAATTCTTCGTGCTGGACGAACGACAGGTTGAGCTTCTTTGTCAAGTTTCATGCAGTATGTTACAGGAAGCCTTCCTATTTCATCTAGGAAAAGATCTGCATATTCAGTGTTAATCTCCTGGGCAAAACTTGAGTTCTCTTTTAGGCTGACCTGGTGCACTGCATTATTGAGGGAAATGAGGCTCATTCGAAGACAGTCATAAAGCCCAAGCAATGGCTGTACATTTTTTTCCACCACGTAGAACTGTAGAGAATAGTCCTGGTCACTCAGGTTGCATGATAACACAGTTGAGCCCGCAGTCTGAATCTCCTCTCCACCATACGCAACAAGCTTCACATGGCTTGACAGCTGAAGATTCTCTTCTTGCTTTACCTTTGCAAATGTCTGCATAGACATGATGTTACATGAGGCTCCTGTGTCGATCTTTAGTTCGAGAGGCTTTCCATTAATTTTGACTGTGCAAGATATTGCAGTTTTCTTTGACTGTTTTGTGTCAATTTCTGCCACCTTCTGGTGGTTTAAGGAAACTCCGTCTATAAAGAATGAGTCTTGACTGCTGTTTGAATCTCTGGCAACATCAATTTGATTCACAGTCTTTTTTAAATTCCGTGTACGATGAACTTTTATAGATTTGCAGCATTTTTGGAAATGGTTCCATTTGTTGCACCTGTGACACTGCTGGCCATATGCAGGACATTTCTCCCGTTTTGCCTCATGGTTGCTTCCACAATTGCTGCAATTGTTAATTTGTTGTGGGGCAAACTTGTCTGATCTGTGTTTGGGAGTACGAAACGTTTTCCTTTTTACCGTTTGTTGAACACTGTCCACATTTGCCGAATTATGCTTTGGTCCAGCTAGTGTTTTAGTGTGCTGGTCTGTTAGTTCATGTATTTGACATGTTTCAATGGCTTTTGTCAATGTTAGCTCATTGTCACGCAGCAGGAGTTTTCTCATTCCGTCATTGAGTATCCCACACACAAGTCGATCCCTTATCAGTTCCTCTTGTAAATCTCCAAACCTGCAACTCTGCGCCTTGTTTCGTAGGTCGGTTACATATGCTTCTATTGTCTCTCCTGGCCTTTGATTTCTTGAATTAAATTTGTGTCTTTCCATCGTTATGTTTGTTTGTGGACTACAAAGTTCGCGAAACTTGCGTTTTAGACATTCCGGGTCTTCACGCGACTCAGCCAGAGTAATTATTCGTCGGTTTTCACCCTCACCCGTATAAACAGCGGGTGCATAGACGAACGTTCGTTCGCGCTCAATGGCCTCCGAGCCAGCCAGATTAAGCAGTATGAAAGCTTTTGTGCGAGGCTCTTTCTCTGAGTGTGCAGCAGCAATAAATATGTCAAATTCCTGCTCAAACACACGCCAATTTTCGGCGATATTGCCATCAAAGACAAGTGGATCAGGTCTGCGAAACCCTTCAGCCATTTTTTATTGTGCGAAGGACGATGGTGGCTTACTGTGTGAATGTTCGTTGGAAGAGTATTCTTTTCTTCGCTGCATTCACGATTCCGTGAGGACCACTTCTGACACCATGTTGAATGACGAGCGGCAAGGCAAAAGGTTCGTTCAACAACATATAACTTTACTAGAGGAACAGGAGTTCTACATGCAAGGATATCACTTCAACACCGTAACACATACTTGCACATGCGTAGAAGCCAACTTTTACAACCTAGCCTGTTAGATTTAAAGCTACAGAGCACTATGTTCTACACTTAGTACAAAGCAGAAAAAAACAGTGAAATAAGATCGCATGATTTATCTGTCAATCAGATGCATGTAAAAGTGTAGTTCGTTTCTATAGCAACAGTGGGCTCCCAGCACATTTTCGGTACAACGAAAAAAAGATTATTTAATTTAACATGTTAACCATACCCCACTTAATTTGTTTTTTTTACTGGGAATTTTTTATTTATACTGTTTTATTCACAAATCTCACCTTTTTTTTACCGGAACTCTCACTTAACCTTCTTTGCTTTCAATTATGAAATGATTCAAATCAAATGATCTTACCTGGACTTACTTTTCAAAATTAGTGATAAAAAATTGCTCTTGATAACAGAGAAAGCTAGTAGGCTAGTCTATGACTACGTTTACATGCAGCCAATAACCCGTTCAAAACCGGAATATTAGCAATAACCCGGTCGCGCACGGCCATGTAAACACCGGCAATAACCCGAATATGCTCATATACCGGTTTTTAAAAACCCGAATATATTATACCTGGGGTACCCCTTTTCTAACCCGAATATTTGGTCATGTAAACGCGTATCGGCATATCCCCATCAAAAGGAACATTGATTTGTGTTCTGCGCATGTTCTATTCGCAAGGAATCTTGGTCTTTTGAGTAGAGGAACTTCCGTCTGGCGCATACAAAAACCCGCGTGCAATATACCGGAAGTAAACAAGAAGTAGAGGTAAACATGGCGAGACGCAGCACAGCACCATACTTTTGGAGCGAGGAGGAAATTAATTTCGATCTATTTCAAAGGCAATCGCTATCTGCCCCGAACTATCCATTATCCACGTGCTGCTGCTGTTGTTGTTGTCTTTGGATACAGGAAGAAGAATCGGAACTGACGCATATTGCGTCTTAAGGTTGTCCGTACGTCCAGACGCTAACCGCGCGTCACCGTTTACGTCGGGATATTGCCAATCGATTACAAATTCCATGTATACAGGAGTAACTCTCTCTGCTCAGCGCTCACCCATGTAAACGGGTTATTCAAAATGTTTCAGAAACCCGAATAGTGTCCTTAACCCGACCATAACACGAATATTGACAGCTTGTAAACGTAGTCTATATGTGGAGCACTTTTATCATGGATGGATGCACTTTTTTGGGCTTCAAATTTTCTCCAGTCATTCACTGCCATTATAAAGTTTGGAAGAGCCAGGCCATTTTTTAATATAACTCTGATTGTATTCGACTGAAAGAAGAAAGTCATATTCTAGGATGACTTGAGGGAGAGTAAATCATGGGCTAATTTTCATTTTTGAGTGAACTATCCCTTTAAAGACATACATCATTCTTTTGAAAATACCTGAGATAGTTTGATGAACACAGATATATTATAGCTATAATGTGTTTGTCTTCATGTTTCATCAGTCAAAACATCACTATTTGCATGTTATTATATCCATATAAGGCATTTCCTGAAATGTCAAAAGTTTAATACTTCTATGCATCAGTACTGGGCGTCCAGAGGTGGGTAGAGTATCCAAAAATTGTACTCAAGTAAAAGTACAAGTACTTATAGAAATATTTACTCAAAGTAAAAGTGAAGTAATCATCTTAATAGTTACTTGAGTAAGAGTAAAAAAGTATCCAATGAAAAAACTACTCAAGTAGTTAGTTACTATTACTTTGGATCACATAGGCCTATATATATATATATATAAAAAATTATATTATTTAGATATTTTTCATTTAAATTACTATTATTATCATAATTAGATAAGCTATCTTTGCAACAAAAACAGAAGAGACAAGCATTTCTGTATATCTGATATATCTTGTATCTGTATAGCCCGAAAACCATATTGCCTGTCCTTTGGTTTGTATAATAGTATAGTAACTTATACAACTACATATGGATTATTAGACAATGTCGGAATAAACTCTGACTTTATTCCGGAGTGACTCTGTGGAGTTGTGCATTCATAGGCATGTAAAGGGAACCATTGACACAGATTAGAAAGAGTTCAAACTCTTCACATGTGCTCGCAGTCATGTCATGCCCGCTACTGAACATCTGAACACAACGATCAAATGCACGGAATCTTCTTCTGTTTGTTCTCCAAAATGTATTTAAATGTATATTTCTGAAACCACCTTTAAACTAGTTAACTGTGTCTAAGGCAGGCAAAGGCATATTTTCAAGTCGAGTTCGCATGCCAGTTTGTGTATACACACACATTCATAAACTGGACGATGATATCTTATTTAATGTATTAAAAATAATGTATATGACCAAAAAAGGGTAATGTCAAACTTTGTAGTAGTGCTATCGTGGCGTAATAATCTGTTTGGTTGTAAAATGTATTACCTGAATGTAATGAAATCGAATGTAGCCTATCGTCCTGTGGAATCATTCATTCACAGACCGCTTACGAAGTAACATACGAAGATGTTCAACTAAAGATCTTCATCGCTGGCAAAAAAAATATGATGCATTTGCAGATTTACTTTCTGTACTGTAGGTCCACGGCAACTTCATCCAACGCTCTTGATGTTCTTAAATCTTCCTGTTACGATACCGAGTCGAGTGTGAATTGAAAGCGATTCAGTGCGTGCAGGAAACCGAACGGATCATTCAAACTGATTCACGAACCGATTTAGACAGATCTGCCCAACTTGTTTGATGACGTCTTTGAACAGAATCGACTCAAAAGAGTGATTCATTTGTGAATTGAGCATCGCTCATGCCCAGAAAAAAGATAGAGCGCGCGCTTAGAATAAACTACGCTTTTAACAACACGTAGGCTATTACATTAAAATAAAGTAACGAGAGGAACGTCGCCCAACGTAACGAAGTAAAAGTACCGTTTTTTCATTAGAAATGTACTCAAGTTAAAGTAAAAGTACCCACAATTAAATCTACTCTTAAAAGTACAATTTTTCCAAAAAAAATACTCAAGTAAATGTAACGAAGTAAATGTACTTCGTTACTACCCACCTCTGTGGGCGTCCAGTATGAATGAAACAGATGACATGAGAGTGTTTAGTGCTCCATTTCGCTATCATCTCCCCATTTTGGGTAAAAATAGAAAAATACTAAAGTACTTTGTAACGTAGTTACTTGAGTAGTTTTTAAGCAAGCTACTTATTTACTCTTACTTGAGTCATATTTTATTTCAGAAATTCTACTTGTACTCAAGTAAATTATTACTTAAGTAGCAATACTTTTACTTAAGTACAATTTGTACAACTCTTTCCACCACTGGTCAAACTCTTAGCAGCTTCCCTTAAGACAGCGGTTCTCAAAGTGTGGGGTGCGCCCCACTGGTGGGGAATAGAGACGTGACAGGTGGGGCGCGCCAAACGAGAGGAAATTTCCTTTCCTTTTAATGCCATTATATCTTTATCCAGACATCCTAACTGTCCTGGAAGTTCTGGGAGTCTCCCGCATATTGATCGCGGCTCCTTGACGCCCGCAAATGAGATCCAATCTCCCGGAATCTGGAGCAAGACCGCTTAGTGACTGCCAGTGGTGGAATGTAACGAAGTAAAAATACTTCGTTACTTTACTTAAGTAAATTTTTCACGTATCTGTACTTTACTTAAGTAGAATCAATAGTGCATACTTTTTACTTTTACTTCGTTACTTTTTGCAGCAATTATTATACTTTCTACTCCACTACATTTCTACAATGTTTCGTTACATTTTCGTTACATTTTCTGATCAGTTTTTCCCCATGCCATAACAGGGATTGAAAAAAATCTCCATGTTTTCGGTGCTGACGCGTTCATGAAACATGTAACGGTGGCGCTGCCAATAAAGCACCTAAAAGCTGTCACAAAGAACCGGCAAAAGTAATGATTATGAATATGTAAAATATAACAAGGAGACATTTTAATTGTTTATTAATAAACAAGTGTTTCCTGCTGTGTCAGCAGCAAAGATGAAGTTGACGATGCTGACGCCGCGATCTTTTGCAGTGAACTCGCCAGAGATAAATGCACATTTCATAATACATGCAGAGAACAGTCTGTTTTCTTTCTGTTTGAATTGTTCTGTTTAAAAGTAGACATTTCAGGCTTTCTATATATACACGTCTCAGGTCTGTGAGGCAAGTACAGACCTGAGTTTCGGTTTATTTCTCCAGTTCACGCGCTGGCGCCTCCGTGACCTGATTATCTATTTTCTGCTATATTTACTTATTTATTAAATCCAGGCAATTGGTTGATGAAACATTGATTAAAATTAAGATACAATTAATACAAAACGAAATTTACTTTAAAGAAGGGCTTTCTATTTGAGTTCTCTGTAAACGTTTTAAAGCAGTATTTTAGTGCCGCTTTCAGAGCGCTCACGTAATGGAGAACTGACACGTCTGTAACATTGTTTTTTCCTCATAAAATATTCATTTTATTTTTTGTGTTCACATTTATGTTCTGTGGAGAGCCAACCCTTCTTCATCCGATGTGTATATTAGCCTACTTTTGGTGTGCGCAGTGAAATTCACAGAATTACCCAAAAAATATTTTGCCACCTAAAAGTTAGAGATGTTTTTGTGTTACGTCCCTTATGGACCTCCCTCATATTAAATATAAAACGCATGTGTCTGTAGACTGATATTTTTCAAATATCTGGACTTCTTTATTAAGGGAATATGGATATATAAGTTTCAATTGGTATTAAATGCATTTTCTGAGAACTTATATTTCAAGTTTTTACTGCAAATGTCACATCCATAACGCTGGGATTGCCCAATTTTAACGAATTTATCCTAAACTAGTTTTGTGAATGCGTCTCTATGACACGCATGGTGCATTGTCGTGTAATTGATACGCGAAAATGAGTTTTTATGTGCATATGAGACGCAGTTTTTTGCGTGCATTTGATACGCAGTTCATTTGCGTGTAATACACACGCAACCCACACCACTAATCCTACCCAAGCATATAATACACACGCACCCCACACACACCTAAACCTACCCTAAACAACCGATGCGTATCCTATGCACGTAAAAACTCAATTTAGCGTATAAATTACACGACAATACACATGCGTGCAATAAAGACGCATTTAGTGAGATCGGGTTGATTGTATAATGTTAACTTCAAATAAGGGGTGTGTCGTCTGCCTTCACACCGCGACACAGGTTCGTGGATCTGAGTGCCGCGATGTCGGTTTCATATTGCATATTGTTACAGCCCTAATTAGGCCTATTAGAATATAGACATCAAGATAATAAATTGTTATGCAAGTACTTTTACTTTTAATACTTAAAGTACATTTAAAATCAGGTACTTTTTACTTAAGTAGGGTTTTCATTGTGGTACTTTTACTTTTACTAAAATATGTCTCTGGATATTTGCACTTTTACTTAAGTATTGAGATTCAGTACTTCCTCCACCACTGGTGACTGCGCGCGCGTGTGTGTGTGACTATAAATGCAGCGCGTGAGAGCAAGCCGCCCTTATAGCTGTGTGTTGCCGCCTATTAGGCCGATCATTCCCCTCCCCACCCCCAAAATAATGATTGACGTGGCACATATTAATTGTAGCGGAACAAACTTTCGCGCCAATAGATATATGTGTATATCTATGTATCGCGCCGATGGGTCAGGCAGGCGCGCTGGAGCTGTTTCATGCGAGGGGGACTGAGGGCTGGGTTGGAAAATATGTTACGTCATTATGTTGTTGCTGACGACAAGACATGAAATTTATCTGTACTGTTTATGTGTTGTAGCCATTAAAGAAAACGTATTAGTTTCATCATATTTATGTTTAAATATTATAGGCTAATGTTATTTTTTTATTTAATCAATGTTTAATATGAAAGTGCATAAAGTGCAAAGATATGATATATCATGAGATATATGGAGACATGGAGTGGCTAAGACATGATTGGGTAACACTTTATTTCGATAATCCACTTTAGACATTCTACTAACTATAAGTAACTTTTCAACTACATGTCAACTAACTGTCAATAGAGTATTAGTAGACTGTCAGCTTAATATCTGCTAACACTTTATTTTGTTGGTCCCCCAACATACATTCAACTGACTATAAGTAACTTGGCGACTACAAGTCAACTTATTCTCCTAACCCGAACCCTAACACCTAACCATAACCTAACAGTCTACTGACAGTCTACTATAATATACTAATACTCTAATGAGAGTTAGTTGACATGTAGTTGAAAAGTTACTTATAATTAGTAGAACGTCTAAAGTGACTATCGAAATAAAGTGTTACCCATGATTTTGACCACATTGAATTTTGTTTTGTAGAAAGACTCTTTTTAAAAGATTTTTTTGACACAGCTGCACTTTTATTTTCTTTATTTTTGAACTTGCTGTTATTTGATGTAGATAGTTATAGTTTGTATTTAGATACAACTTGTTACTGACACTACTTGTTCAATACATTGGAACATTTTAAGCTTGTTGCGTATTTCATTAGCATTGTGTTGGGGCGATAGGAACCGGTGGGGCTTGAAAATTCCCCCTTGTCCAAAGTGGGGAATGACCGAAAAAGTTTGAGAACCACTGCCTTAAGAGGTCGGACACTGAACGTCTGCCTGCTGAGTTTGACATTACTAAACAATGCTTTATGGCGGGGAAATGCCATGTAGATTCGACCGATGCAGTAAAATGCCAACCAACCAATGGGCAGAAGTTGACCCCTTAAGACACAGCCCCTCCTCATTTGCATAATGAGGCAGAAATGCATACAGAAATGTAAAAACGACAGGCAGAAATAAATAGCATTGAAGAAATAATTAGGGTAAAAAAATACAAAGGAAGAATAAAACAGACAAAAATATTATAACATGCACATAAATAAATACTTTAAAAAATAAGTAATTAATAAATAAAGTTGAAGATTATAACGGACAATAAATAAATAAGGTAATTATTACAAAGGTGAATAAATAAAGAAGCTAATTAAAAGAGATATATACATTTATGTCTCACTGTATAATTTAATTTCTACCTACATTTATTTGTTTATTGTATTTTTTTGGGCAATTAATTGTATGCTTATTTATTTATTGAGCATTTATTTATTTCTATATTTATTTTTAAATATGGTCTTGCGGCCAAAAAGCTTGCTGGCGAGTGGCGAACATGACTTCTTTGTCAGAAAGATGTCGTTGGTGTAGACACTTGTCAATCAAACATGTCTGACCAATAAAGAAGCACCCGCCCACTGCGGAACGTTTGTGTCAAAATGATTCAATCAAAAAAATGTTTTACTTCAAAACTTTTTGCACTTGAAATAAAAAAATTAAAAAACAACGAAAAAACACATTCTATTCAATAGTTTTTTTTTCACGGGGTAATTTTTTTTTGCATTTGAACAGTTTTTTCTTTGATTGAAAATATTTTTTTTGATTGAAACAACTTTTTGGAATTGAATGATTAAGACACAAATGTCCTACCCATGTATGGCCCAAACACAAAAAATATTACTTCAATCAAAGAGAACATTTTCAATAATAATAAAAAAAGTGTTCAAATGCAATTTTTAGAGTCTCAAATATTTTATTTGCATTCAGAAACGATTTTCTATATTTGAAAATGTTTATCTTTTCATTGAAGTGACTTTTTTTATTGATTCTGTTGTTTGTTTGTTTGAAGCAACTTCTTTTTTGATTGAATGATAAAGACACAAATGTCCTACCCATTATATGGTCCAATCAAAAAACAATGTTACTTCAATTAAAAAGGTTGCTTTAAACAAAAAAAACGGACTTCTATCAAAGAAAACATTTTCAATCAAAGAAAAGCAGTGTTCAAATGTATTTTTTTTTGAGTCTCAAATATATTTTTGGATTCAAATACTTTTTTTCTTTGATTGAAAAGTTTTTTTTTTTTCATTGAAATGAAGGTTTTTTTAATTGAAAATATTTTTTTGGATTGAAGCAACCTTTTTTTTGATTGAATAATAAAGAAACAAAACTACCTTCATAAAAGAGCTGTTAAATTTATATAAAAACAGTATCTTAAAGTTTTAAGCTTGCGGTTATTCACCCCCTTTTTAAAATAACGGCTTAGACTCCTTTGACATGAGTAGTTTTCGTCCGATTTCAAAAGTTCCTTTTATTTCTAAGACACTGGAAAAAAATGTGAATGCACAGCTTAATAACTTTTTAATGAGGAATAACATTTCCGATAGATTCCAGTCAGGTTTTAGAGCTGGTCATAGTACAGAATCTGCTCTTTTGAGCGTCTCTAATGATATCCTACGAGGTGTTGATTCTGGAAACCGTGTTGTTTGGCTTTTGTTAGATCTTACAGCGGCATTGATACAGTTGATCATAACATTCTCATTGATCGTCTTAGGGATCAGGGTGGTATTCAGCGCTTATACCTGAAATGGTTCTCTTCCTATTTGAACGATAGGACTTTTTCAGTCAGTTTAGGGGATTATTTTTCTTCCGTTGCCCCTCTTTTGTGTGGGGTTCCACAGGGCTCTATACTGGGACCAATTTTATTTTCCCTTTATATGCTCACTCTAGGTTCGATTTTTGAGAAGTTTGGGATTCAGTATCATCTGTATGCGGATGATTCTCAAATTTATTTGCCACTGAAACATGGGCATAAATGTGCCATTCAGTCTCATGTAATCAGCACATTACTCCTGTGTTAATTAAGTTACATTTACATGGTTACCCATTCGATACAGAATTCAATATAAAGCGTTGTTGTATGTTTAAGTCTAGTATGTTACTGATTTAATCAGCCGCTGTCAATCCAGTAGATCTCTGCGCTACAATGATCAACTGCGTTTTATGGGATCGGATGTTCTCTGCCGCAGCTCTAGGCTCCGGAACGACCTTCCTCTGTCTGTTAAACTTCTTCCTCTGTCCGTAAAACTCCTTCCTCTGTCCGTAAAACTCCTTCCTCTGTCCGTAAAACTCCTTCCTCTGTCCGTAAAACTCCTTCCTCTGTCCGTAAAACTCCTTCCTCTGTCCGTAAAACTCCTGTTAAACTCCTTCCTCTGTCTGTTAAACTCCTTCCTCTGTAAAACTCCTGTTAAACTCCTTCCTCTGTCCGTAAAACTCCTTCCTCTGTCCGTTAAACTCCTTCCTCTGTCCGTTAAACTCCTTCCTCTGTCCGTAAAACTCCTTCCTCTGTCCGTAAAACTCCTGTTAAACTCCTTCCTCTGTCTGTTAAACTCCTTCCTCGGTCTGTAAAACTCCTTCCTCTGTCCGTAAAACTCCTTCCTCTGTCCGTAAAACTCCTTCCTCTGTCCGTAAAACTCCTTCCTCTGTCCGTAAAACTCCTTCCTCTGTCCGTAAAACTCCTGTTAAACTCCTTCCTCTGTCTGTTAAACTGCTTCCTCTGTAAAACTCCTGTTAAACTCCTTCCTCTGTCCGTAAAACTCCTTCCTCTGTCCGTAAAACTCCTTCCTCTGTCCGTAAAACTCCTTCCTCTGTCCGTAAAACTCCTTCCTCTGTCCGTAAAACTCCTTCCTCTGTCCGTAAAACTCCTGTTAAACTCCTTCCTCTGTCTGTAAAACTCCTTCCTCTGTCTCTAAAACTCCTTCCTCTGTCTGTTAAACTCCTTCCTCTGTCCGTTAAACTCCTTCCTCTGTCCGTAAAACTCCTGTTAAACTCCTTCCTCTGTCTGTAAAACTCCTTCCTCTGTCTCTAAAACTCCTTCCTCTGTCCGTTAAACTCCTTCCTCTGTCCGTTAAACTCCTTCCTCTGTCCGTTAAACTCCTTCCTCTGTCCGTTAAACTCCTTCCTCTGTCCGTTAAACTCCTTCCTCTGTCCGTTAAACTCCTTCCTCTGTCCGTTAAACTCCTTCCTCTGTCCGTTAAACTCCTTCCTCTGTCCGTAAAACTCCTTCCTCTGTCCGTAAAACTCCTTCCTCTGTCCGTAAAACTCCTTCCTCTGTCCGTAAAACTCCTGTTAAACTCCTTCCTCTGTCCGTAAAACTCCTTCCTCTGTCCGTAAAACTCCTGTTAAACTCCTTCCTCTGTCTGTTAAACTCCTTCCTCTGTAAAACTCCTGTTAAACTCCTTCCTCTGTCCGTAAAACTCCTTCCTCTGTCCGTTAAACTCCTTCCTCTGTCCGTTAAACTCCTTCCTCTGTCCGTAAAACTCCTTCCTCTGTCCGTAAAACTCCTGTTAAACTCCTTCCTCTGTCTGTTAAACTCCTTCCTCTGTCTGTAAAACTCCTTCCTCTGTCCGTAAAACTCCTTCCTCTGTCCGTAAAACTCCTTCCTCTGTCCGTAAAACTCCTTCCTCTGTCCGTTAAACTCCTTCCTCTGTCTGTTAAACTCCTTCCTCTGTCTGTAAAACTCCTTCCTCTGTCCGTAAAACTCCTTCCTCTGTCCGTAAAACTCCTTCCTCTGTCCGTAAAACTCCTTCCTCTGTCCGTAAAACTCCTTCCTCTGTCCGTAAAACTCCTTCCTCTGTCCGTTAAACTCCTTCCTCTGTCCGTTAAACTCCTTCCTCTGTCCGTTAAACTCCTTCCTCTGTCCGTTAAACTCCTTCCTCTGTCCGTTAAACTCCTTCCTCTGTCCGTTAAACTCCTTCCTCTGTCCGTTAAACTCCTTCCTCTGTAAAACTAGTTTGGGTGTGCTTAAAACGTATTTGTTCTCTTTAGCAGTTAATAATGCGTTGTAAGTTGTGTCATATGTTTTCATTGTTTTTATGTCTTTGTTTTTATGTTCTCTTTTATACCTTCAGTATAGCACTTTGGTTCCACTTGTGGTGTTGAAAGTGCTCTATAAATAAAGTTGAGTTGAGTTGTTTCGAATCAGTGGATTGGAGCGTGTATCAAACTGGCAAAGTCACGTGATTTCAGTAGTTCCACCTGATCTGCCGTCCTTCCCCTGTTCCTGTGTGTGTGTGTGTGTGTATGTGTGTGTGTGTGTGTGTGTGTGTGTGTGTGTACGTGTGTGTGTGTGTGTGCACATGTCTATCCAACCCTTCCCCCGTGACTCCATCATTACAAGTGACGGTCAGAGATGTGGAATCTCCACAGAGCCCAGGGACACTGGCTGTAATTCTGAACATCTGCTGATGGATCAAGTGTTGTGCAGTTCCAGCTGGAGTTCATGTGAGAGTCAGTCTGCTGACAAACATCTACCAGCACTACAACACACAAACACACACACACACCGTTATATTTCTGCTGTGGCTCAGAATGGCTCACGCCACAGTGTCTGTGAGTGTGTGTGTGTATGAGTCTGTTCATCTGTGTGCTGCTTTTAAACGGGAACGTGGATCAAAAGATCAGATAACCAGCTATTAAACCTGTCACACCATCGGGCGCGTGTGTGTGTGTGTGGAGAAGATATGTAGATATCAGAGAGATCAGGCAGATGTACGTACAGCGCTTTATCCAGCAGTTGCTGTTTTTCCTGCAGCTCCTGTTTTAGACTTTCAACCTCCACCTTCAGCTCGATGTTCTGGAATGAAAAAACATCTGTAAATGTGTGTGTTCACACGAGAGCAGGAATGATGACAGTTTTTTATGTTGAGGGTTAGCAGAAATGTACTCACGTTAGCCTTCATATTCTACATTGAGAGAGAGAGATTGTGTGTGTGTGTGTGTGTGTGTGTGTGTGTGTGTGTGTGTGTGTGTGTGTGTGTGTGTGTGTGTGTGTGCGCGTGTGTGCGCGTGTGTGCGTGTGATTAATCAGTCATGTCATTTAACAGGCATCTCACAAGTTATTTTTAGTGACTGGAATGCAGAGCTGAAACCAAACCACAACTGAAGTGAACAGCTGTCAACTGTTTACCTGCTGAAACACACTCGCACAAGTGTGTTGTGTGCTGAAACACACACACTCGCACAGGTGTGTTGTGTGCTGAAACACACACACACTCACACAAGTATGTTGTGTGCTGAAACACACACACTCGCACAAATGTGTTATGAGCTGAAACACACACACTCACGCAAGCGTGTTGTGTGCTGAAACACACACACTCGCACAAGTGTGTTATGAGCTGAAACACACACACTCGCACAAGTGTGTTATGTGCTGAAACACACACTCGCACAAGTGTGTTATGAGCTGAAACACACACACTCGCACAAGTGTGTTATGTGCTGAAACACACACACTCGCACAACTGTGTTATGTGCTGAAACACACACTCGCACAACTGTGTTATGTGCTGAAACACACACACTCGCACAAGTGTGTTATGTGCTGAAACACACACACACTCGCACAAGTGTGTTATGTGCTGAAACACACACACACTCGCACAAGTGTGTTATGTGCTGAAACACACACACACTCGCACAAGTGTGTTATGTGCTGAAACACACACACACACTCGCACAAGTGTGTTATGTGCTGAAACACACACACACACTCGCACAAGTGTGTTATGAGCTGAAACACACACACTCGCACAAGTGTGTTATGAGCTGAAACACACACACTCGCACAAGTGTGTTGTGTGCTGAAACACACACACTCGCACAAGTGTGTTGTGTGCTGAAACACACACACTCGCACAAGTGTGTTATGAGCTGAAACACACTCGCACAAGTGTGTTATGTGCTGAAACACACACTCGCACAAGTGTGTTATGTGCTGAAACACACACAATCGCACAACTGTGTTATGTGCTGAAACACACACACTCGCACAAGTGTGTTATGTGCTGGTTCAGATCGGTCAGAAAGTTGTTTTGCTGTTGTGCTTTTAAGATGTTTATATGTCAACTGTCTGATTCCTCATGATTCGATTTTGAGCTGAGACACTTTTAAGAAAAGGAAAAGATGTGGGTATTTTTAGCAACAGTCTTTTGTTGATGCCACAGAAATCTGATCATCTAAACTCTGCAGATCTGGACTGAGATTCAGCAGAACCGACGGGTGTCTGTGATGGAACGCTTTTAGATCACAATACAAACACTAAAACTAATAATTTACTTTAATATTTTCATGTATATCTCAATATCTCACAGCATGTTAAGATGTTTTTTACACAGCTCAATAATATGTATATTTTTCACCATAACAATAAATTGTTGTATTATTTAAATTTTTGCCAGAATTTTTTTTATATATTTTTTCTTTACAAGTTATTATTATTATTATTATTATTATTGTTATTATTTTACAATAAAAAGATTTGCAACAAGCCCAAATAACTCATTTATCAGGAAAAAGATTTCAACGAAACCTCATCTGTCAGCCAGAGAGATATTATCAGTTTTGTGACAGTGCAGCAGATTTAGACCACAAAGATTAACAGGATCAACAAATGTACGGTTTCCTGTGGCAGCGGCTTGAAAGGTCAAATTACTTTTTTTTAAAGAAATCTTTTTAATGTAAAATGGTGCTATAAACTCTAAAGCGTCCAAAAGGGCTTTCTTTTGGTTTAACTGTTTTTTTGTTCCCAAAGAATCTTTCAGCGTTCAGTTCTTAAAAGAACCAGTTTTTCTTAGTGTGAAGAACATTTTAATAATCTGGAGAACCATTTTCCACTCTATTAATAATTTTCAGTGGAATGGATGTTTAATGTTCTTCATAGAACCACCGATGACAATATAGAGTCTTTAATGTATTATTTTAATTTATTGTATTACTGTTATTATCATTATTATTAAAGATGTTTAGACAGATGTATTTAGCATGACATGGTAATACGGCAGTGAACACAGATCTGGTCTCACCGTTCTGTAGACGTCATCGCCGCTGTCCTCAAACTTCTGCTGGATCCTCTCCTCCAGAAAGTAGATGCGGAGCTTGAGGCTGAAGTTCTCCTTCTTCAGGTCATTGAGGTGCTGTGAGAGAGTTCGGTACGTGTTAGACATGTCCGGTGTGTGTGTGTGTGTGTGTGTAGAGCATCACACAGCCCTTCTACCAACGCTCACACACATCACAACTAAAAACAACTACAAAAGCACAAAAAGAAATAAAAAATCCCTAACTACATGACTGATCATATCTACACAGCCATCTTCACACATAAACAAACACACAGAGACCGAGGGCCCAATGTAAGGGCCCGGAGCCGCAGCGCTGAGAGCCCATGATGAGCTTTATGACAAACACCAGAGCGATGAGCTGTTTTTACTCAGGCAGAAATCCAAGGAATCCCTGACAGCAACAGTCAAGCCAACCAGATCCCAGACTCCAGTCATGTGTGTGTGTGTGTGAGAGAGAGAGAGAGAGAGAGAGAGAGAGAGAGAGAGAGAGAGAGAGAGAGAGAGAGAGAGAGAGAGAGAGAGAGAGAGAGAGATGATTCACATGTGTATATGAAGGTGAACTGACTGGACTCTAAAAACTGGAGTTGAGTAGAAGGAAGTGTGATTATTTCAGAGTCTGAACTCATTCTGAGTGTCACTCTAACTGCTGTAACTGAACGAGCCGTAACTGAACGAGCTGTATCTGAACGAACCGTAACTGAACGAGCCGTAACTGAACGAGCCATAACTGAACGAGCCGAAACTGGACGAGCCGAAACTGGACGAGCCGTAACTGGACGAGCCGTACGAGCCGGACGAGCCGCTACTGGACGAGCCGCTACTGGACGAGCCGCTACTGAACGAGCCGCTACTGGACGAGCCGCTACTGGACGAGCCGCTACTGGACGAGCCGCTACTGGACGAGCCGTAACTGGACGCCGTAACTGGACGAGCCGCTACTGAACGAGCCGCAACTGAACTGGACGCCGTAACTGGACGAGCCGTAACTGGACGAGCCGCAACTGAACGAGCCGCAGCTGAACGAGCCGCAACTGGACGAGCCGCAACTGGACGAGCCGTAACTGGACGAGCCGTAACTGGACGAGCCGTAACTGGACGAGCCGTAACTGGACGAGCCGTAACTGGACGAGCCGTGAGTGAACACGAGCCGCGACTGAACGAGCCGCGACTGAACGAGCCGTAACTGGACGAGCCGTGACTGGACGAGCCGTGACTGAACACGAGCCGCGACTGAACGAGCCGCGACTGAACGAGCCGCGACTGAACGAGCCGCGACTGAACGAGCCGCGACTGAACGAGCCGTAACTGAACGAGCCGTAACTGAACGAGCCGTAACTGAACGAGCCGTAACTGAACGAGCCGTAACTGGACGAGCCGTAACTGGACGAGCCGTGACTGGACGAGCCGTGACTGAACGAGCCGTGACTGAACGAGCCGCGACTGAACGAGCCGTGACTGAACGAGCCGTAACTGGACGAGCCGTAACTGGACGAGCCGTAACTGAACGAGCCAGCCGTAACTGAACGAGCTGAAACTAAACGAGCTGTAACTGAACGAGCCGTAACTGAACGAGCCGTAACTGAACGAGCTGTATCTGAACGAGCTGTATCTGAACGAACCGTAACTGAACGAGCCGTAACTGAACGAGCCATAACTGAACGAGCCGTAACTGGACGAGCCGTAACTGGACGAGCCGTACGAGCCGGACGAGCCGCTACTGGACGAGCCGCTACTGGACGAGCCGCTACTGAACGAGCCGCTACTGGACGAGCCGCTACTGGACGAGCCGCTACTGGACGAGCCGCTACTGGACGAGCCGTAACTGGACGCCGTAACTGGACGAGCCGCTACTGAACGAGCCGCAACTGAACTGGACGCCGTAACTGGACGAGCCGTAACTGGACGAGCCGCAACTGAACGAGCCGCAGCTGAACGAGCCGCAACTGGACGAGCCGCAACTGGACGAGCCGCAACTGGACGAGCCGTAACTGGACGAGCCGTAACTGGACGAGCCGTAACTGGACGAGCCGTAACTGGACGAGCCGTAACTGGACGAGCCGCAACTGGACGAGCCGTAACTGAACGAGCCGTAACTGGACGAGCCGTAACTGAACGAGCCGTAACTGAACGAGCCGTAACTGGACGAGCCGTGAGTGAACACGAGCCGCGACTGAACAAGCCGCGACTGAACGAGCCGCGACTGAACGAGCCGTAACTGGACGAGCCGTAACTGGACGAGCCGTGACTGAACACGAGCCGTGACTGAACACGAGCCGCGACTGAACGAGCCGCGACTGAACGAGCCGCGACTGAACGAGCCGTAACTGAACGAGCCGTAACTGAACGAGCCGTAACTGAACGAGCCGTAACTGAACGAGCCGTAACTGGACGAGCCGTGACTGAACGAGCCGTGACTGAACGAGCCGTGACTGAACGAGCCGCGACTGAACGAGCCGTGACTGCACGAGCCGTAACTGGACGAGCCGTAACTGGACGAGCCGTAACTGAACGAGCCAGCCGTAACTGAACGAGCTGAAACTAAACGAGCTGTAACTGAACGAGCCGTAACTGAACGAGCCGTAACTGGACGAGCCGTAACTGGACGAGCCGTAACTGGACGAGCCGTAACTGGACGAGCCGTGACTGAACGAGCCGTGACTGAACGAGCCGCGACTGAACGAGCCGTAACTGGACGAGCCGTAACTGAACGAGCCAGCCGTAACTGAACGAGCTGTAACTGAACGAGCCGCAACTGAATGAGCTGAAACTGAAAGGATGGAAGGTTGGATGGATGGATGGATGGATGGATGGATGGATGGATGGATGGATGGAAGGATGGATGGATGGATGGATGATGGATGGATGGATGGATGGATGATGGAAGGATGGATGGATGGATGGATGGATGGATAGATGATGGATAGATGGATGGGTGGGTTTATGGATGGATGAGTGGGTTTATGGATGGATGGATGGATGGATGGATGGATGGAAGGATGGATTGATGGATGGATGGATGGATGGATGGATGGATGGATGGATGGATGGATGGAAGGATGGATGGATGGGTGGGTGGGTTGATGGATGGATGGGTGGATGGATGATGGAAGGATGGATGGATGGATGGATGGATGGATGGAAGGATGGATGGATGGATGGGTGGGTTGATGGATGGATGGGTGGATGGATGATGGAAGGATAGATGGATGGATAGATGGATGGGTGGGTTTATGGATGGATGGATGGATGGATGGACGGAAGGATGGATGAATGATGGATGGATGGGTTGATGGATGGATGGGTGGCTGGATTGATAGATAAATGGATGGCTGGATGATGGAAGGATGGATGGATGATGGATGGATGATGGAAGGATGGATGGATGGAAGGATGGAAGGATGGAAGGATGGAAGGATGGAAGGATGGATGAATGGATGGATGGATGGGTGGGTTTATGGATGGATGGATGGATGGATGATGGATGGATTGATAGATAAATGAATTGATGGATGGATGGATGGATGGATGGGTGGGTGGGTTTATGGATAGATGGATGGATGGATGATGGATGATGGATGGATGGATGGATGGATGGATGAATGAATGGGTTTTAGATGACAGACGGTAATAGTTTCACTGATGATAAACACATCACTTCTAGAGAATTACAGACCTGTCTCTCTCCTACCATTCATTGCGAAAACACTTGAACGAGTTGCTTTTAACCAAGTATCATCCTTCCTGTCTCTGAACAACCAGCTGGATGTCAACCAATCTGGCTTCAAGAAAGGGCATTCAACCGAGACTGCATTGCTGTCGGTCACGGAAGCCCTGCGGATCGCAAAAGCTGCTTCCAAATCATCAGTTCTCATTCTCCTGGACCTGTCTGCGGCCTTCGACACTGTGAATCATCAGATCCTCTTGTCCGCCCTCTCATCACTGGGCATCACTGGAACCTCCCTCAACTGGTTCGAGTCCTATCTCACAGGTAGGTCCTTCAGGGTCACATGGAGAGGCGAGGTATCCAAAGCACATCAACTGACCACAGGAGTTCCTCAGGGTTCAGTTCTTGGACCGCTCCTCTTCTCCATTTACACCACATCACTGGGGCCCATCATACAGGCACATGGTTTCTCTTATCATTGCTATGCTGATGACACCCAGCTCTACCTCTCATTTCAACCAGATGATCCCACAGTAGCTGCACGGATCTCAAGCTGTCTGGCGGACATCTCGGCATGGATGAAGGAACATCACCTGCAGCTCAACCTGGCAAAGACTGAGCTTCTCGTCCTCCCTGCCAATCCGTCTCTACAGCACGACCTCACTATCCAGCTAGATTCTTCCTCAGTCACCCCATCAAGATCGGTCAGAAATCTTGGAGTAATCTTTGATGACCAGCTGACCTTCACAGACCACATTACAAAGACAGCTCGATCATGCAGGTTTGCTATGCACAACATCAGGAAGATCAGGCCTTTCCTAACTGAGCATGCAACACAACTTCTCGTCCAGGCCCTGGTCATTTCTAGGCTTGATTACTGCAATGCTCTTCTGGCTGGACTTCCATCATGTGCAACTAAACCTCTACAAATGATCCAGAATGCTGCAGCCCGTCTTGTCTTCAACGAGCCCAAAAGGGCCCACGTCACTCCTCTGTTCATCTCTCTGCACTGGCTACCACTCGCTGCTCGCATCAAGTTCAAGGTGTTGACGCTTGCTTACAGATTGACCACTGCTTCAGCTCCCTCCTACTTCCACTCACTACTTCAAGTCTACATCCCTACCAGAAGCCTACGATCGGTCAATGAGCGGCGGCTTGTGGTACCGCCACAGCGGGGCACAAAATCACTCTCCAGAACATTCTCATTCACGGTTCCATGCTGGTGGAATGATCTCCCCACCCTCATCCGGAATGCAGAATCCTTGACAGCATTCAAAAGACAACTGAAAACTCATCTCTTCCGGGAGCACTTAACATTAAAAAAAAAAAAAAAAAAAAAATCCTTCCCTTTTCCTTTAAATCCTCGCTTGCCTGGCTCATGCTACTCTGAGCTATGTCTGAACTTTGTATTTTGAGCACTTCTTGCGTTGTTTCTGCCTCTTCACGATGACTCGCTTGGTTTAGTCCTCAGTTGTAAGTCGCTTTGGATAAAAGCGTCTGCTAAATGACTAAATGTAAATGTAAATGATGAGGTTAGTTTAACTCCTGTAGACAGAAAATCTCACCTGTTCAAACTCTTTCAGAGTGTGTGTTTGAAGAGGAACTTTATCAGTGTCTTCACTCAGACAATCTACAAACATACAAACCATTGTTATTTACACAATATTTATGCATATATATAAATATTCACTGTCTGAGCATATATGTGTGTGTGTGTGTGTGTCTGTGTGTGTGTTTGTGTATGTGTGTGTGTGTGTGTTTTACCTGTCGTGTAACCAGTAGCTCTGCACACATTTCCCTCTCCATCCACAACTAAATCCCTGAGGAAAACAGAACATCATCCATAAATCAAGAGTTCATTCACACAGATATTACTGACCCGCTTTTGCTGCTGCACTTTAATTTGGCCAGAAAAATTTGTGTAATCCAGCCTGACAGGAGCTGTCAGCGATATTCACTATATCATGATATTCAGCCTTTTATTTTATTTTATTTTATTTCACTAAAAATCCACCGACATCACAAGCACCGAAGGATGAAATAATTAACAATAAGTAATGAGCAAAACCTTTCAAAAGGCCCTGAATCTTCCCGCGACATCTGAATCTAAAATCAGATTTCCTTTTAAACACAATCTTAAATTTTTTTTAAAAAACGAAGATATTACAGCCTCTGGTCTTATTGGGAAATTTATTTTATTGACCTATTCATTTTTATTATTGGACTTTTGGGGATCCTGTGCAATATTTTAGTCTGCATATTAATTCGAGTTAATTATTTATTCTTAGGACTATGTGGGTTTTAAACATGTATGTTCCTTATTGTACAGCTTTTTAAACTGGTTGTTGTTCTTAGAATCTGTGTGTTTGATGATAAATATTTATCATCATCATCATCATCATGAAGCCTGACTGACTGCATCCACACTAACAGTGTGCAGAGTTTATGCTGCTTTAGCAAAGCACACTACATCACTGCTGTTCTCGACAACGTACCTTTGTAAAAGTGAGGATTCAGCACTTACTACCACAGAGAACAAATATAGAGAGAGTGGATTTAGGATGTATTTAAGTCTCAAACTTACTTTGATACAAAAACACCCTGTGCGAGTTCTTGCTATTGCACGAGTTCACACTTACATCAATTAAACAGAGTGAAGATTATACGTATTTGGCGTGCTGTCCGGGGGGAGGGCTCCTCAGTGCCGAACTCTCTCCGGCTCACTAACAGCTCGATCTGAACTCAAGCACTGGATGAGCTCTTCAGTGCCGAACTCTCTCCGGCTCACTAACAGCTCGATCTGAACTCCAGCACTGGATGAGCTCTTCAGTGCCGAACTCTCTCCGGCTCACTAACAGCTCGATCTGAACTCCAGCACTGGATGAGCTCTTCAGTGCCGAACTCTCTCCGGCTCACTAACACCTCGATCTGAACTCCAGCACTGGATGAGCCCTTCAGTGCCGAACTCTCTCCGGCTCACTAACAGCTCGATCTGAACTCCAGCACTGGATGAGCTCTTCAGGGGCCAAACTCTCTCCGGCTCACTAACAGCTCGATCTGAACTCCAGCACTGGATGAGCTCTTCAGTGCCGAACTCTCTCCGGCTCACTAACAGCTCGATCTGAACTCCAGCACTGGATGAGCTCTTCAGTGCCGAACTCTCTCCGGCTCACTAACAGCTCGATCTGAACTCCAGCACTGGATGAGCTCTTCAGTGCCGAACTCTCTCCGGCTCACTAACAGCTCGATCTGAACTCCAGCACTGGATGAGCTCTTCAGGGGCCAAACTCTCTCCGGCTCACTAACAGCTCGATCTGAACTCCAGCACTGGATGAGCTCTTCAGTGCCGAACTCTCTCCGGCTCACTAACAGCTCGATCTGAACTCCAGCACTGGATGAGCTCTTCAGGGCCGAACTCTCTCCGGCTCACTAACAGCTCGATCTGAACTCCAGCACTGGATGAGCTCTTCAGGGGCCAAACTCTCTCCGGCTCACTAACAGCTCGATCTGAACTCCAGCACTGGATGAGCTCTTCAGTGCCGAACTCTCTCCGGCTCACTAACAGCTCGATCTGAACTCCAGCACTGGATGAGCTCTTCAGTGCCGAACTCTCTCCGGCTCACTAACAGCTCGATCTGAACTCCAGCACTGGATGAACTCTTCAGGGCCAAACTCTCTCCGGCTCACTAACAGCTCGATCTGAACTCCAGCACTGGATGAGCTCTTCAGGGCCGAACTCTCTCCGGCTCACTAACAGCTCGATCTGAACTCCAGCACTGGATGAGCTCTTCAGGGGCCAAACTCTCTCCGGCTCACTAACAGCTCGATCTGAACTCCAGCACTGGATGAGCTCTTCAGGGCCGAACTCTCTCCGGCTCACTAACAGCTCGATCTGAACTCCAGCACTGGATGAGCTCTTCAGGGGCCAAACTCTCTCCGGCTCACTAACAGCTCGATCTGAACTCCAGCACTGGATGAGCTCTTCAGTGCCGAACTCTCTCCGGCTCACTAACAGCTCGATCTGAACTCCAGCACTGGATGAGCTCTTCAGTGCCTAACTCTCTCCGGCTCACTAACAGCTCGATCTGAACTCCAGCACTGGATGAGCTCTTCAGGGCCGAACTCTCTCCGGCTCACTAACAGCTCGATCTGAACTCCAGCACTGGATGAGCTCTTCAGTGCCGAACTCTCTCCGGCTCACTAACACCTCGATCTGAACTCCAGCACTGGATGAGCTCTTCAGGGGCCAAACTCTCTCCGGCTCACTAACAGCTCGATCTGAACTCCAGCACTGGATGAGCTCTTCAGGGCCGAACTCTCTCCGGCTCACTAACAGCTCGATCTGAACTCCAGCACTGGATGAGCTCTTCAGGGGCCAAACTCTCTCCGGCTCACTAACAGCTCGATCTGAACTCCAGCACTGGATGAGCTCTTCAGGGCCGAACTCTCTCCGGCTCACTAACAGCTCGATCTGAACTCCAGCACTGGATGAGCTCTTCAGGGGCCAAACTCTCTCCGGCTCACTAACAGCTCGATCTGAACTCCAGCACTGGATGAGCTCTTCAGTGCCGAACTCTCTCCGGCTCACTAACAGCTCGATCTGAACTCCAGCACTGGATGAGCTCTTCAGTGCCGAACTCTCTCCGGCTCACTAACAGCTCGATCTGAACTCCAGCACTGGATGAGCTCTTCAGTGCCGAACTCTCTCCGGCTCACAAACAGCTCGATCTGAACTCCAGCACTGGATGAGCTCTTCAGTGCCGAACTCTCTCCGGCTCACTAACAGCTCGATCTGAACTCCAGCACTGGATGAGCTCTTCAGTGCCGAACTCTCTCCGGCTCACAAACAGCTCGATCTGAACTCCAGCACTGGATGAGCTCTTCAGTGCCGAACTCTCTCCGGCTCACAAACAGCTCGATCTGAACTCCAGCACTGGATGAGCTCTTCAGTGCCGAACTCTCTCCGGCTCACTAACAGCTCGATCTGAACTCCAGCACTGGATGAGCTCTTCAGGGGCCAAACTCTCTCCGGCTCACTAACAGCTCGATCTGAACTCCAGCACTGGATGAGCTCTTCAGTGCCGAACTCTCTCCGGCTCACAAACAGCTCGATCTGAACTCCAGCACTGGATGAGCTCTTCAGTGCCGAACTCTCTCCGGCTCACAAACAGCTCGATCTGAACTCCAGCACTGGATGAGCTCTTCAGTGCCGAACTCTCTCCGGCTCACAAACAGCTCGATCTGAACTCCAGCACTGGATGAGCTCTTCAGGGGCCAAACTCTCTCCGGCTCACTAACAGCTCGATCTGAACTCCAGCACTGGATGAGCTCTTCAGTGCCGAACTCTCTCCGGCTCACAAACAGCTCAATCTGAACTCCAGCACTGGATGAGCTCTTCAGTGCCGAACTCTCTCCGGCTCACTAACAGCTCGATCTGAACTCCAGCACTGGATGAGCTCTTCAGGGGCCAAACTCTCTCCGGCTCACTAACAGCTCGATCTGAACTCCAGCACTGGATGAGCTCTTCAGTGCCGAACTCTCTCCGGCTCACAAACAGCTCGATCTGAACTCCAGCACTGGATGAGCTCTTCAGTGCCGAACTCTCTCCGGCTCACTAACAGCTCGATCTGAACTCCAGCACTGGATGAGCTCTTCAGTGCCGAACTCTCTCCGGCTCACTAACAGCTCGATCTGAACTCCAGCACTGGATGAGCTCTTCCGTTCTCAGCTCTGAGTTCTTTTAGCAGAATCTCCTGAGACTAAGTTGATCCCTCAATGACAAATAACGGAGAACTCGATTATATTTCCAGGTTATGAAATCACAGCATCTGAATAACAGTTTCTCTGGGTTTGACCATTTTCACACACTTTGATGAAGCATATCTGCACTATTTAACTTCATTAATCTAGCAAATTGTGTCGTATTTCCCTGGCACTGGATTTTTCTCAAGGAAAACAAACCAACTGACTTGTATACGATGACATATTGCAGTAATTGTTACAGTGAAAACTTACAAGTAAAATTTCATTATGAATGGATGTTTGTTTTTCCCCTAGGAATTTATTTTCATATTTTTGAAAAATTCTATTTTATTCATCTGTAGAGCACACCAGGACTCATTTGTTTTGTTTTGTTTTTTAATAAAAAGAGATGAATAGACATGTATAGGCAAAAACAATAGTATTTTTTTAATTTTTAGGTTTTAGGATTTTAGATATACCAAACTTTGTATATGTTATGAAAAAAACTATGTTATGAAAGATATAACAGAATGTTTTGATATACCATTTTGCTTTATGCAATATGTGTATAAAATAGCCATGAGCGGGTTTTCCCATTTTCTACAATATATCTATACATTGTATCTAATTAGCATATTCATGTCTCCCAAAATGCCTGATAAACATGCTTTAAGTCCCGGTGTCATGGATGTACATGTATGAAATCGATGTCTTGTTTCGTAACAAATGTGTCAGATTTAAATTATACTTACAAAACATATTTTCATAAGAGTGTTACATTTGAGCACTAAATTAATGTCAGTAATTTTTAAAGGAGAGGCGGATGTCATTGTGAAACTTCCAAACATTTGGTATCTCTGAAAAGCCCTGAATGTGCTCTTTACAGGACACCCAGTGTTAAAACTGACATGTATGATATCAGAGAAACTCACTGAAATATAATGTCCACTACAGAGGACAAAAGTCTATTCCTGGGTCATTAATGCAGACACGTCACTGTTTCATCAGCAGTCACTGATGGATGAAGCTCTTGAATTTGAATATTAGTCCTGATGTCATATAAACTGCGCTGATATAGAGAATAAAGGCCCGTGCGATAAACATATGCGATATAAAGCAAGAATCACTGCGGATCAATGTGTTCACGCGCATTCTCACCTGCACGCGCTCTCCGCGCCGTCGGTCCAGCTCATCGTCAAACACCGGGCCGGTACCGATCATTCCTCCATCTGTCGATGTGTCGTTATTCCCGTTATTCCTCGGGGCAGAACCGACGACAAAGGTGATGCTCGTTCGGCATTCTGTGCGCCTGCACGAGGACAGATGCTGCGCGCGCCCGCTCGGTTCTGTGTGTCTGTCCTACATGCACGAGCCCGAATTAATCTTCCTCTGGTTACATTTGACCCACATCAGCCGAACCGGTGCCGAGAGAAGGCTTCAGAACATCAGTGCGCATGCGCATCTGTGCACTGATCAACATGATTAAGATCCTTTACATTCACTCGCCGTTTTAAATTTTTGCCACTGCCACAGACAGCGATTTCTGGTCGGTGAAATAACTGAGCAGAACTAGAAACATTTATATTCTCTATAGAAATTGCCATGACTTTCAGGCTTGTACAAAAGCATCATGTTATATAGTCACTAATGTTCGTAGAGTCGTAGAGTTCTACAATTGAAACAAACAAACAAACAAACATAAACATGATGTTTGTCCTCACTTCAGATTCTAACTATTAACCCTTTGGTTAATTTGAGTGAATTAGATCGAACAGAGGGTTGTTTCATAAAAGAAGCTTAGAAAAGCGGGGATTAAGCTTCAAAACCCGACTTGAATTAACCTAACAAATCAGTTGGGGCTTAAGGCGGTTTCATAAAAGGTCATTCAAGTTCACGCAATCTCACTAACTTGAACCAGGTTTATCTAGTCTAGATAATTGCGTGTGCACGCGTTTCTGAAGCAGCCCTAGAGGTCGATCGTGGATCAAATCGATCCACCATCAAACAGCGTATATTTTGTGCTGTTTTATGCATTTGTGACATGTCCCCCCACCCCCCAGTGCAAACCTTACATTATACAGTTATATTCTCCATCTGTAAATGTTAGAAAGTCGTGCAAATGTATCCATTTTGCTGCTAATCTTCATAATACGAGCGCTGCTGCGCGCATGCGCGCCAAATAGGTCTGCAATAATTCTGACTAAATTATACATTTTGCTTGGAAAATTAATATGCGATATTTTATAACACGAGGATTATCTTCTAATTATAATAATTTATCTTTAGGAAGTTGGATAAGTTGCAGTGAACTTCTAGCTCATTACACTCATATATTTTATACTTCTAATAAAAAAAAAGAAATTGAACAGAAGTCGCCTAATTCGATTTTTTTAAAGAAACTAAATATATAAAGATACAAAATATAGTTTTGGGTATAGGATCTATGCTACGTAATAAAGATGATGTATACTTATTTAGAATGCTGAGAATACTTTTTTTTTTGAGAAAGCAAGAATCCCCAGTTTTAAATGAGTGGTTAGATTTAGTTTCTAAAGTACATTATGCAGAGGATAACATTAAATTAGGAACAAATGTATACATTTTGAAAAGATATGTGCAACTCTAAAATCAAAGAATATTCCATAAAATAAAGGAATATATATTAGCCTACATTAACTACATTTTTATGTAACCTTCCATTTTATTTCTAGTTATTTGTTATTTTATTTATTTACTTATTTAATATTGAATATTTGATATTTGAATAATATTACTTCAATAACTATTAGGAATTATGTGTCATTATAAGATTTTGATATATGTGAATGTTATATTTTTATTTATTTATTGTTTTATTTATATGTATGTGTTGGTGGGTATTATCACAAAAGAAAAAGATAAAGTAGAAGGAAAAATAAGGAATATTTATAGGGGGGAAATATGATGTCTTTAAAGGAACTGTCCATTTGTATAATTGTGTTAAATGTGTTTGAATTGAAAGACATAATAAAGTACATTATATATATATATATATATATATATATATATATATATATATATATATATATATATATATATATATATATATATATATGTGTGTGTGTGTGTGTGTGTACTTTATTCTAAATAAGTTCTAAATTCTAAATAAGGGACATATAATGTCCAACTAACAAATATCCCTTATTTAGAATTTTAAACCTACAAGTGTATTTGGGGTAAATCAAATGTAGGCTAATATACTGTCAATTACTAAGCTCAGATTAATCTTACCAGTCAAAATTGATACTGTGCTTTTGTAGTTATTTATTTTTTGATTTTGTGATTTTAACTTCTGCTTTAAAAAGATTTTTTTAGATTGTGTTCTAATGTTCTTCTAATAATCATAAACGTGTACTAAAACAAAAATCAGACAAACTGCCAAATGAAACCAGAGAGAAATGTATTCATAAATCTTTAAAACAATCTAATTAAATCTTGGGCACAAAACATTCAGCCAGTAAAAAAACAAAACCTGTAGTATGTATATTGTATTTATCTATCTATATCTATAAATACAGTACACACACATATATATATATATTATATTATTACAAAAATGACATGTCCTAAACGGACAACTTTAAAACGCCTTATATATGTGTCTATATTGTAGCCTTATTTAAGTTGATTTTCTGTATACTGTGTATTTATTTTTGGACTAATAGTGGTTAATAAAGTCCAATAATGGTATGAGAGAGTGTCAGTGGTAATATCATTGTGTTCTTGTCGGTCAGTGTTGAGGATCTGTGTAACATCTGAGGCTTAGCCTGACAGTTAGCCTGCCCTGGACCAGGCTAGTTTCCCAGCATAAGTTGCCAGGGTAACTGAGTTTGAACTTTTTTAAGTTTGATTTATGAAACCGAATCTACCAAAAATAAGCCTGACTAACCGAAATAAGCCTGGCTTATACTCTAATCTTGGTTTATGGAACAACCCTCAGGTTCACATGATCACACGATTCACACAGGAAGTTGACCTGGAATGACAGGAAGAGGAGTTTACTAAATACTAAACACAGTCACGTATCAGTTTCATCACATTAACATTTTTATTTGATTATATAGCCTAATATTAAGTAAATTCCCACATTCATTGGAAGTTTATTTATGAAATAGCCAATAATGAAATATATAATTGGCATGCTTATTTACAGGCATCAATCATTGCTTAAATCACTGAATATCATGTCATGTTTTTGGAAATACTTCATATGTTTATTAATATTTGAAAAGATGAAAAGTATCGGCACACAACTGAATCTCGATGAATTTCACTCTGTTTTAATTCTCCTTCCTTAAATTCGATTCAGGTACGTTCCTGCATCCTCTTTGGTACATCACTGCAAATTCCACACAAATTCAGGTCATGTTTAATCCGTTTCTGCCTGACTCCATTACCATGTGATGCTCGAATCCAGAGTCACTCTTGAACTTCTCTCAATCAAAGCTCACTGATTTTTGCATGGGGAGTGAAACTGTTTCACATTCTTTTAAACATATTGATTTGAATAAAAGATTTGAATCAAATGTATATTTTCTATTGTTTTAATCATCAGAGAACAGACCCAGACAGCAACACAGTGGCGTTTACAAGCACAATTTTTAAATTTTTTATGATGAATTGATGAATCTGAATGTGCGTTTACATGAACGCTGAACATGTGATCGGGTTGATGTGTGCGTTTATACGTCACAAGCTTCAAATTGGAATGTATTTTTTGACATGCGCACACTGCACACATGGTTTCTCGCTGTTTCCGCATATTAACCATTCTCCAACATTGGTTCTTTATTTGCTTTAAAGGTGCCCTAGAATGTGAAATTGAATTTATTTTGGCATAGTTAAATAACAAGAGTTCAGTACATGGACATGACATACAGTGAGTCTCAAACACAGGCACGTGCAGAGGGGGGGGGCTTTGGGTGCTCGAGCCCCTGCCCTTTTTCAAAATTAATCGAAAGTGCCCCTCTCAAACAAATAATGATAATATTGTTTTCAATAAAACAAAATGCATTTAATTATAATTAACATGACAATGTGTACAAAACTAAAATAGCCTAAATTCACGTTTATTTTTACGTTTCTGTCAGTCTGAGGTGCCGTTGCCATGACTCGTTGCTATGGGTTGCGTCACTTGCGTGTCTTGCTTCGGACTCGACTGAAGAGGTCAGTCTACGGTTTCGAGGGTCTAAAACTGCGGAGGACAGCAGGCGCGCGCAACCGTAGCAAAAGTTATGCGTTTTAACACGAAAATGCACTAGTGTAAACGACAACGTAGGTATTCCGCAGTCTGATGAGGAACCGAACTGATGCGCTCGAGCCAAAATATATGGTTCTTTCAGTGAGTAAAGTTATCTAGGCTCGACGCCGGCAGGAAAAAATTAACCAAACCATTTTTAAACTTCTTTTTTTTTCTTCCAATAATCAAAGGTAGTGTATTATTTTTTAAATCCACATATTACATATTTTAAAATATTACATAATTCATTGATGACTGTTTGTAATACACCGACCAATCGTCATCTGGCACAAAAAGTTCCAATTTCATTGGACAATGTGAAGTGGAGCGGCAATTTTCTAGTCATTCAGAAATCGTTTAAAAATTACAATCGAATTTACATTTATGAAGCGATCTGGTTCTGCGTCATTGAAACAATGGATGTTAATTGACTACAAAGCACTGCACAAAACCAGCACCAAAAGTCGCTTTAATCGTAAGTAGTATTCAAGTCATGTATTTAGCATATTATGTAAATTATATTGATACACCGTTTACCATTTGAAAACTATCATAACTTAGTTGGTT
The DNA here is from genome assembly GCA_031834385.1 of Semotilus atromaculatus. Classification (NCBI taxonomy): domain Eukaryota; kingdom Metazoa; phylum Chordata; class Actinopteri; order Cypriniformes; family Leuciscidae; genus Semotilus; species Semotilus atromaculatus. Next base: position 1,015,156 of record JAULUF010000011.1, on the reverse strand, counting down.
CAAATTAATGAAGCCCAGGAGCCACCTACAGGCCTATGATGTGAAGTGTTGGCTGACAACAAACACGTGAAATGGTGATTTTTGATAATAGTACAAAACCGGTAAAAAATTGACACATTACCATTTTTTTATGTTTTTTAAAGAAGCCTCTTATGCGCTTCAAGCCTGCATTTATTTGATTGAAAATACAGAAAACAATTATTAAAATTTAAAATAATGGTTTTCTATTTTAAAATAGGCCTACTTAAAAAAATATCACTTATCTCTGATGCAAAGCTGAATTTTCAGCATCATTACTAACCCTAACTTCAGTTTCACATGTTCCTTCAGAAATCATTCTAATATGCTGATTTATTATTATCAATGTTGGAAACAGTTGTGGTGCTCAATGTTTTTTTGATTAATAAAAAGTTAAAAAGAACAGCATTTAATTCAAATAGAAATTATTTTGTAAGTCTTTACTATCCTTGCTGAATAAAAGAAAGAAAGAAAATTACTGACCCCAAACTTTTGAACAGTAGGCTATAGTGGATATTGGTTCAACATATTTCTATTAGAGATAAATGCTGTTCTTTTTGTAACTTTTAAACTCAGAATCCTAAAAAAAGTATCAAAGGTTATAGGTTACTATGTCTATTAAAATAGAAAACCATTATTTTAGATTTTAGGAATATTTCACAATATTACTGTTTTTTTTTTCTTAAAAAAAATGAACTACAAAATGTAGCCTTGATCAATTTTTCAATAAGATACTTCTTTCTAAAACATTAAAAATAGTAATGTTTCCAAGCTTATATATATATATATATAAAATGCATAAATATATATATGCATGCCCCTTTTTTACATTTGAGCCCCTGCCCTTGAGGAACTCTCTGCACGTCCCTGCTCAAACACCATTGTTTTCTCCTTCTTACTTAAATCTCGTTTTTGAAAAACACCCCTGAAAAACAGGCGAATCTCCACATAACACTGACTGTGACGCAACAGTCGGGATCATTAATATGTACATAATTTTGCATATGCCAGCCCATGTTCAATGACAGGCGGAACTGTGCAGCCGAAGCATGGCAGTCGATCAGTGTTAGGATGTACAAATGAACACAAAAGTATTTAGTTCCTTCATCCGAGCCTCTGAAGAAACAATGGGTTAATTTTATTTTCTCTGGAAATTTCCAAACATTTCACCGACGACTGTTTCCTCAACTTGGGCCGATACAGAGCTGGCCTCGATCGATCGAGCCAAGCAACACTTTCTGATGTGTAATTGTTCAAGTTCAGACAGGTAATCTTTCTCTCAAAATCGTTCAATACGGTATTTACATCATCGTGTTTGCATTGGTGAAAGCATTAGAGAGAGTGCAGAAACTGCGTTGCAATGATAAGATCTACATTCTCGCGATCAACACACTGTCATCTGTTTGCTCAATGTTGCCGCTGCTAATATTGATCACGCAGTAAATATGCCCAAACCCAGTGGTGTGTGTGTGTGTGTGTGTGTGAAGCGCTGGCGGTCGCCGTCCTGCTGCACTTACACACGCGGCGAGAGGAGGGTTATAGAGTTACGGGACACTCGTTTATACGACACTTTATTCATCAGGAAGATGATATTCATTTATTCATATTATTCATGATATTCAATCTTTATTCATTCATTCAGCGCGTTATACGTCATTACACTATTTCTACATCCTTGCGCTATTTCTATGTAATCACGCTATTTCTACGTCACTGTGCTATTTTTATGTCATTACGTTATTTCTACATCATTACGCTATTTCTTCGTCATTACGCTATTTCTACGTCATTACGCTATTTCTACGTCATTGCGTTATTTCTACATCATTGAGCAATTTTTACGTCATTACGTTATTTCTACGTCATTACGCAATTTTTTCGTCATTACGCTATTTCTACGTCATTACGCAATTTCTTCGTCATTACGCTATGTCTTCGTCATTATGCTATTTCTACATCATTACGCTATTTCTACGTCATTGCGCTATTTTTACGTCATTACGTTATTTCTACGTCATTACGCTATTTTTTCGTCATTACGCTATGTCTTCGTCATTATGCTATTTCTACATCATAGCACAATGATAAACCACATAGTGTTTTACATGAAGGCTTTTCAGTGCGATTGAGCCGTCAATACATCACTAACGGATTATTTGGTTCCCTGTAAGTAGCCAGTGACGACCCAGATCCGCCCAGATCCGGCCCACTTCTGGTACATGTGGATTCAACGCGTGCCAGATGTGGGCCGGATCTAGGCTGACACTATGTTGCTGTCTAGGGATCATCTTGTTTTAAAAGACCTGATTCAGCAGGTCAGGAGAGAGATGTGGGTCTCCAGAACCAGGATCCATGAAAACCACTGTTGCAAAGGATCCTGGGAAGGTGCAGTACCGGCGGAGACCAGCAGGGCTCCCGACAGCTCCACTAAACCTGAGCAGAACCCATGAGTATAATATATCCTGTGATCTCCCGCTGTATCGGACTCTACACGTTCTTCCCGAAGGCGACCCGTGGGCCAGCCCGGGGCGCTCTGGGCTCGGTGCCGTCAGAGATGACCCAGATGGCCGGGGTGAAGCGGCCTCCCTCCATCAGCACGCGGTTCTCCTCGGCGCGGGCCAGCTCCTCCAGCTCCGGGCTGCTCTCCGGACACCAGTCCACCATGAACTTGTCTTTGTTCTCGCACAGGTTGATCTGCTCCTCCTCCGGCTGAGGCCCGAACAGGCAGTCTGAGGAGACAAACCGGAACAGCTGACCTCTGACCTCTGACCCCGGCAAGGAGCCGGGACAAGCTGACCTCTGACCCCGGCCAGGAGCCGGGACAAGCTGACCTCTGACCCCGGCCAGGAGCCGGGACAAGCTGACCTCTGACCCCGGCCTTGTATAGTGGTGAACGGAAACTACAACAGATATAGTTTTTGCTCCTATTTCTATAAGAGAGTAACAATATTGATTACAGAAATTACAGGAGACGTTCACTCAGCAGCGTTAACAAGTCTTAGTAATTTACTACCAAGGCAATCACTGGAAGAAATTTGGTGGAACAATTTTCCCTTGGAAATTGCTGGTAAATTTCACAAACAATGAGAAAGAAACTACATTAGTTTATTTTGTACATGACACAAAATCTCATCTCAGCACTTTTGATGAAAGCTACGCTATATTTAATCTAGTCATTTTTTCACAATCACATTCAGTTAGTGTTGTTATCATGGACTTTTAGTTTGTATGGTTTCTGTGTTCCTTTGTCTGAATTTCCCACTTTCATTAATCCATTAATCTTAAAAAAGATTTTTTTTTAAGTGTTTCTTAAATGTTTAAATTATGAAAATATAAAAAACTAGATTAGCGTTGTTGATAACTGTGTAAACTACCCTTCTGGGAAAGATCTAGTCACTGGCTTCATCAGATCAAATCTCTGAGCTATGATTACAGCATGTACACTACAGTATGTTCATATATAGACTAGACTGTGAGATGACCAATACTTCCTGAAAAAGCCTTGTATTCTAGAAAGCGCGTCTCTAATGGCATCAGGAGTGCGGATGTGAGCGCTCACCTGCCAGGTCGTGCAGCAGGTCCTTCATGAGGTGTCCGATGATGGCGTACAGCGTCGTCACTATCACGATGGAAGCGAGGATGATGTAGAAGACGTGAATGGGCAGATGAATGGCGTCTCGAGAGGGTGGGATGTAAGTCTTGAAGAAAACCTCCTCCTGGCCTGCGGGGGGCAGTAGAGGAGTCTCGCTCGGGACCGACATCACCCTCGAATGGCGAAAACTTCATCAAGGAGTTTAGCACATCTGAGTGTTTAAAGTCCACCTGTGGTCAATAATTGTATCCCTTTAAACAAAATTTGAATCACCAAAATTAAATTTGTAAACGTCTTCTCCTGTGAAAAAAAATCTTCATGTCTTAAAATATCTTGAATGTAACTCGACACCCTTGCCTCATTTAGTATACGCGGTACTATGAATATGCAAATTAGCCCTGCCTCCACTCACTCGCTCAGAGATCCACTGGTTGACGATCACACGTTGATCTGATTGGTTACAAGGTCGTTTGTGACGTCAGAAACACCAGCGATTTCACACCGTTTTTGAGACTGTCTTTGGTTCACTGCAGTTTTAAGGAGGAAATACTCTGCAATGCTGTCGACTTATGAACTTACACATAATTTGTCTTAAAGCGTATTAAAAACACCACATAGACAGGGGGAGTATTTCTTACAAGTCATGATATATCTTGATAGTTTCACAGCACACATATTCAATGAGCTCAAAAGACTTGCTTTTATAACATCTATTTATAGAGTTTTTTTCCCTACTTTAAATGTTCAGATAGACACGCCAACCACAGGATCGCTGTGAGAGTGGAGCTGATACTCACCGGCTGAGTGAGTCCACAGGCCCGGATGAAGCCCAGACTGTGTCTCCTCTAGATCTTCAGTAATGAGTGAGTTCACAGGCCCGGATGAAGCCCAGACTGTGTCTCCTCTAGATCTTCAGTAATGAGTGAATCATGAAGACCGGGGAGTCGATGAACACGCTTGTGCTGCGCTGTGATTGGCTGAGACTGTCAAGGTCAAAGGCTTTATCAGCTGATATTATCCAGGTTTGACATGGATTACAGACTGCTTATGGTTAATCATGAGCTGAGAACAGGTAAACACAGAACCTGACTTTATTAATAACAGATATAACATGTGTAAAATGTAATGCAACAATGTAAACTCTCTGAACAGCGGCTCAGGGAATCCAGTAACGGTAAAGATGGTTTATAATATAAGTCGGGCACTGATGTCAGATTTGATTGACAGTGTTTTCCTGCTGTTGTTGTAAAGCTTCAACTTCAACTTTTATTTATTTATATAGCACATTTAAAAGCAACGTTGTTGCCCAAAGTGATTCACAGTTATAACTAAAAACAATAAAACATACATATATAAAAACATTTACCAAGCCTATATTGTGAAGGCATGACTACACACTCTTAGACACACACCCTCACACAACTGTATAGTGAGATCAGTGTAGAGAGAAAGAAAACTAGATAAAAATAAGTTATTACTATAATGTACAGAATACCCTTAACTAAAAGCTAAGTTAAAAAAATACGTTTTTAACTGAATGTCTGTAGTTGGAGCTTGCCGGATGTGAAGGGGAAGAATAAGGGACAGTCAGCAAAAGAAGAGCCATGTAGAGAGGATAACACTGGAGTAATGTGGTCCCAGTCAGACTTTTTACGCCAATTATTACACCAAGATTGCTCACACTATCTTTCACCATCATTTCTAATAGAGCAAGAGGACTGGCTATCTTCTCTTTGAATTTTGGTGGAACAAATATTATAATTTCAGACTTTTTTTCATTAAGTTGAAGAAAGTTTTTAGCCAGCCAAACTTTCCAAAAAGGACTTGAGGGACTGTTCGCTTCAGACTTTGAGAGGTAGATAAATCTGTGTGTCATCTCCATACATATGATGGGAAATGGCATAGCGATGACAAATAAAACCCAAAGGACACATGTACAAAGAAAACAATGTAGGACTTAAAATAGAGCCTTGAGGGACACCATAAAGTAAGGTGGCCACAGAGGATTAATCATTTGCTGTAATGTATTGATGACTGGAAACCGCATGTTGTTGAACTGAACTGGCTTTACTCGTGTGTGTCTATCTAAGCGTTCACACAATTATACTACAACATGTACACATAATACATGACAACAGAGAATATTCTGTCCTGTAGATATAAATAAAAGCTGAACGAGACTCATGTTTGTTTTGACCCAGATAGGCATTAGAATAATCTAGTGCTTATGAAGATGAATCAGACACAAGCTGTTGGTTCCTAACGAGGACAGGCTTTAATTCTATATCTCATTTACATTGATGACATCACAGGACCACACCCTCTTTTCATACATAAAGACTTGATCTCTACATCAGCATCTGATCTCTGCAAACAGCATCTGGTCTGTTACAAACAGGTGGAAACCGTTTAACCAGAGTAACGACAGTAGACACACATTGTACGAGACTCATAGGGATGTGATGTAAAGCAAACACACACACACACACACACACACACTGCGGAGACTCATAGGGATGTGATGTAAAGCAGACACACACACACACACACACACACTGCAGAGACTCATAGGGATGTGATGTAAAGCAGACACACACACACACACACACACACACACTGCAGAGACTCATAGGGATGTGATGTAAAGCAGACACACACACACACACACACACACTGCGGAGACTCATAGGGATGTGATGTAATGATGCTGAAGGTGTTCTGTGCTGCTGAATCCCGGCAGAGGACCGGCTCGCTCGTCCTCCATCTCGACCTTCTCCTCCTCTTCACTGCCGCTCTCAGCCTCATCAGCTTCAGCTTTAGGGCCAAAGGCCCAGTCTGAGGAGAGAGAGAGAAAACCAGTTTGTGAGTGTGTGTGTGTGTGTGTGTGTGTGTGTGTGTGTGTGTGTGTGTGTGTGTGTGTGTGTGTGTGTGTGTGAGTGTGAAAGAGAGAGAGAGAGTGAGAGAATGAGTGAGTGAGAGAAAAACAGTACATGTGAAGAAATGGAATGTAACTGGAAGAAAACAAAACTAGAGGTATTTCGCATTTCATGGAGAGAGAGCACAATTGCGTAAAGAAAGGAATTTAAAAAAGCTAGATCTGCTTATTTTTCAACCCTATTAGAAGAAAACAAACAAAACCCTAGGTATTTATTTGAAACAGTGGCTAAATTAAATAAAAATAAAGCTGTAAAAACACAGCAGTAATGACTTTATGCACTTCTTTACTTACATGATTGATTATATTATAGAGAAAATAACTATATAACCGTCTACTACAGTATCGCATCAGGGAGTGCATTGTAGTCTCAATGAGGAAAAATTTGATTAATCCGTTGCTATAAGAGAGGAAGAATTTTCTAAACTCGTTAAATCATCTAAATCGACAACTTGTATGTTAGACCCTATACGACTAAGCTACTGAAAGAGATGCTTCCAGATGTCATAGATCCTATTCTTAATACCATTAATTCGTCTTTGTCTCTAGGATACGTACCAAAAACTTTTAAGCTGGCCATGATAAAACCGCTTGTTAAAAAAACAGAACTTGATCATACAGAATTGGTAAATTACAGGCCGATCTCGAATCTGCCTTTTCTGTCAAAGATATTAGAAAAGGCAGTATCCTCACAACTGTGTTCCTTTCTCGAAAGAAATTATATCTGGAGGATTTTCAGTCCTGATTTAGACCGTACCATAGTAGCGAGACAGCTCTCGCTAGAGTTACAAATGATTTGCTTTTATCATCCAATCATGGTTGTATCTCTCTATTAGTGTTACCTGATCTTAGGGCCGATTTGATACTATTAACCACAACATTCTTTTAAATAGACTCGAAAATGATGTTGACAGTAGTGGAATTGCACTAGCATGGTTTAAATCATACTTATCTGACCGTTATCAGTTTGTAGCAGTAAATGAAGAGATGTCTTATCGATCACAAGTACAGAATGGCGTTCAGAATGGCATTGGTTTTCACTGTTATGCTGATGATACTCAGCTCTATATTTCTTCACACCCTGAAGAAACTTACCAATTCACAAAACTAACGGAATGTGTAGCTGATACAAAAAACTGGATGACTAGTAATTTCCTACTACTAAACTCTGAAAAAAACTGAGATTCTAATAATTGGACAAAAACTTTTATTACCTCACATAATAACCCTAGAATACTGTCTAACACTTGATGGCTGCTCTGTTAAGTGTTTGTCGTCGGTTAGGAACCTGGGTGTGCTCTTTGATGCCAATCTTTCATTTGAAAGTCACGTGTCTAGTATCTGTAAAACCGCATTTTTCCATCTTAAAAATATATCTAAATCACGACATGTGCTTTTCAATGACAAATGCGGAACAGTTAGTTCATGCGTTCATGCGTTCATGACATCAAGGCTAGATTATTGTAATGCTCTACTGGGTGGTTGCCCTGCACGCTTAATAAACAAACTACAGCTAGTTCAAAACGCAACAGCTCGAGTTCTTACCAGAACCAGGAAATATGACCATATTAGCCCGGTTCTGTCAACACTGCATTGGCTGCCTATTAAACATCGTATACATTTTTAAATATCGCTGATTACTTACAAAGCACTAAATGGTTTAGCTCCGCAGTACTTGAGCGAGCTCCTAACGCATTATAGTCCTTCATGTCTATTGCGATCTCAAAATTTCGGCCAGTTAATAATACCTAGAATATCAAAATCAACTGCTGGCGGTAGATCCTTTTTCTGTCAATTCAAAGCTAGACTAAAAACACATCTCTTTGACCTAGCATACACATAACACACTATAGACTTCTATAATTCAATGTTAGGCTGCATAGATTAGGTCAGCCGGAACTGGGAACACTTCCCTTAAATTCTGATGTACTCGTTACATCATAAGAAGAATGGCGTCTATGCTAATTTGAGCCTCTCTGTATATCCCGAGGTTTACCGCATTTTAACTGTATCCGGATCTGATGATGGACCTGCGCCTGGACACAATGGCACCGCAGTCCTGAAGTGTCCACTAGTCTCTCCCCTTTAAAGGCCTCTTCTCCTTCCCTTTACCTCTGTACAGATTAAATGTTGTCAAAATGATTCAAGTTTGCATGGATCCACGGAAGCGACAAAAAATTCTGTATTAAGCTGCCAGACAAGTAATTTGGCGATGTCACTTTGTAAAGAAAGAAAGAAATAGCCCAAGTGTGCGAAACAGCAAAGACTGTGGAGGATTTTCCTGAAGAACAGACAGCAGGTCGTTGACCTCAACAGCATCATGTGTGTCAGTACAGTTACTACTGTGTCTCAGTATCTGTGATGTGATCGGGCTTCATCAGGACAGCATTCCACAAACCACAACCACAGAATGGCCAGTCCTGCAGCATGAATCGACAGAAGAAAACAAGAACATCCACATCTCAGTCACAGAGTATCGGTCTCAGCTGTGAACGATCATCAACACAACTAGTCTCTCCCCTGTGAAGCCTTCCTTCCCTTTACCTCTGTACAGATAACACATTATCAAAATGATTCCAGTTCACATGGATCCACGGAAACAACTAAAGTTCTGTATTACACTGCCCGGCAAGTAATTTGGCAATGTCACTTTGTAAAGAAAGACAACGCGCCTGCTCACATATATATTCAAATGTGCATATCTATGGACCAAACACGTAATGCATGTGCACCGTCAGCGTTTTCAAAGAGATGATGACATTTTACTTAATTTTTCAAAACTTGTGCCTTGGATCCTGTTTCACAGTGTAAATGAACGGCCAGAGAACACAATAAAAGTTTCTGTTTTCAGTTAAAACAGTGTCGGGCAAGCGGACCCTAAGTTAATAACTATTGATCTCTGCAACAGAAGTGAATCAATCAAAACTAACTTTCTCTGAACAATAATTTTATTCTAGATCTGCTGTAAAGCCAAACAATCTCTACTTTAATTTCCTATTATCACTGTAAAACTTCTCTGAGGCGGTCTGTGTTGTTAAAAGCGCTGTATAAATGAAGGTGACTTGACTGCAGAGCAGAAACACAACGGGTCACAGGGGTCACAGGTCACAGGGGTCACAGGGTACCTGCCAGGTCGTGCAGCAGGTCGTCGATCAGGTGACCCACAATGGCGTATGTGGCGAGCAGCACCAGAAGCAGGCCGGCGGTGACGTACAACACATGAGGCGGGAGAGAGAAGGAGTCGCGAGCCGGAGGCCGGAAGTCCAGGAACAGAGACGAGTCGTCAGACTGAAGAGAACGACCAAACGCATCATCAGACTGAAGAGAACGACCAAACGCATCATCAGACTGAAGAGAACGACCAAACGCATCATCAGACTGAAGAGAACGACCAAACGCATCATCAGACTGAAGAGAACGACGAGTGTGAGATGAGAGGAACAAGTCCATGACCAACGCTTCACTCTCCCAACACTCGATCCTGCTAAACAACAACCCTGCCGTGCGGAAGACGAGAACGAGACAGAGACGTACAGGACAGCACAGAGCAATAAAGGTTTAAAGTTTTCTAATAACAAACAATATCTGCCTGGATTACAGGAGACGCAGATTAAACCTGTTTTAATCAAATACTGAATCCAGCACAGAACATTCCCAAGATTATGAGAAAAAAACTCTAGAGATTCCCATCTAATCCACCCGAGAGAGAGAGAGAGAGAGAGAGAGAGAGAGAGAGAGAGAGAGAGAGAGAGAGAGAGAGAGAGAGAGAGAGAATAATGGGAAGAATAACCCTAACCTGTCACACACTTCACACCCGTCACACACTTCACACACGTCACACAAGAGTCTATATAGTGTATTATGTGTATGCTAGGTTAAAGAGATGTGTCTTTAATCGAGCTTTGAACTGACAGAGTGTGTCTGCTTCCCGGACAATGGCAGGAAGACTATTCCAAAGTTTTGGTGCTAAATAGGAAAAGGATCACACACTTCACACACTTTACACCGTCACACACTTCACACACTTCACAGGCTTCACACACTTTACAACTGTCACACACTTCACAGGCTTCACACACTTTACACCGTCACACACTTCACACACTTCACAGGCTTCACACACTTTACACCGTAACACTTCACAGGCTTCACACACTTTACAACTGTCACACACTTCACAGGCTTCACACACTTCACAGGCTTCACACACTTCACAGGCTTCACACACTTTACAACTGTCACACACTTCACAGGCTTCACACACTTTACACCGTCACACACTTCACACACTTCACAGGCTTCACACACTTTACACCGTAACACTTCACAGGCTTCACACACTTTACAACTGTCACACACTTCACAGGCTTCACACACTTCACAGGCTTCACACACTTTACAACTGTCACACACTTCACAGGCTTCACACACTTCACACACTTTACACCCGTCACACACTTCACACACTTCACAGGCTTCACACACTTTACAACCGTCACACACTTCACAGGCGTCACACACTTCACAGGCTTCACACACTTCACACCCGTCACACACTTCACACGCTTCACACACTTTACAACTGTCACACACTTCACACCCGTCACACACTTCACACGCTTCACACCCGTCACGCGCTTCACACGCTTCACTAGGGTTGCCAACTTCCGGAAAAAAAATGCGGGACAGTTTGCGTGAGACTTCACCAACGGGGGGGTGAATTCTACTCTCAGTATTATGCAAGGCCTCTCTCTCTCTCGGCCGTTCGCGTGCCCTACGCGGTTTGGAGCACAGTCTCTGTCTCGCATGCACGCTCGCTCTAGATTGCGGCCGATTTTAACGCATTTGCGGTATAACTAGTCGGTCATGAGTGGCTCAACAATAATCGGGACAAGAGAGGTCCCGTGTGGGACCAAAATATTAGGCCCAATAATTGGGACGTCCCGGCTAATTCGGGACAGTTGGCAACCCTACGCTTCACACGGTACACAGGCTTCACACACTTCACAGGCTTCACACACTTCACACACACTTTACAAACCTCACACACTTCGCACACGTATAAACACTGTAACACAAACACAGCTCTTACCTTCATAGGTGATCTAACACTAAACTCCTCATGCTTCTGAACTGCTGTGGATCTCCTCTATTCTGGACACACTTCACCTGGATCTACATTTAACCTCATGAGTTCGTACAGGAGAAACGTCCACTCCACGATGGTTATGCCCACGTTGAAGACCACCATGATTATCATTAACGGGTGAGGCATGCTGGTCTTTGCACACTGGTCTGTGTGTGTTCGTGTGATGTGCCATTCTGCTATAATCCACTGATGGCATTTGAAAACATCGTCATAATCATCTCTAAAACTAATCCAAGAGTTTATCTAACAAGCCTTCAGCACAGATCCCATAATGCCCTGCTCCTGGAGTCTCAACAACACACCTGATCTGACATAACTCCTCCCACAACCTGATCTGACATGACTCCTCCCACAACCTGATCTGACATGACTCCTCCCACAACCTGATCTGACATGACTCCTCCCACAACCTGATCAATAATCTGAAGATCTGCCTGAAATATATCTTTCTTCTGAAGACTGCGTTAGGAACTACTGTAAACAGCAAAACTGAGGACTTTTAATGGTTTTTGGCTCCAGGTGAACTTTATATGTCACCGTGAATCAAGTGCAAGAAAAAAGACTTTACAGAACAACAAGAAAAACATTTCAAAACTTGAGCACAAATCATAGTTGATTCTTCAGACAGGAGGGTTAATGGCCTGTCAAAGCAAGTCTAGAAATGAGTGAGTCCAGAAATGGCCTCGATGAACATAAAATCTCATGTAAATCTTGGACTACAATCTATAGTGAAATCGGGACAGATCTGGGCACAATTTGCAAAAGGTAGATCTCAGTTTCAGACGAGACAGAATATCTGGAAGGCCAGTGAAGATGGCATTACAGAGTCTGAGAGAGAAACGGTGTCTGAACCCGAAGAGAAGGCGAGAGAACTCTCAGTGGAAAATGACAGCTGGAAAACTCTGGAGAAAATATCCCAAATCCACCAAAACAAAGGCAAATGCTCAGAGTTAGGCTCATTAGCCACTATATAGCCATTAGCCACTCATAGTATTTTGTTTAATTAATCACACATACAAGACAACTGTGTTTTGGGGGCCTGAAAATGCAACCTTTTGAAAATGGGTTTCAAAGCTTTCATTTTTTAAAACCATACGTTATTGTCTCCATGTAAATGACTAAACCGGTGATGTCATGCGTGTTCAGTCTATAGGCGTGTTGTGTTACAATGACACCGCTACAGAATACAGCGATTATAATCAGTGTTACAATGACACTGCTACAGAATACAGCGATTATAATCAGTGTTACAGTGACACCGCTACAGAATACAGCGATTATAATCAGTGTAACAGTGACACCGCTACAGAATACAGCGATTATAATCAGTGTTACAGTGACACCGCTACAGAATACAGCGATTATAATCAGTGTTACAGTGACACCGCTACAGAATACAGCGATTATAATCAGTGTTACAGTGACACCGCTACAGAATACAGCGATTATAATCAGTGTTACAGTGACACCGCTACAGAATACAGCGATTATAATCAGTGTTACAGTGACACCGCTACAGAATACAGCGATTATAATCAGTGTTACAGTGACACCGCTACAGAATACAGCGATTATAATCAGTGTAACAGTGACACCGCTACAGAATACAGCGATTATAATCAGTTACAGTGACACCGCTACAGAATACAGCGATTATAATCAGTGTTACAGTGACACCGCTACAGAATACAGTGATTATAATCAGTGTTACAGTGACACCGCTACAGAATACAGCGATTATAATCAGTGTTACAGTGACACCGCTACAGAATACAGCGATTATAATCAGTGTAACAGTGACACCGCTACAGAATACAGCGATTATAATCAGTGTTACAGTGACACCGCTACAGAATACAGCGATTATAATCAGTGTTACAGTGACACCGCTACAGAATACAGCGATTATAATCAGTGTTACAGTGACACCGCTACAGAATACAGCGATTATAATCAGTGTTACAGTGACACCGCTACAGAATACAGCGATTATAATCAGTGTTACAGTGACACCGCTACAGAATACAGCGATTATAATCAGTGTTACAGTGACACCGCTACAGAATACAGTGATTATAATCAGTGTTACAGTGACACCGCTACAGAATACAGTGATTATAATCAGTGTTACAGTGACACCGCTACAGAATACAGTGATTATAATCAGTGTTACAGTGACACCGCTACAGAATACAGCGATTATAATCAGTGTTACAGTGACACCGCTACAGAATACAGCGATTATAATCAGTGTTACAGTGACACCGCTACAGAATACAGTGATTATAATCAGTGTTACAGTGACACCGCTACAGAATACAGTGATTATAATCAGTGTTACAGTGACACCGCTACAGAATACAGTGATTATAATCAGTGTTACAGTGACACCGCTACAGAATACAGCGATTATAATCAGTGTTACAGTGACACCGCTACAGAATACAGCGATTATAATCAGTGTTACAGTGACACCGCTACAGAATACAGTGATTATAATCAGTGTTACAGTGACACCGCTACAGAATACAGCGATTATAATCAGTGTTACAGTGACACCGCTACAGAATACAGCGATTATAATCAGTGTTACAGTGACACCGCTACAGAATACAGTGATTATAATCAGTGTTACAGTGACACCGCTACAGAATACAGTGATTATAATCAGTGTTACAGTGACACCGCTACAGAATACAGTGATTATAATCAGTGTTACAGTGACACCGCTACAGAATACAGTGATTATAATCAGTGTTACAGTGACACCGCTACAGAATACAGTGATTATAATCAGTGTTACAGTGACACCGCTACAGAATACAGCGATTATAATCAGTGTTACAGTGACACCGCTACAGAATACAGTGATTATAATCAGTGTTACAGTGACACCGCTACAGAATACAGTGATTATAATCAGTGTTACAGTGACACCGCTACAGAATACAGTGATTATAATCACTTCTGCGGATCCTGAGGTGGGGTCGTTTTGAGAACTTTATCATCAATTCACAAAAAAATGCAAATAATAAATGTTTCCCTTTATAGTTCCCTAATAAATTGTTTAATAAAGGTTTATAAAAGCTAGTTTCCATGACAGAGTTTAAGATTTATCTTTTCATTACTACTGGAGCTGCCAGTTTACCACGTTTCAGATGATTATTAAACAGCAAACACAAACTATACAAAAAAGCAGTGCACTAATGTCTGAGTTCAGTCTCTCTTTCATTCACTCCTTCGGGAGAACTATATTAGTGGAGTAATGTACTCCTTCAGGAGAACTATATTAGTGGAGTAATGTACTCCTTCAGGAGAACTATACTAGTGGAGTAATGTACTCCTTCAGGAGAACTATATTAGTGGAGTAATGTACTCTTTCAGGAGAACTATACTAGTGGAGTAATGCACTCTTCCAGGAGAACTATACTAGTGGAGTAATGTACTCCTTCAGGAGAACTATACTAGTGGAGTAATGTACTCTTTCAGGAGAACTATACTAGTGGAGTAATGTACTCCTTCAGGAGAACTATATTAGTGGAGTAATGTACTCTTTCAGGAGAACTATATTAGTGGAGTAATGTACTCTTTCAGGAGAACTATACTAGTGGAGTAATGTACTCTTTCAGGAGAACTATACTAGTGGAGTAATGTACTCTTTCAGGAGAACTATATTAGTGGAGTAATGTACTCTTTCAGGAGAACTATATTAGTGGAGTAATGTACTCTTTCAGGAGAACTATACTAGTGGAGTAATGTACTCTTTCAGGAGAACTATACTAGTGGAGTAATGTACTCTTTCAGGAGAACTATATTAGTGGAGTAATGTACTCTTTCAGGAGAACTATATTAGTGGAGTAATGTACTCTTTCAGGAGAACTATACTAGTGGAGTAATGTACTCTTTCAGGAGAACTATACTAGTGGAGTAATGTACTCTTTCAGGAGAACTATATTAGTGGAGTAATGTACTCTTTCAGGAGAACTATATTAGTGGAGTAATGTACTCTTTCAGGAGAACTATACTAGTGGAGTAATGTACTCTTTCAGGAGAACTATATTAGTGGAGTAATGTACTCTTTCAGGAGAACTATATTAGTGGAGTAATGCACTCTTTCAGGAGAACTATATTAGTGGAGTAATGCACTCTTTCAGGAGAACTATATTAGTGGAGTAATGTAATGTACTCTTTCAGGAGAACTATATTAGTGGAGTAATGTACTCTTTCAGGAGAACTATATTAGTGGAGTAATGTACTCTTTCAGGAGAACTATATTAGTGGAGTAATGTACTCTTTCAGGAGAACTATACTAGTGGAGTAATGTACTCTTTCAGGAGAACTATATTAGTGGAGTAATGTACTCTTTCAGGAGAACTATATTAGTGGAGTAATGTACTCTTTCAGGAGAACTATACTAGTGGAGTAATGTACTCTTTCAGGAGAACTATATTAGTGGAGTAATGTACTCTTTCAGGAGAACTATATTAGTGGAGTAATGCACTCTTTCAGGAGAACTATATTAGTGGAGTAATGCACTCTTTCAGGAGAACTATATTAGTGGAGTAATGTAATGTACTCTTTCAGGAGAACTATATTAGTGGAGTAATGTACTCTTTCAGGAGAACTATACTAGTGGAGTAATGTACTCTTTCAGGAGAACTATACTAGTGGAGTAATGTACTCTTTCAGGAGAACTATACTAGTGGAGTAATGTACTCTTTCAGGAGAACTATACTAGTGGAGTAATGTACTCCTTCAGGAGAACTATACTAGTGGAGTAATGTACTCTTTCAGGAGAACTATACTAGTGGAGTAATGTACTCTTTCAGGAGAACTATACTAGTGGAGTAATGTACTCCTTCAGGAGAACTATACTAGTGGAGTAATGTACTCCTTCAGGAGAACTATACTAGTGGAGTAATGTACTCTTTCAGGAGAACTATACTAGTGGAGTAATGTACTCCTTCAGGAGAACTATACTAGTGGAGTAATGTACTCTTTCAGGAGAACTATACTAGTGGAGTAATGTACTCTTTCAGGAGAACTATACTAGTGGAGTAATGTACTCCTTCAGGAGAACTATACTAGTGGAGTAATGTACTCTTTCAGGAGAACTATACTAGTGGAGTAATGTACTCTTTCAGGAGAACTATATTAGTGGAGTAATGTACTCCTTCAGGAGAACTATACTAGTGGAGTAATGTACTCTTTCAGGAGAACTATACTAGTGGAGTAATGTACTCCTTCAGGAGAACTATATTAGTGGAGTAATGTACTCCTTCAGGAGAACTATATTAGTGGAGTAATGTACTCTTTCAGGAGAACTATACTAGTGGAGTAATGTACTCTTTCAGGAGAACTATACTAGTGGAGTAATGTACTCCTTCAGGAGAACTATACTAGTGGAGTAATGTACTCTTTCAGGAGAACTATACTAGTGGAGTAATGTACTCCTTCAGGAGAACTATATTAGTGGAGTAATGTACTCCTTCAGGAGAACTATATTAGTGGAGTAATGTACTCTTTCAGGAGAACTATACTAGTGGAGTAATGTACTCTTTCAGGAGAACTATATTAGTGGAGTAATGTACTCTTTCAGGAGAACTATATTAGTGGAGTAATGTACTCTTTCAGGAGAACTATATTAGTGGAGTAATGTACTCTTTCAGGAGAACTATATTAGTGGAGTAATGTACTCTTTCAGGAGAACTATACTAGTGGAGTAATGTACTCCTTCAGGAGAACTATATTAGTGGAGTAATGTACTCTTTCAGGAGAACTATATTAGTGGAGTAATGTACTCTTTCAGGAGAACTATACTAGTGGAGTAATGTACTCCTTCAGGAGAACTATATTAGTGGAGTAATGTACTCTTTCAGGAGAACTATATTAGTGGAGTAATGTACTCTTTCAGGAGAACTATATTAGTGGAGTAATGTACTCTTTCAGAAAACAAACGGTAAAAAAGCTGGCACTGAACTGGTACCATTTAGGTACTAATAATCCCTCTTTAGGTACATCGGAGTATCTGTTGAAGTGACAGTAGGGAACGAGAGGGTGTAGGGTTGATTTAAACACAGCCCAGATCATAGAGAATTCTCAGCAAAGAAATGCATTCATGTTCATCATTTTAATGAGTTAGACAGAAAACTAAAATGGCTTTATGTCTTGGAGGATTTGCTGTAATAATGTCCTAACATTCTGAGTATCACAACGAAACATGTTCTGAAGAGAAAACAATAGAACATTTTCCTCCAATCATGATGTAGCGCTGAAGGGTTAGTAATGATCAGTAATATCAGAACAGGAAGTGAATCAATCAAAAACTTTACCTGGACAATAACTTTATTCTAGATCTGCTGTAAAGGGTCTGCTGCTCCTATGATGACTGTAAAACGGCTGTGAATAACCCCATACTGGTAAAAGCGCTGAATAAAAGAGACTGGACTAATGCACATATTCAGTATTGGGTGATAGTTTGAGAAGCGGGTTCTGTTGAGTGTTTTATACAGTATCTGAATATTGATCAGTGAATATCCATCAGTGTCCACGATCGTGATGATCTCTAGAGTTCAACAGGACCATTTTCTAAAGGATAATAAATATCCAGCAGAAATCAATCTATGCACACTAATAATGAAGATTATATGAGCGAAGGGAAGTTGAAACGTGATTTTGCTCTTACCTGTAAATGAACATGAATTCTCCACAATTCCCAAACGCTGCTTTTGCTACAGAACAAATTGAACCAAGAAAAAATGCGGCAGAAGCTTTTAACCCGGAGGAAGGAAAGGAAGGAACGGCTGGTCTATAAAGCGGAGTGAGATCTACATGACGCCGGTCACACGTCCTCCGTCTCAGACTCTTTAAAGAAGACCTCGGACATCAGCAGCGTCCAGAACACGATGGACAGGGACATGTTGGCCACCACCATGAAGATCAGCAGCGGGTGGAGCATGATGGGACACCCCTCGGAGCAGACCTCAGATGAAGACACGGACAGACACTCCCGAACCCTAACCCTATCCCGAATGACCCTTGACCCTAATACAGCTCTCTCTTCATCTCCAGTCGACAGATGTAATCCTCAGATTAATATAAAGCCTTGGAGAGACAGACGGTAGTCATGATGAGCACTAACACAGGATCCTTGACACATCACTTATTAACAAACAAGTATTCATTACTTCAATGAGCTCACTGTTTCTGCCTTAGATTATTACATTGTTTAAATAAATACATTTTTAGCTAACTGTGATTTTGTGTATGTACATTTCTGAAATACATAACTCAGACAGTCTCCTCTGGTAACAGATCACTGTACAATATAATGTGCATTTTCTGTAAAGCTGCTTTGATGTGGCGCAATAGCAATAAACGTGAATTGAATAAATGATCATTCTATCATCATCATCATAATAATAACAGACATTTCTCAAAAAGTAACAATTTGAATTTATATTCATAAGTTCATGACACACATTAACATCACAGAATATCATGAGACATTTCCATCGTTTTCATGTTTAATGATTTGAGGAATTTTAGTGAATGATTATTAAATCTAGAGTTGTCAAAAGTACAGACTTCGGTTCCAAGTCGGTACTGAAATTAAAACATTGTGCCGCTGTGGGTGGAATCATAAACGGGAGCGTTTGTTGTGCACAGTCAGTGTAGGGCAATCAGAGCCGTTTATGAATTTGCTCAAAGCAACCCAATCTTAAAATTTCAGTAGCGACTTGGAACCGAAGTCTGTACTTTTTGACAACTCTAATTAAAATATATCAATCCATTTAAAACATTTCTTTACTTTCACACTAACGAGTAACATGATCGGGTCACATGATCGGCTCACTGGCCTGTTGTGTGTTTCCCAAAGACAGAGTTCAGTGGAGCGTGGAGTGTGTGGAGCGTGGAGTGTGTGGAGCGTGGAGTGTGTAGCGTGGAGCGTGGAGCGTGTGGTGTGTGTGTGTGACACGGACGCTTCCAGACCCAATCTCTGCGGGATCTTTCCTCTTCACTGACGCCACTCTCGATCGGCTCAGGGTGTTGGAACCAGCTACTGATTATTAGTGGAAGTATAACATTCACACAAGTGTAGAGAATCACATTACGTAGCGACACCCTCCACTAACACACACACACACACACACACACACACTGACGGTCTCCAGCACCAGACTCACACCCTCCACTAACACACACACACACACTCTGACGGTCTCCAGCACCAGACTCACACCCTCCACTAACACACACACACACACACACACTGACGGTCTCCAGCACCAGACTCACACCCTCCACTAACACACACACACACACTGACGGTCTCCAGCACCAGACTCACACCCTCCACTAACACACACACACACACACACTGACGGTCTCCAGCACCAGACTCACACCCTCCACTAACACACACACACACACACACACTGACGGTCTCCAGCACCAGACTCACACCCTCCACTAACACACACACACACACACACACACTGACGGTCTCCAGCACCAGACTCACACCCTCCACTAACACACACACACACACACACACACACACTGACGGTCTCCAGCACCAGACTCACACCCTCCACTAACACACACACACACACACACACACACTGACGGTCTCCAGCACCAGACTCACACCCTCCACTAACACACACACACACACACACTGACGGTCTCCAGCACCAGACTCACACCCTCCACTAACACACACACACACTGACGGTCTCCAGCACCAGACTCACACCCTCCACTAACACACACACACACACACACACTGACGGTCTCCAGCACCAGACTCACACCCTCCACTAACACACACACACACACACACACACACTGACGGTCTCCAGCACCAGACTCACACCCTCCACTAACACACACACACACACACACACACTGACGGTCTCCAGCACCAGACTCACACCCTCCACTAACACACACACACACACACACACACACTGACGGTCTCCAGCACCAGACTCACACCCTCCACTAACACACACACACACACACACACACTGACGGTCTCCAGCACCAGACTCACACCCTCCACTAACACACACACACACACACACACACACTGACGGTCTCCAGCACCAGACTCACACCCTCCACTAACACACACACACACACACACACACACTGACGGTCTCCAGCACCAGACTCACACCCTCCACTAACACACACACACACACACACACACTGACGGTCTCCAGCACCAGACTCACACCCTCCACTAACACACACACACACACACACACACACTGACGGTCTCCAGCACCAGACTCACACCCTCCACTAACACACACACACACACACACACACACTGACGGTCTCCAGCACCAGACTCACACCCTCCACTAACACACACACACACACTGACGGTCTCCAGCACCAGACTCACACCCTCCACTAACACACACACACACACACACACACACACACACACTGACGGTCTCCAGCACCAGATTGCACATGTTGAATCGGCGCTTGTCCTGTAATCCGCTGATCGTCCGCTAGAACTGGCCAACAAAGCTCTGTCAGATCAGAAGTGTGTCTTTCTTCAGTATAAAAGCCTCTTATTGTGATGTTCTGTCCATGAGTCCCTGTCGGGGTTCTCGTAGCAAGACTTCTGCTGTGTGATCAGTGTTATTATAGAGCAGGGATATTAGGCTGCTGTCACTTTAAGAGCTGCACGGATCCAAAACACTGATACACATGAACACAGACAACAGAGTCTCTTGTGCTTGAATATTTTATAATCATATAGAAATATTCATAAGTGTGTGTGTGAGTGAGTGTGTGTGAGTAAGTGAGTGAGTGTGTGAGTAAGTGAGTGAGTGTGTGAATGCGTGTGAGTGTGTGTGTGTGTGTGTGTGTGAGCTTGTAATATTTGAGAGAGAAAAACTACTGGCCAACAAATGTCTGTCCGACGTGTGTTGAGTATAAAAGCCTCTCGCCGTGATGTTTCCCACTCCTCCTCCTAGCAGTCGAGCGTCCTCTGCTGGTTCTCCTGCTGCAGGAAGTACTCGCAGAACAGCTCGCGCACTTCCTGTGCGTCGGGGTCGTCGCTGGCCGGAGACACCTCATCCGCGGGCTGTGGGCTCTCCTCGCTGCGCACCGCCTCCTCCCAGCGCGCGTCGAACGCGTCCCCGTGGAGCTCGCACACGTTGTGCAGGACGCAGCACGCCTCGATCATCGTGGGCACTACGTCCATGCGGCAGTCGTTACGCTTCAACAGGCACTGCCAGCGCGCGCGAAGCCGCAGGAATGCTAGGTCCACCACGGCCCGCGCGCGCTCTAGCCGCCGGTTAAACGCGCGCTGCCCCGCCGTGAGCTCGAGCGACTCCGGGTGGCTCTTCATCAGCCAGCGCTTTAATGGGAACCCGGCGTCGCCTAGCATCAGGTGTCCTAACGGGCGGCCCATGAAGTCTAGCGGCGGGAGAAACCCGCGCTCGCACCCTCGCGCCCACAGCGTCGAGTTCTGCAGGATCTCCGAGTGTTCGGTGCTGCCCGGGAACCCTGCGCACACGTCCCAGAACTGGCCCAGAGCGTTGACGGCGCCCTGCGTGACGACCGATAGCCATCCACGGCTGTTCCAGTAGTGCTGCGTGTCGCTGGACGGCGCGATGATGGGCACGTGGAGGCTACCGACGGCTCCGACACACCGCGGGAAACCCCAGCGCGTAGCGAACAGCCGAGCCGCGTCCTCCAGCTCCTGCTCGCTGGGCGAGCGCAGGTACAGCGGGCGCAGCATTAAAACTATCGCGTGGCACACGTCGCGCACGCACTTGCACACAGTGGAGCGGCCCACGCCGAACAGGCTGCTGATAGTGCGGTACTCCACGTTAGACGCCAGACGCCACAGCGCTACGGCTACGCGCTTCTCCAGCGGCAGCGCCGGCCGCAGGCGCGTGTCCTGGCGGGTTAGCCGCGGCTTCAGTTTCCCACACAGCAGGAAGAACGTCTCTTTCGTCATGCGGAACTTCTCCAGCCAATCGGACGGCTGGAACTCCCTCATCACCACACGCTCCCACCAATCCGTGCTCTCGATGTTGCTCCACACGCGTGTGGGCCGCGCCGGCAGCTCCGCGACAGGACGCGACGTCTGAGCGATCAGCATCTGCGAGTGGAGAACATGATACTGTTACACAGGACACATCGAGTCACAGTGATTAACACAAGAACATCAGAATCAGTGATGACTTCATCAACTATGGGATCATTCAGATCCAGCTAAAGCTCATGTTGAAGATCATCATTACCCATACAGTCATATCCTCTGTTGAACACCAGAGAAGATACATAGTATTCCGTAGTCAACATTAGGGGTGTGTGATTATATCGTCTGCAATAATATCATAATTGTTGTTTTAACGATGTGGGATCTGACATTATTGAATATATCCCTCTCACACGCACGCACACACACACACGCACACACACACACACACTGTGTGATGCAGTCTTGAAGATTAGACTACTGCAGCACATTCAGCTTTCACTGCATTATTTAGAGAAATTTATGTAATTTAATATAGTTAATAAATATTACACGAAGGGTGCAGTTTTTCTCCAGATTTTCAGATCAACAAAACGTTTGCGTCAGTGATTTAACAGTTTGACGGATGTTTAGTTTGACATGTGATAAACACTGAAACACTCTTCTCTCTGTTACGACAGTCGTTGGTTTAAAATAATCATATTTTTTGAAGATATCCATGTGATATTCTCAGCACATAATTTTTTTAGCTTTATGAGATGTTATGCATGTGGATAAAAAATATAGCCTGCAAGAATCCAAGAAGCAGCATTATAGTGATTTAGAAAGAGTTCATAAAGAAACACTCATGCTGAAGATCATCATCATCATCACCTTCATCACCATCACCTTCATCACCATCATCATCACCATCATCATCACCACCTTTATCATCATCAATCACCTTCATCATCATCACCTTCACCATCACCATCTTCATCATCACCATCATCATCACCACCTTCATCATCATCATCTTCATCATCACCATCATCATCACCACCTTCATCACCATCATCATCACCATCTTCATCATCACCACCTTCATCATCAACATCACCATCATCATCATCACCTTCATCATCATCAATCACCTTCATCATCATCATCACCTTCATCATCATCACCTTCATCATCATCACCTTCATCATCATCATCATCACCACCTTCATCATCATGGCTCAACTACAGGGTTAGTCGACAAATTCTGCATTTTGACTTATACTACCAATAACAGGCCAATGAAGTGTAATTTCTTTAAATAAATAAATATATTGCAAATCATAACAATGTACCCAACATAGTTCCTGGGGCCCGTTTCAATAAGGAGGTTCAACCAACTCTGAGTTTTCGGTTACAGAACAGCTGAAATGAGTTGGTTCAATCAACTCTTGACTGACTCTGAGTTAAGCGCGTGCACCACAACTATAAAAAGCCATTATCAATGGAGCGCAGATATTACGAGTCACCATGGCAACAGCGCCAGACAAAAAGAGGAATTACTGTTATACAGTGTTGGGTGTAATTAATTACCAAGTAATCTAAGTATTGTAATTTAATTAAAGGGATTACTCTTAATTCTGTAATTTAAAATAAAATCTGATGTAATTACATTAAATAATGTAGAGACTATAGAACAATTCAGTATAAAACAATAATGGATTTAAAATACACTTTTAAAATACAAGGTATATTTTTAATGTAACCTTCTCCCTCTACACACTTTGGTCAATTCAAGAATAATTCATGCAATTGTATATTGTTAATTTGAAAGCATTAAAAGTGCAGTTTCTTGTCTCTCCTTGTATTGTTCAAGTGGTTGAGGTTGATATGGGATTTAGTAATTAGTAATAGACCAATACTTTCTAAAGATAGTAATTATTACATTAATCTAATTACACTGTTGAAGATGTCATTTGTAGTAATTAATAACTATTTTAGAGTAACTTACCCAACTGTTATAATATCAGAGGTGAAACTGGAAGAACAGTAGTCTATGTTATTCAACCTAATTTTAATTTTCATGTAGGCTATAGGTGCAATCCTGCAGGCATTAAAAGAACGTGGCAGCAGCTGAAAATAAAATATATAAACATAATTCAATCAGGTAAGGCTTGAGCATATCATGGGTGTAGGCTACCTGACTTTACAAACATTTGACATATTAAATAACTAAATAGCATCCAGTATATAGCAGTGCAGCAGCATTTCTGGCGGAGGGAATTCCTTCATCAGAGCCAGTCACTCCCGAAGATCCAAGCCTTCATAAAATGTAAGAGGTCTACATATGTGTTATTTTTTATATAGGGTATTTTTGATATTTCCATTTATTTTACTTTGGGTTGGGTTTTTCGTTGGTCCCAACAGATTCTGATGGTAATATCTGTCTTTTGGATCCTCCTGTCCCAACAGAACCCCAGTTGTAAGTAGCCTACACTCAATACACCAGAAATTATGACAAATAGGCCTAAACTTCATAAATAGTAGGGACACACTTCAGTGTGTAATGCCACAGTTTAATTCTGTAGAATTTGTTTAGAACTACCGGAGGTGGAAAGAGTAATAAAATATTTTACTCAAGTAAAAATACTATTACTTTGATAAAAATTTTACTTAAGTACAAGTAAAAGAAGCCGGTCTAAAAATCTACTCCAGTAAAAGTACTTCTATTCAACGACTCTCCTATGTAGGGTTGTAATGTATGAGAGTTTCACAGTAGATAACTGTCTCAAAAAATATCACGGCCCGAGGCAGGGGGGGCCCTTAGAAGTCGCCGAGCAAAAGCCGGTTTTACCCAGGGCCCAAAATGTTGTGCTACACCCCTGTAAATACACTACAGAAGCTTCTGGACGTGACGTAACGGGCGGGAGAGCGGTCGATTCAGACAACAGGAAAACAATGGATCGCAATGATATTTCGGACGCTGAGGAAATACTTACTCGTATGACGGACCACAGCCGTACAGTTATGAGCCTGCTATACTGCCGAGAGCAGGGACAGGCCAGGGTTAATGACACAACGGTCAGAGACAGATTGAGTTGTGGTGTGAGGAGAACCAGTGGAGAACAGGAGAGGTGTCTTGGTGAGAGAGACCAGTGTTGGCTTATAACTTAGATATATACACGTTCGCTAACGATATACACTGTTCTCACAATATTGTACAGATTATTACCATCGTATATCAGTTTAGGGTAAATATATACTATTAAATGTATAAAAACTATACTTGAGTGTGTTTGTATTGTACTAAAAACATACCAAAGTACATTTTTAATACATATTTTTCACCTGGGTTATAACATAAACAGAAAATTAAAGAGTTGAATATTTAAACAACCTAGTAATTTTGTTTTTCAATTACAAGTTGCCTCTATTAAGGGTATGACTACCTATATCAGACTATTTGATGGCATTGGTACAGTATAAGACGATCAATACTCTTGCTTCGGCATCCCATGTTAAACTCCATCATATCGCCGGGATGATAATCCTCCGATCTGAAGTGAACGCTACACACGACCGTGTTTTTCAAAGCCGATGCGGAAGAGAAATCCCGTCTCTTCACCTGCACAAACCGCACCAGGCACGGAAGATACCGTCCTTTTTCTTGTTATAGAAACCTGTGGACTCGATGACAGGCCAGAGTTTTTGCAACCTCCACAAACACAATAATTTACCATGACGATGACAAATTAAAATACAAAAACTACCGAAACCACACTGACTCACGACAGCTCTTCCCAGCCGACTCTGAGCCGAGGCTAGACTCCCTGTCGTGACGTAAAATGACGCGATGTTGAAAAAAAAGCCGTTTTTACGAGCAGTCCAAGAAACGCTCACTTTATCTACTAAATTAGTGCCCTTGTGTCGTTTTAAAACATTTTATATCCTGCATTAACTTTTCATATGGTATTTGCATACAAGGTTATATATTAATTTAGATTTTTTTTTACCTGCAATATACTCTTTAAGCAAAATAATTCACTAGAGAACTCCCTCTGGGTGGCGCTGTGGTGAGTTAATCACTGAAGATGATAATAACTCACCATGATCACCACGTGTGTGTGTGTGTGTGTGTGTGTGTGTGTGTGTGTGTGTGTGTGTGTAGTTTCTGGGTTGAGCGAGTGAGGGAATGAGGGTGTAATGTATTTTTTGTTATGCATTTTCTGTCTGTTAGTATGAAACTAAATAAAAAAATGTTTTTCTTTAAAATAGCTTTATTAACTGCAGATATGATTATGATAATAATGATAATAATAACTCACCATGATCATCCTCTTGTGTCTCTGGTGGAAATACTGCCTGCGCGCGACCCGTCGCTGAACCTCGTGCCTGCGCTGCGCATTCGCGCTGGTGACGTCACGCCGCCGCTTCATCAGCACGTAACTGAGCGCCAACATGAGCGCGCGCAACGCCTCGTCATCGGCCATGTTCGCGCCTTTAATCTCCTCAGAAGAGCAAACGCCACCGATATACTCGACGATCCGTCCAGTTACTCCGCGCACATGGTGTTAATCTACTGTTATTAGACCGGACTCTGCAACACACACACACACACACACTCCTCGCGCTGCTTCCGCTGCTGCTGCTGTGTGACGTCACTCGACAGCGGTTCTTCTTCTACTACTCATTTTTTGGCGGTTCGCGCACATTCCGCGCATTAGCGCCGCCTACTGTGAGCTCGATCCCGAGACTCCGAGCTCTGACTCGTGACACACACTCTCTCTCTCTCTCTCTCTCTCTCTCTCTCTCTCTCTCTCTCTCTCTCTCTCTTGTTATTTATGTTGTGGGTGTTGTAATGGTGTCCGATGTTGCTGGGGGGATTCGCAGATGTACTCGTGTTTGTGGTCTAAAAATATATAACACATTTGTGAGAAAATATTCTACAAGTGTGCAACTCTCATTGGATGAATTCACATACTGATTTGTGGAATTTTTGCACCATATTCGCCTGAGAGCGCCCCCCGTGGACACACGTGTTACTGCTCTGCACTCGTCTGAGAGCGCCCCCCCGTGGACACACATGTTACTGCTCTGCACTCGTCTGAGAGCGCCCCCCCGTGGACACACGTGTTACTGCTTTGCACTCGTCTGAGAGCGCCCCCCGTGGACACACATGTTACTGCTCTGCACTCGTCTGAGAGCGCCCCCCGTGGACACACATGTTACTGCTCTGCACTCGTCTGAGAGCGCCCCCCGTGGACACACATGTTACTGCTCTGCACTCGTCTGAGAGCGCCCCCCGTGGACACACATGTTACTGCTCTGCACTCGTCTGAGAGCGCCCCCCGTGGACACACGTGTTACTGCTTTGCACTCGTCTGAGAGCGCCCCCCGTGGACACACGTGTTACTGCTCTGCACTCGTCTGAGAGCGCCCCCCGTGGACACACATGTTACTGCTCTGCACTCGTCTGAGAGCGCCCCCCGTGGACACACGTGTTACTGCTTTGCACTCGCCCGAGAGCGCCCCCCGTGGACACACATGTTACTGCTCTGCACTCGCCCGAGAGCGCCCCCCGTGGACACACATGTTACTGCTCTGCACTCGTCTGAGAGCGCCCCCCCCGTGGACACACGTGTTACTGCTTTGCACTCGTCTGAGAGCGCCCCCCCCCGTGGACACACGTGTTACTGCTTTGCACTCGTCTGAGAGCGCCCCCTGTGGACACACGTGTTACTGCTTTGCACTCGCCCGAGAGCGCCCCCCGTGGACACACATGTTACTGCTCTGCACTCGTCTGAGAGCGCCCCCCGTGGACACACGTGTTACTGCTTTGCACTCGTCTGAGAGCGCCCCCCCCGTGGACACACGTGTTACTGCTTTGCACTCGTCTGAGAGCGCCCCCTGTGGACACACGTGTTACTGCTTTGCACTCGCCCGAGAGCGCCCCCCGTGGACACACATGTTACTGCTCTGCACTCGTCTGAGAGCGCCCCCCCCGTGGACACACGTGTTACTGCTTTGCACTCGTCTGAGAGCGCCCCCTGTGGACACACGTGTTACTGCTTTGCACTCGCCCGAGAGCGCCCCCCGTGGACACACATGTTACTGCTCTGCACTCGTCTGAGAGCGCCCCCTGTGGACACACGTGTTACTGCTTTGCACTCGCCCGAGAGCGCCCCCCGTGGACACACGTGTTACTGCTTTGCACTCGTCTGAGAGCGCCCCCCGTGGACACACATGTTACTGCTCTGCACTCGTCTGAGAGCGCCCCCTGTGGACACACGTGTTACTGCTTTGCACTCGCCCGAGAGCGCCCCCCGTGGACACACGTGTTACTGCTTTGCACTCGTCTGAGAGCGCCCCCCGTGGACACACATGTTACTGCTCTGCACTCGTCTGAGAGCGCCCCCCGTGGACACACGTGTTACTGCTTTGCACTCGCCCGAGAGCGCCCCCCGTGGACACACATGTTACTGCTCTGCACTCGTCTGAGAGCGCCCCCTGTGGACACACGTGTTACTGCTTTGCACTCGTCTGAGAGCGCCCCCCGTGGACACACATGTTACTGCTCTGCACTCGTCTGAGAGCGCCCCCCGTGGACACACGTGTTACTGCTCTGCACTCGCCTGAGAGCGCCCCCCGTGGACACACATGTTACTGCTCTGCACTCGTCTGAGAGCGCCCCCTATGGACACACGTGTTACTGCTCTGCACTCGCCCGAGAGCGCCCCCTGTGGACACACGTGTTACTGCTTTGCACTCGTCTGAGAGCGCCCCCCGTGGACACACATGTTACTGCTCTGCACTCGTCTGAGAGCGCCCCCCGTGGACACACATGTTACTGCTCTGCACTCGTCTGAGAGCGCCCCCCGTGGACACACATGTTACTGCTCTGCACTCGTCTGAGAGCGCCCCCCGTGGACACACGTGTTACTGCTCTGCACTCGCCTGAGAGCGCCCCCCGTGGACACACGTGTTACTGCTCTGCACTCGCCCGAGAGCGCCCCCCGTGGACACACGTGTTACTGCTCTGCACTCGCCCGAGAGCGCCCCCCGTGGACACACGTGTTACTGCAGCCAGGCCTGAGAGCGCCCCCCGTGGACACACGTGTTACTGCAGCCAGGCCTGAGAGCGCCCCCCGTGGACACACATGTTACTGCAGCCAGGCCAGAGCCCGGACGTAACCAGACAGTGCCAATCTCTCCTAACAGATATTCTCTGGTGCTACGCCCTCCATCACTGGAGTCAGTTGTGGAGTTGGTTTATTATTTACTTTTTTTCCCTGTAAGAATTTGTTCAATGTAGCATCCAAATGTATATTGGTGTATTTGGGTTGTATAAATAAATAATATATAATTAATATTTCATAGAGTGGTTTGTTGTGGTGGTGATTAGGCGATATCTGGCACTGTGGGACTACGGGGTTCGGGAAACCCGAGCACAAAAATAACTACAAAACTCGACTGCTTTACGGCAGATTCCACACTGCCATTACCATGGAGCTGGGAAGAGCAGGGCATGTTTAATATAACTCTGATTGTATTCGTCTGAAAGAAGAACGTCATATACACCTAGGGTGGCTTGAGGGAGAATAATGGGCTAATTTTCATTTATGGGTGAGCTATCCCTTTAATCATGTCATTCTCGTTACACTGAGGTCATGTGACCTCTGACCTCTGACCTCTGCTGATGGTGTTCGGGGAAAAGGGATGAGATGGAGGGATTACAGTGGATCAGTGGATGTGGAGATGATGGACAGCAGGAGATGTTGATGAGACGAGAGATAGATGTCTGATCTTCTTGTCCCGCTGTGACACACACGGCCGTGTCCTCGTAATCCACACACTCCAGAATCTGTTCCTTTCACACACCGAGACTCAGAACGGGAGGAAACATCTCTCTTGTTAATAAGAGATGTTAATAAAGCCTCTTCAGATTCTGATAATCTGTTATTCAGCGCATCTTTCATATATTCACCACTGCTGTCCATCACTCACATTATACAGCGTTTTTTACAGCACAGGGTTTCAGAGCGGCTTCACAGAGATTACAGGACAATAATGCAACAAAGTTTGTTTCTAGAAGAAAATAGCGTCACAGTCCAGCTTGAGTAAATTCAGCAATGGTTCATTTTTGTTGTAAAAAAGGTTATTAATTTATTTCATTGAGGCCTATACAGCCGTTCTGGAGAAAAGCATATCAGTTCAGTTCTCATGCAATTATTCCCCATGATTGAATGATCAATTCCTGTCAATATTGATCATCAGTTCTTCTGTCATCAGTGTCTCGTTATCGTATATTCAGAACGGCACGCAAAAAATTATAAATTAAAACTTTTTGCAATGAACAAATGAATAAACATTTAAATCTGCATTTTTAGTTCATGTTTTCAAGTTTAAATAATAAAACTATTAATTTAAGAATCGGTTTACATAGAAACATAAACCCTCCCCCGATCAGAAGATAAACGTGTCACTGATCTCCATTATTATTCTATCATCAGCATTATGGAAAACTGAGCGTGAAACTGAGGAAAATGAATTAATTAAATTCTCACATTACAGAAATTTTAGGTCGTTTTTTTCTATGAAATAAAATATGATTATCAATAAACCGTCTAGGTGTTATTTGAATCATTGATGAATAAATTCATAGGGTAATGTGTGTGATTAATAACCCATTCTGCTCGTGCTCGTGCGATGAGGTTCGAGAGCTGAAGGGTTTTCATTGGCTGACCATGTGACACGTCACGCCTAAGGATCCGCTCTTCTCTATAAACACACACACGATCTCATTATTCCTCGACTACACACACACACATCCTCGAGATGACTCGCTCGAGCCCGTCAGCATCACCTGTTGATCTGAGGAAGAGGAAGACGAAGGTGAGTAAGATCATATCAGAAAACACCAGCACACAAATTAACATCTGTAAAGATCGTTTTGTTGTTAGACCGAGGCGTTTGTTAGAGTTGTTATCATTAAATCGGTTTAAATTGTGTAAATTAATTTGTGTTTCATTCATTGTGTGTCGTGTGCTGTGATTCGGAGTCACTTCACTTCGCTTGAACTGATGAAACACACGAGCATAAGATTCAGTCTCTTGCTGCGTCTCAATTCGCTTAAGTTACTTAGTAAACTCTACGCCCTAAAAGTATACTCTTTTTGTGAAGAAAAAGTAGATACTTTTGAGTGTGTAGCAGAAGAGTAGCTGTGGGACATACTCGTACAAGTGCGTCTTTAACGGTTGCTCTCAGTCGCTTAGTTACACGCATCCTGTCACTTAAAATGACCTGTCAATCATCTTGTTAAAATCCTCCACATTTAATTTCCTATAGGAAATTAGATGATTGTACAGTATACTGTATCGGAGAGAAATGCAGAAGCACGTTGATCTGTAGTCATGGGTCTTTTACTTTCTCTCCTCATATTAATGCATAATGATGCATTTAAAAGTTAATGGCCAAATGGATAGTCCACATCGTTATTGCAGATGAAAGATAACACACGGATAACATTAAATATTTTTTTTATCAGATTAAACTTTGATTAGTCACTCAAACCTTTATCTAAGCTCTCACCTTTGGTTGCGCCTATCCACCATGCTTTGTAGTTTTTTAACACTTTTTACTTGTGTTTGTAGTTCCTCCTCCAAAGCACAATGGGTTGTGGATAATAGCTATAATTATAGTGAGTATGGACACTTATTTCAATATCACATACTGTTTAAGATGGATCGTATGGACATTGAGACACAGGGCCAGATTCAGACTCAGACTCGGACTCGGACTCGGACTCGGATTCAGACTCAGGCCCAGTCCCAAATGGCACACTCCGGACTTGTGGACTTCCTCAGCGTCCACACTTCGGTGACGTCATGTAGTGCAGACCTATAGGGCCCTTATTAGCGAAACAGGAGAATGTCTGGTTGTTGTTGTTTTTACAATGAGTTTAAGAAAAATTTATACAATATATAAATTTATCAATATTCATACTACGTTTATATGACTCAGTAAAGCCATGACATTCGGTTCTAGTTATGTGATGAATCATAATGCGATCGTATTATTTAACGCACTATTATTATTAATAGTTATTATTATTAAATATTATTATGTTTGAGATATCAACCACTGGTCGATAATGTCTGTATAAACTGTAAGTAACAACTGGTAAAATGTACGCCTATGTCATAAAAACCGTAATAACACTTACATTTTCTTCTCAGCCATGTTTACAGTCCGTGCGCGAAATCTCCTCCCATCCGTTTTCTGATTGGCATTTCGCAAGGATTCCTGGGTAGTTAAAGTGCGTGGAGCCGCATCTATGCGGGCCTCGCGGAAGACCGCTTCAAGGGTACAAAGGGGGCGCTGCTGAGCACACTTCAGAGCGGTAAAATGCTAAATGGGACGGCCTACAGACTCGTAGACTCTGAGTGTGCGCAATCTAAGTCCACGAGACCGAAAGTCCGCATGAAGTGCGCCATTTGTGACTGGGCCTCAGATTCAGATTCAGATTCAGACTCAGACTCAGACTCAGACTCCGTTTCAGATTCAGACTCAGATTCAGACTCAGATTACGTGCAGCTGCTGAAGGGCTTTTATCGGTTATCATTTATGTTTATGTTGCTCCATTTCTATAAATCTGTTTGAATGAATGAATGACTCTCTAATCCGTTGCTCTGGTCTTCGCTTGCACCCCCTGCTGGTGAGGTCGACTAACAGCTATGGAGTTTATCAATCGGTAATCTATTGATATTCCTGCCGTTACCGAATGTCAAATGTTGAATTTTCTGTCGAATTTGAACCACTGAATTTGTGTAAATCTGAAAGGTGAATATGGATTGTTTAATTTTAATAATGAAAACGTGTGTGAAATGTTTTCATTTAAAATATTCACAGCTTAAATATACAACCATGTTGAATTTAAGCCCATAAAAAGGCAAGCCCTATAAATACAATGCATTAAAATGCAATCAGGTTTAATGCAATGCTTATTTTTTCAAGTACTGCAATTAAACTTTTTTGTTTCAAAAACATTTGTTATTATTTTACTTGCATAATGTTCTTCTCTCCTGTGTGTGATTGTTGATGTTCCTCTCTCCTGTATCAGAGCTGGGGCAGTGGAACGGTCCTGCACTGCTGCGTGGAAGACTAGTGATTTTGTTGTGAAACTGAACAAAAGAGCAACAACAAATCCCAGTCTGCCTCTCGGCACAGGACACATCATCACACCTGATGCTCCATCACACCTGAACACCTGACAGACGTGAACACCTGACGGACGTGAACACCTGACGGACGTGAACACCTGACGCACGTGAACACCTGACGGACGTGAACACCTGACGCACGTGAACACCTGACGCACGTGAACACCTGACGGACGTGAACACCTGACGCACGTGAACACCTGACGGACGTGAACACCTGACGCACGTGAACACCTGACGCACGTGAACACCTGACGGACGTGAACACCTGACGCACGTGAACACCTGACGCACGTGAACACCTGACGGACGTGAACACCTGACGCACGTGAACACCTGACGGACGTGAACACCTGACGCACGTGAACACCTGACGGACGTGAACACCTGACGCACGTGAACACCTGACGGACGTGAACACCTGACGGACGTGAACACCTGACGCACGTGAACACCTGACGGACGTGAACACCTGACGCACGTGAACACCTGACGGACGTGAACACCTGACGGACGTGAACACCTGACGCACGTGAACACCTGACGCACGTGAACACCTGACGGACGTGAACACCTGACGCACGTGAACACCTGACGGACGTGAACACCTGACGCACGTGAACACCTGACGGACGTGAACACCTGACGCACGTGAACACCTGACGGACGTGAACACCTGACGGACGTGAACACCTGACGCACGTGAACACCTGACGGACGTGAACACCTGACGGACGTGAACACCTGACGGACGTGAACACCTGACGCAAGTGAACACCTGACGCACGTGAACACCTGACGGACGTGAACACCTGACGGACGTGAACACCTGACGCACGTGAACACCTGACGGACGTGAACACCTGACGCACGTGAACACCTGACGCACGTGAACACCTGACGGACGTGAACACCTGACGGACGTGAACACCTGACGGACGTGAACACCTGACGGACGTGAACACCTGACGGACGTGAACACCTGACGCACGTGAACACCTGACGGACGTGAACACCTGACGGACGTGAACACCTGACGCACGTGAACACCTGACGGACGTGAACACCTGACGGACGTGAACACCTGACGCACGTGAACACCTGACGGACGTGAACACCTGACGGACGTGAACGTGAACACCTGACGGACGTGAACACCTGACGGACGTGAACACCTGACGGACGTGAACACCTGACGCACGTGAACACCTGACGCACGTGAACACCTGACGGACGTGAACACCTGACGCACGTGAACACCTGACGCACGTGAACACCTGACGGACGTGAACACCTGACGGACGTGAACACCTGACGGACGTGAACACCTGACGGACGTGAACACCTGACGCACGTGAACACCTGACGGACGTGAACACCTGACGCACGTGAACACCTGACGGACGTGAACACCTGACGGACGTGAACACCTGACGCACGTGAACACCTGACGGACGTGAACACCTGACGGACGTGAACACCTGACGCACGTGAACACCTGACGCACGTGAACACCTGACGCACGTGAACACCTGACGGACGTGAACACCTGACGGACGTGAACACCTGACGCACGTGAACACCTGACGCACGTGAACACCTGACGGACGTGAACACCTGACGCACGTGAACACCTGACGCACGTGAACACCTGACGGACGTGAACACCTGACGGACGTGAACACCTGACGGACGTGAACACCTGACGGACGTGAACACCTGACGCACGTGAACACCTGACGCACGTGAACACCTGACGGACGTGAACACCTGACGGACGTGAACACCTGACCGATCTGAACACCTGACACACGTGAACACCTGACGCACGTGAACACCTGACCGCACGTGAACACCTGACGCACGTGAACACCTGACGCACGTGAACACCTGACGCACGTGAACACCTGACGGACGTGAACACCTGACGGACGTGAACACCTGACGCACTTGAACACCTGACACACGTGAACACCTGACGGACGTGAACACCTGATGGACGTGAACACCTGACGGACGTGAACACCTGACGGACGTGAACACCTGACGCACGTGAACACCTGACCGATCTGAACACCTGACGCACGTGAACACCTGACGCACGTGAACACCTGACGCACGTGAACACCTGACGGACGTGAACACCTGACACACGTGAACACCTGACGGACGTGAACACCTGACGCATGTGAACACCTGACACACGTGAACACCTGACGGACGTGAACACCTGACGCACGTGAACACCTGACGCACATGAACACCTGACCGATCTGAACACCTGAAGCACGTGAACACCTGACGCACGTGAACACCTGACGGACGTGAACACCTGACGGACGTGAACACCTGACGCACGTGAACACCTGACGCACATGAACACCTGACGGACGTGAACACCTGACGCATGTGAACACCTGACACACGTGAACACCTGACGGACGTGAACACCTGACGCACGTGAACACCTGACGCACATGAACACCTGACCGATCTGAACACCTGAAGCACGTGAACACCTGACGCACGTGAACACCTGACGGACGTGAACACCTGACGGACGTGAACACCTGACGCACGTGAACACCTGACGCACATGAACACCTGACCGATCTGAACACCTGACGCAAGTGAACACCTGACGCACGTGAACACCTGACGCACGTGAACACCTGACGCACGTGAACACCTGACGGACGTGAACACCTGACGCACGTGAACACCTGACGGACGTGAACACCTGACGGACGTGAACACCTGACGCACGTGAACACCTGACGCACGTGAACACCTGACGGACGTGAACACCTGACGCACGTGAACACCTGACGGACGTGAACACCTGACGCACGTGAACACCTGACGGACGTGAACACCTGACGCACATGAACACCTGACGGACGTGAACACCTGACGCACGTGAACACCTGACGGACGTGAACACCTGACGCACATGAACACCTGACGGACGTGAACACCTGACGGACGTGAACACCTGACGCACATGAACACCTGACGCACATGAACACCTGAAGCACGTGAACACCTGACGGACGTGAACACCTGACGCACGTGAACACCTGACGCACGTGAACACCTGACGGACGTGAACACCTGACGGACGTGAACACCTGACGGACGTGAACACCTGACGCACATGAACACCTGACGGACGTGAACACCTGACGGACGTGAACACCTGACGGACGTGAACACCTGACGCACGTGAACACCTGACGGACGTGAACACCTGACGGACGTGAACACCTGACGCACGTGAACACCTGACGGACGTGAACACCTGACGCACATGAACACCTGACGGACGTGAACACCTGACGGACGTGAACACCTGACGCACATGAACACCTGAAGCACATGAACACCTGACAGACGTGAACACCTGACGCACATGAACACCTGACGGACGTGAACACCTGACGCACATGAACACCTGACGGACGTGAACACCTGACGGACGTGAACACCTGACGCACATGAACACCTGACGCACATGAACACCTGACGGACGTGAACACCTGACGCACGTGAACACCTGACGCACGTGAACACCTGACGGACGTGAACACCTGACGCACGTGAACACCTGAAGCACATGAACACCTGATGGATGTGAACACCTGACGCACATGAACACCTGACGGACGTGAACACCTGACGCACGTGAACACCTGACGCACGTGAACACCTGACGGACGTGAACACCTGACGCACGTGAACACCTGACGCACATGAACACCTGATGCACCACATAGATCTTATTTAAATGACAATGGTTTAGATATTGATTTGAAATA
This sequence comes from Semotilus atromaculatus, assembly GCA_031834385.1. NCBI lineage: Eukaryota > Metazoa > Chordata > Actinopteri > Cypriniformes > Leuciscidae > Semotilus > Semotilus atromaculatus. The sequence goes on along the minus strand of JAULUF010000011.1, from coordinate 977,429 downwards.
GTTTCTATGAGTTAACTTAGGCCCCGTTTACACGGAGGGAAAACGCAGATATTTCCCTGCGGTTTGGCCTCTCGTTTACACGAAAACCCCGTTTTTATCACAGAAAACGATTATTTCTAAAAACTCCGGCCAAAGTGGAGATTTCTGAAAACGCCGGTTATGTGTTGCCGTGTCAACTGGGAGAAACGGGGTTTTAGGTTCTCTCGTGTCGATTCTGAGGATTCTGATTGGCTTTATCCTTCTCCCTACACTGCCGCCCATAGGTTTGGCATAGTTATGATGGCGCTCGCGGCGTATTTATGCGGGTCGTGTGCACGATGTTATTATTGAAAACGGAGGGGGGGAAAATATTCGTTTCTCTAAATACCCGGCTATGTGTAAACGTAGCCTTAATATCCAGCAATATTATTGATCTGATTCTAAATGCACTGGAGCTAACTAAGCTGATGATGACCACTGCTTTATAGTTTTGAACTTGTTCCATAATTGATTCACTTTACAATTTACGGTTATTGAACCCAACTGAATAAACTGATTGGAACTGAATAATGACTGTTTACTATTGTCTTTTTTGAGCTGTTTACAGCTGAATTTAATTCTGTTTAAACAGGAAAATAACTTTTTGCATCATTGTGTCTGTTATTTTCTATTTATAAAGCTGTTTTGAAACCATCTGTATTCTGTACTCTATAAAGTGCTATAGAAATAAAGCTACTTGACTTGTTTGTGTTGCGAATCATTAAAGTGAAACATCTTGTGACTTTAATATGAAAACCTGTTTGTCACTTCACTTTACTTCACGGTTGCACAATCTTTATAATTAATTAAATAAAAGAATAAGTAAACAAATTTAAATACGTTTAGTCTGTACATTTACCCTGTTTCAAAACACAACAAACTCTGAACAAATCCAGGGTACACTTTATTCAGTTTGTGTGTGTGTGTGTGTGACATTATATTCCAAACACTTATGTCTCTAAACACTAAAATATTTAAAATGTCGTTTATAGTACAGCATAGGAACCCAGTGACTTAATACATGCCAGACGAGTTGTTCATACATTCCGTTTACATCAGCTGATTGAGTTTCACCAAATGAATGATAGGGAATGTAGTACCGCGAGTCACAACGGCACAAGCTGATACGAGCGTGCGCGTGTGTATAGACTACATTTACCACAAGTCTTTGCGCGATAAGCCTTCCGGTAGACGTAATGGCGCTGTTAACGGATGACAAGTGTTATTGTAGTTCTTTGCTCGGCTCACGCTGTGCTCTAACAGCGCATACGGACTACGATACCCAGAAGTCCAAGCGGCAGTGGTAAACAGAGCTGTCAAACAACATCATCGACGCCATTTCGACAACAGCCTTAAAATGGCAGCAAAATGCAGAGCGATGATCGCTCCTCACTAAATAAGAAGCGACGCGATCGCGAATTCAAACGCACTTTAACGGACTTTAGCGCCGAGAAGATGGACATCAGCACGGCGGTGTTTAACGCGGCGAGAGACGGAAAACTGAAACTCATCCAGAAGTTGCTGAGCAACAAGAGCGCGGAGGAGCTGGATGCTCTGGCGGAGGAGAAGACTCAGGGCGGCACGGCACTGCTCATCGCGGCGCGCTACGGGCACCTGGAGGTGGTGGAGTACCTGCTGGAGCACTGCAGGGCCGGCGTGGAGATCGGGGGATCAGTTAACTTCGACGGCGAGACGATCGAGGGCGCTCCGCCGCTGTGGGCCGCGTCCGCCGCCGGGCACCTGCCGGTGGTGAAGACTTTACTGGGTCACGGGGCCTCCGTCAACAACACCACCCTCACCAACTCCACCCCGCTGCGGGCCGCCTGCTTCGACGGGCACCTGGACATCGTGCGCTACCTGGTGGAGCACCACGCCGACATGGAGGTGGCGAACCGGCACGGGCACACCTGCCTGATGATCTCCTGCTACAAGGGCCACCGAGACATCGCTAAGTTTCTCCTGGAGCGCGGAGCTGACGTCAACCGCAAGAGCGTGAAGGGCAACACGGCTCTGCACGACTGCGCCGAGTCCGGGAGCCTGGAGATCATGAAGATGCTCCTGAAGTGCGAGGCGCGCATGGAGCGGGACGGCTACGGGATGACTCCGCTGCTCGCCGCTAGCGTCACCGGACACACCAACATCGTGGAGTATCTGGTTCACCAGCCGCGGCCGAGCAGGGAGGAGCGGGTTGACGCGCTGGAGCTACTCGGAGCCACGTTCGTGGACAAAAAGCGTGATCTGCTGGGCGCGATGCGCTACTGGCGGAGAGCGATGGAGCTGCGGACGGCGGGCGAGAAGGCGGGTGGCTACTTGGCGAAACCGGCTCCGGGGCCGCCGGTGCCGGCGTACGAGTGTGCGCGCGAGGTTAGCACGGCGGATGAGCTGGAGGCGCTAATCACCGATCCGGACGAGATGCGCATGCAAGCACTGCTAATCCGCGAACGCATCCTCGGGCCGTCACACCCGGACACCTCCTACTACATCCGGTACCGCGGCGCCGTCTACGCCGACTCTGGGAACTTCCAACGCTGTATTAGCCTGTGGAAGTACGCGTTAGACATGCAGCAGAGCAACCTGGACCCGCTTAGCCCGATGACGGCTAGCAGCTTCCTCTCGTTTGCCGAGCTCTTCTCCTTCGTGCTGCAGGACCGCGCTAAAGGCACGCTGTGCACCCGCGTCACCTTCCAGGACCTGATGGGCGTGCTAGGGAAGAGCGTGCGCGAGGTGGAGCGTGCCGTAGCGCACCGCGACAGTCCGCCGGAGGCGCCGCAGTTCACCAAAGCGCTGTCCATCATCCTACACCTGCTGTTCCTGCTGGAGAAGCTGGACTGCGCGCCGGAGCAGGAGCACCTCAAGCGGCAGACCGTTTACCGGCTGCTAAAGCTAAACCCACGCGCGCGGAGTGGCTACACGCCACTGCACATGGCCGTGGACAAGGACACCACATCAGTGGGGCGCTACCCTGTCGGGCGCTTCCCGTCGCTAGCCGTGGCTAGCCTGCTACTAGAGTGCGGGGCGGACGTCGACTCGCGCGACTGTGAGAACAACACGCCGCTACACGTATCCGCTGCTAACGGCTGCCCTGAGATCATGGCGGCGCTAATCCGAGCCGGCGCTCACTTCGACGCCACCAACGCGCAGCACAAGACGGCGTATGAGCTACTGGATGAGCAGAGCAGCGGACGACACGCACTACACCCGCTAAGCTACGTCACGCTACAGTGCCTAGCCGCGCGAGCCATCGAGAAACACAGACTTCCCTACAAAGGGCTGATCTCAGAGGAGATGGAGGCGTTCATCGAGTTGCACTGACACACACGCTACCATGCACGCGATCCATGCAATAATCCCGGTGTTAGCGGGCGGAGTCAGAGATAGCGCTGGGAGGAGCCACCAGCCCTGGTCTCTGATTGGTTGCTATTGTTTGATTGACAGGACTTAATGGGTCCGATGCAAATTGAAATGCAAAAGCAAAACGTTTTCTATCAGACTCCATTAATGTCGTAACGTGTTCGTCTTCCCGTCGGTGATCCTGAAGGACTCGGTGCCAAAACTAGCCTTACATCATCATCTTTTCTAACGTGTGATTTTAATGTTTTTATTGAATGACTGGCACAGTGTTTTCTTTCATCTGGGGAGTGACTGTAATATATTTATCTCTGCACTTTATCCACCCTTCAGCTGTTTATGAATTGCTGGCGTTACATTGATATCTATGCAGTTTATGAACGGAGGAGCGTTTGGAGTGGCAGAACTGGCGGTTCGTGTCTTCTCTCTGCAGGGGTTTGTGGGAAAGCTTCATGTACATCGTAGTCTTATTCTGATTGCCTTTAAGTTTATTTCTTCTCGGTAAGATTTGGAATGGCTGTTTTCATGTCGTTGTAAATGCCTCCCAAATGAAGCACTTTGAAAATGTTTAACCCGTTGTTTAAAACCAGAGACTTCAGACACTTCAGCTGATTTGGTTAATTTAAGCCGGTTTACTAACGACTAAAGCTGTGGTGATGCTGAATAAAGCTCAAGTGTCCCACCAACCCTTCCTTCTGACAGTCTCATATTTGCATATCCTGCGATGCTTCTGTGTGAACATCTGGTGTTTCTCAGGCTGGGTTTCATGTTACGCTGATTTACTGTTATTTCTACAGTTAGTGGCTCCGATGCAAAAGAAAAACGCTTTCTACCGACATTAATATCATAATAACGTGTTCAGGGTTTCGGCTTGTCTCATGAAAACACATTAAGTTCACTAAACCCAAAAGCTGTCAAGAAAATTACATTAAAGTATAGTTAGGGTCTTATTGTTTTATACAGTCGTCAACATTTGACAGTTCATCAGAGCTGTCGAAGACGAGAACGAAAATTCATAACTTTGATGAAAGGTTTTGATCCACTTCAAATGTTGACGACTGTATTTTTAATAAAAAAATGTTTTTGTTGTTGTACATTTTAGTTAAACTTTTAGTAATTTAGTCATTTTATTAGTTTTTTACTAATAGTTAATAGCTAGTTTTTAAGTATATCATAAATAAAAAATATTGTTTTCAACTAATGTTTTATTTCATTTTATTTTAGCTTTATTTAAATTAACCATAATGTTAAATGTTTTTTATTAGTTCTAGTGAACAGTAGTAACCCTTTATCCCTGGATCATATCTCAGCTGCAGGAACAGAACTATCAGAAAATAAAATATGTTTTTTAAGAGTAAATTATAACTATCGTAAGTACGCATCATGTTATCTGTGCTTGTGTTTCATCTCTGCGTTACAGGACGAGGGCTTCATCTTCTTGATGCCCAACTGCTCATTTAGTCCAAGTTTGAATATTTTGTAATATTGATTATGGGGTGAAACATCATATTTCTTTCTCAGGCGCAGCATTTAAAGCTACGAGCAACGGGTTAGCATCGTTTCATTACGTTTCATTCACTGTTCTGAGGAGATGTTGATGTTTTCTGTCGTATGATTGCTGAGAGCTTCACACACACTCACACACTCACACACACACACACACACACACTCTCCTTCACACACACACACACTCCTACACACACACACACACGCACACTCTCCTTCACACACACACACACACACACACAGGTTTGTTTTTGTGATTTATGAGGACATTCCATAGGCGTAATGGTTTTTATACTGTACAAACTATATTCTATCCCCTTACACACACACATTACACACACACACACACACACACACAGCCCCTGTCCCTAAACCTACCCATCACAGGAGACATGCTGCATTTTTACATTTAAAAAAAAACATTGTTTTTTATGTTTTTTAAGCTATTTGAAATATGAGGACTCATGCAATGTCCTCATAAGTCACATGTAAAGTTGTAATACCAGTGTAATATGCATGTCATTATACACATTAGTGTAGTCATATATCACAAAAACAAACACACTCCTTCACACACACACACACACACACACAATCCTTCACACACACTCCTCATCGTTTCATACACACTCCTTCACACACACACTCCTTCACACACTCCTTCACACACACTCCTTCACACACCTTCATACACACTCCTTCATACACACTCCTTCACACACACTCCTTCACATACACATACACACACACACACACACACTCCTTCACACACCTTCATACACACTCCTTCATACACACTCCTTCATACACACTCCTTCACACACACTCCTTCACACACACATACACACACACACACTCCTTCATACACACTCCTTCACACTCCTTCACACACACACTCCTTCACACACACATACACACACACACACACACACTCCTTCATACACATTCCTTCACACACTCCTTCACACACACACACACACACTCCTTCATACACACTCCTCAGCGTTTCACACACACTCCTCAGCGTTTCACTTTACACACACTCCTCAGCGTTTCACACACACTCCTCAGCGTTTCATACACACTCCTCAGCGTTTCACACACACTCCTTCATACACACTCCTCAGCGTTTCACTTCACACACACTCCTCAGCGTTTCACACACACTCCTCAGCGTTTCATACACACTCCTCAGCGTTTCACACACACTCCTCAGCGTTTCATACACACTCCTCAGCGTTTCATACACACTCCTTCATACACACTCCTCAGCGTTTCACACACACTCCTCAGCGTTTCATACACACTCCTCAGCGTTTCATACACACTCCTTCATACACACTCCTCAGCGTTTCACACACACTCCTTCATACACACTCCTCAGCGTTTCATACACACTCCTTCATACACACTCCTTCATACACACTCCTTCATACACACTCCTTCATACACACTCCTTCATACACACTCCTCAGCGTTTCATACACACTCCTTCATACACACTCCTCAGCGTTTCACACACACTCCTTCATACACACTCCTCAGCGTTTCATACACACTCCTTCATACACACTCCTTCATACACACTCCTCAGTGTTTTATTCACACTCCTCAGCGTGTCACACACACTCCTTCATACACACTCCTCAGCGTTTCATACACACTCCTTCATACACACTCCTCAGTGTTTTATTCACACTCCTCAGCGTGTCACACACACTCCTTCATACACACTCCTTCATACACACTCCTCAGCGTTTCATACACACTCCTTCATACACACTCCTCAGCGTTTCACACACACTCCTTTATACACACTCCTTCATACACACTCCTCAGCGTTTCATACACACTCCTTCATACACACTCCTCAGTGTTTCACACAGATTCCTCAGCGTTTCAAACACAATCCTCAGCGTTTCACACACTCCTCAGCGTTTCACACACACTCCTCAGCGTTTCACACACACTCCTCAGCGTTTCACACACACTCCTTCATACACACTCCTCAGCGTTTCACACACACTCCTCAGCGTTTCACACACACTCCTCAGCGTTTGACACACACTCCTCAGCGTTTGACACACACTCCTCAGCGTTTCATACACACTCCTCAGCGTTTCACACACACTCCTCAGCGTTTCACACACACTCCTCAGCGTTTCATACACACTCCTTCATACACACTCCTCAGCGTTTCACACACACTCCTCAGCGTTTCACACACACTCCTCAGCGTTTCATACACACTCCTTCATACACACTCCTCAGCGTTTCACACACACTCCTCAGCGTTTCATACACACTCCTCAGCGTTTCATACACACTCCTTCATACACACTCCTCAGCGTTTCATACACACTCCTTCATACACACTCCTCAGCGTTTCACACACACTCCTTCATACACACTCCTCAGCGTTTCATACACACTCCTTCATACACACTCCTTCATACACACTCCTCAGTGTTTTATTCACACTCCTCAGCGTGTCACACACACTCCTTCATACACACTCCTCAGCGTTTCATACACACTCCTTCATACACACTCCTCAGTGTTTTATTCACACTCCTCAGCGTGTCACACACACTCCTTCATACACACTCCTTCATACACACTCCTCAGCGTTTCATACACACTCCTTCATACACACTCCTCAGCGTTTCATACACACTCCTTCATACACACTCCTCAGCGTTTCACACACACTCCTTTATACACACTCCTTCATACACACTCCTCAGCGTTTGACACACACTCCTCAGCGTTTGAGACACACTCCTCAGCGTTTGACACACACTCCTCAGCGTTTGACACACACTCCTCAGCGTTTCATACACACTCCTCAGCGTTTCACACACACTCCTCAGCGTTTCACACACACTCCTTCATACACACTCCTCAGCGTTTCACACACACTCCTCAGCGTTTCACACACACTCCTCAGCGTTTCACACACACTCCTTCATACACACTCCTCAGCGTTTCACACACACTCCTCAGCGTTTCACACACACTCCTCAGCGTTTCACACACACTCCTCAGCGTTTCACATACACTCCTCAGCGTTTGACACACACTCCTCAGCGTTTGACACACACTCCTCAGCGTTTGACACACACTCCTCAGCGTTTGACACACACTCCTCAGCGTTTGAGACACACTCCTCAGCGTTTGACACACACTCCTCAGCGTTTGACACACACTCCTCAGCGTTTCATACACACTCCTCAGCGTTTCACACACACTCCTCAGCGTTTCACACACACTCCTTCATACACACTCCTCAGCGTTTCACACACACTCCTCAGCGTTTCACACACACTCCTCAGCGTTTCACACACACTCCTTCATACACACTCCTCAGCGTTTCACACACACTCCTCAGCGTTTCACACACACTCCTCAGCGTTTCACACACACTCCTCAGCGTTTCACATACACTCCTCAGCGTTTGACACACACTCCTCAGCGTTTGACACACACTCCTCAGCGTTTGACACACACTCCTCAGCGTTTGACACACACTCCTCAGCGTTTCACACACACTCCTCAGCGTTTGACACACACTCCTCAGCGTTTGACACACACTCCTCAGCGTTTGACACACACTCCTCAGCGTTTGACACACACTCCTCAGCGTTTCACACACACTCCTCAGTGTTTCACACACACTCCTCAGTGTTAGAGGAGGATCCAAACCTTTCATCAAAGTTATACATCAATTTTGAACGATACCCGTTCTTGTCTTAGGAAAACTGAGGAACTTTTTTGATCCACTGTAAATGTTGACGACTGTATTTTAACACGTGGCCCAGTGTGATTCTATTGTTTGGTCCATTAAAGGTCTCTGCAGAAATATGTTAAAGCCGTTATTTGATGGTAATAATGTGTTGTCTCTTCTGTCCTGTTAGTGGACGCCGGCCCTGAACTCCAGAAACCCGATCCGCTGACGTAAATAACCGTGAGTCTCGGGTCTATTTCAGGATCCCGGTCCCGTAAGCAGATCCCACACACACACACACACACACACACACACACACACACACTCACTCACACTGGAGCAGACACACACACACACACACTGGAGCAGACACACACACTCACACTGGAGCAGACACACACACACACACACACACACACTGGAGCAGACACACACACACACACACACTGGAGCAGACACACACACACTCACTCACACTGGAGCAGACACACACACACACACACTCACACTGGAGCAGACACACACACTCACACTGGAGCAGACACACACACACACACACACTCACACTGGAGCAGACACTCTCACACACACACACTGGAGCAGACACTCTCACACACACACACACTGGAGCAGACACACACACACTCACTCACACTGGAGCAGACACACACACACACACACTCACACTGGAGCAGACACACACACTCACACTGGAGCAGACACACACACACACACACACACTCACACTGGAGCAGACACACACACACACACTGGAGCAGACACACACACACACACACACTGGAGCAGACACACACACACACACACACACACTCACACTGGAGCAGACACACACACTCACACTGGAGCAGACACACACACACACACACACTCACACTGGAGCAGACACTCTCACACACACACACTGGAGCAGACACACACACACACACACACTGGAGCAGACACACACACACACACACACCGGAGCAGACACTCTCACACACACACACACACACACACACACACATATGCTGGATATGCTGGATGATCATCTGTTACAGGTTTACAGCCACAGAAGCCTGTCATTAACATCAGTGCTCCAGTGTGAGTGTGTGTGTGTGTGTGTGTGTCTGCTCCAGTGTCTGTGTGTGTGTGTGTGTGTGTGTGTGTGTGCTTTTTCAAAACACTTCACACTGTTATTCTTCTGCATTAAACTACAGAGAGCTTCATTTGACTGTTGAAACTGATCCACACACTTTGATGTCCGAAAACATGTTTTTACCAAATGGTGAAACTGTTTAAAATATTATTCTCTTGTTAACTGCAAACACAATCATCATGTACATATTCACAGGCTTCAGTCATGATTTCTGTGATTCTACATCTGATCGCTGAGGTTCTCTTCATTCTCGATTGAACGAACTCCGATCCTGCCGGATTTAAGATGAAAGGTTGGCAGGATCTTCATGCAATGTACAAATGAGTTTTACAACGTGTGAATAAATTAACTGGAGTTTACACTAACGCTGCGTTTTTCTACTTCAAACGTTCATGTTAAATTCAATGTGTTACTTATTATTCATGAAATCTGCGTTTATACATGTGATCTCCAGTTAACTACCCATGTGATCTGGTAATCCAGCAGGTTAGCTGAGGTTAGTTAAGCGTGTTAGCTTAGGTTGGTTAAGCGTGTTAGCTAAGGTTAGTTAAGCGGGTTTGTTAATGTTAGTTAATGTAAGTTAAGCGGGTTAATTAAGGTTAGTTAAGCGGGTTAGTTAACCTTAGCGTGTTAGCTAAGGTTAGTTAAGCGGGTTTGTTAATGTTAGTTAATGTTAGTTAAGCGGGTTAATTAAGGTTAGTTAAGCGGGTTAGTTAATGTTAGTTAAGCTGGCTAGCTAAGGTTAGTTAAGCGGGTTAGTTAATGTCAGTTAATGTTAGTTAAGCGGGTTAGTTAATGTTAGTTAAGCGGGTTAGTTAATGTTAGTTAATGTTAGTTAAGCGGGTTAATTAATGTTAGTTAAGCGGGTTAGTTAATGTTAGTTAAGCTGGTTAGCTAATGTTAGTTAAGCGGGTTAGTTAATGTTAATTAAAGTTAGTTAATGTTAATGTTAGTTAAGCGGGTTAATTAATGTTAGTTAATGTTAGTTAAGTGGGTTAGCTAAGGTTAGTTAATGTTAGTTAAGCGGGTTAGCTAAGGTTAGTTAAGCAGGTTAGTTAATGTGAGTTAAGCGGGTTAATTAAGGTTAGTTAATGTTAGTTAAGCGGGTTAGTTAAGGTTAAGCGGTAAAGATAAGGATAGTTAAGCTGGTTAGTTACGGTTAGTTATGCGGGTTAGTTAAGGTTAGGCATGATGGGGTTTGTGCTTCTGTAATTACTGATATACTGTAGTATTACTGTATATTCTGTAGTAAAGCTGCATTAGCCAGTATCTCAGTTACTCGAAAACATATTTATGCCTAAATTTAAGGTTTATGTATTTAAATTGTATTTCAAATTTCCATGCATTTGGGTTACACACGGTTTGAACATAAACTAATAAACTTCATGCATTGCATATTGATCAGTCATGCATAAGTGAATCGAGTCAGATTTCTGTGAAAGTACTGATAAACTGAATGTGTTTTAAATATCAGACACACACACTCACACTGGAGCAGACACACACACACACACACACACACACACACACACACTGGAGCAGACACTCTCACACACACACACTCACACTGGAGCAGACACACACACTCACACTGGAGCAGACACACACACTCACACTGGAGCAGACACACACACACACACACACACACACACTGGAGCAGACACTCTCACACACACGCACACCGGAGCAGACACTCTCTCACACACACACTCACACACACACACACTCACACTGGAGCAGACACTCTCTCACACTGGAGCAGACACACACACACACACACTCACACTGGAGCAGACACACTCTCACACTGGAGCAGACACACACACACACACACACACACTCACACTGGAGCAGACACACACACACACTCACACTGGAGCAGACACACACACACACACACTCACACTGGAGCAGACACACACACACACACACACACACACTGGAGCAGACACTCTCACACACACGCACAAACACACACACACTCACACTGGAGCAGACACACACACACACTCACACTGGAGCAGACACACACACACACACACTCACACTGGAGCAGACACACACACACACACACACACACACTGGAGCAGACACTCTCACACACACGCACAAACACACACACACGCACACCGGAGCAGACACTCTCTCACACTCACACAAACACACACACACTCACACTGGAGCAGACACTCTCTCACACTGGAGCAGACACACACACACACACACTCACACTGGAGCAGACACACTCTCACACTGGAGCAGACACACACACACACACACTCACACTGGAGCAGACACACTCTCACATCGAGTCGAGTCAGTGAATCGAGTTAGATTTCTGTAAAAGTACTGATAAACTGAATGTGTTTTAAATATAACAGGTTTATATATTTATCATTATTAAATCCATTTTGTTCCTATCACATACATTTTTAACTGATTGAATAATGCTTGTTTCACAGTTAACCATTTCTTTATAGTTTTACCTGAACAAGTTTGTTTTTACAATGAGTAGATTTATGCTGATTTTAAGCAATATGAATAGATGCATTTTGAAAATATGATTATCAGATGCAACCCATGATTTTTTGAGTGCAGAAATCTGACCATTTTGGATAGATGTGGAACAAACAATATTCAGTTGTTTGAAATGTACGTGATTGGTCACTGTGAATTTAAAATGCATTTAGTTAATTTATGACTGACACATGCATCACTGCACATCAAAACTGTGTATTCCAAATGCATGGAAATGTTGTTTTCAGTTGAAATGTATAAATGTTAAACTAGTGACCATCCGATCGGGTAATAACACAATAGAGCCCATTATGACATCAGACCATCAGACCCCAGCTCGAGTGACGTCACGCGCGCGTCCGCCAGCAGAGGGCGCGCGCCTGCAGGAGCAGCGGGTCTATTGTGTGATTCTGAGGTGAAATAAAGCTTTTGTTATTTGTGTTCATCTCTGAGAAATCTCCAATCAAACCCAGTGTAAGAAATCAACTTCTTTATTATTACCCGACCTGACATTTGCACCAAGTTACACATTTTTTCTAACGTTAAACACAATATCGCGTCGATCGTCCACGAGAACATGTTTTAAACCGTTTTTACTGTTAACATTTAACATACATGTGATAATTCCCTATGTTTAAATATCTGGGTCAATTTGTCACTAAACCATGCTTTTTTTAAAAACTCATATTTATGACAACATGGCATAAAGAAATTATGACATACTAAATCGAAAAGTCAGTCATGGATAGAGCTTTGTTATTTGTGTTCAGTATTTGTGTTCATCTCTGAGAAATGATCTCCAAGCTCAAAAAGACATTTTTCTAACTTTAAACACAATTACGTGTTGTCCACGAGAATAGACCAGAACATGTTTTTACTGTAGGCCTACTTTACTTTAACACTGAACAGGCTATGTTATTCCCTGTTTAAAAAGCTGGGTCGTCACAAAATCATGCTTTTCTAAATCATAGTTATGGCATAAAGAAATTATGACATATGCTACTATAAATCGAAAAGTCAGTCATGGCATAGAAAGTCTTATTCCAACTTTTAATGTCATCATTAAGATTTGCATGGTATTTTTCCCTCATGATGTGTTGATTACGAGGCAAAAGCGTTATTATTTTCTTCATGAGGAAGATCATCATCATCATCTGAGACGCTCCATTGTTTCTGCAGGAGTCCGAGCGCTGAGCGGCCGTGCACGCGCTCTCCGTGACGTCACCGCGGTGAGGAGGGCGCGCGAGCACGAGCAGGAGGAGGAGGAAGATACCGAGGAGGAGAGGCTCGTGCCCGCGAGCATCGATGACATCAACGAGCTGAAGATCCTGCGAGGCTTCTGGGAATGGAGATCCGTGTTTCTGCTGAGAACGGAATATGAAGCTCGAGTCTCGAGGCGCGTCACCTTCCCGCAGGTAAACGCGCGTTACTGGCGAATGCGTGAGAATAAAGTGTGCGGGATCTGCCGAGACACAGGAGACCGCGAGGCTCGGGTTACAGCGGAGCGCCCGGAGGACCACTGGCTTCGGCTGCGGGTTAGTCTGGGCTCGGGTCAGGGCTGGTACTGTGCGGCTGTGTGTGGAATATTGCTTATTAAAGTGAATATCGTGATTATTCTCTGGTTTGGCTCGCGCGGATCCAGACGCGTGTGCGCCTTTGTTCGGTTTTCGCCTTTCTCTCTCTCCTGGTCCACATTGAGACACCGAGAGGAAGAGCAGAATCCCGTGGGGAGGAGGAGGAGAATGGAAGCGAGATCTGTGTTTTCTGGGCGATGATGAGTGAACCTGCGATATTGGCAGATCTATATGAGTGAGATATGAAGGAAAATTACTGAGGGACTCCTGATAACAAAGCCTGTGCGCGCGCATTAAAATATCACACGATTCTGATCAAATTATTATTATTGTCTGGTTGATAGCATAAAATAAATAGCACTGATGATCAAAATATTACCTGCACAAAGAATATAATTTCTACTGTTGTTAAATTGCGCGAACACTGCTCTTGAAGTCAGTTTTAATTAGCTTTTGTAAAAATGACTGAATTGAACTCTAAAAAAAATATTGTTTATTTATTGTTTGTTATCATTTGCTGAAGGGGGAAAAAACAGCACAATAATGTGTGGGTGGTTGCCAGGGTGTTGCTAAAGTGTAGTTCTGAGTGTTTGTGTAGTGATTCTAGAGATGATTGTGGTTCTGATCCACAGCACAGATCTCACGGGTTTCTCGTGATCTCAGCTGTGTCTCAATGATATACACCGCTGTTTAAGTCAAGTCAAGTCACCTTCATTTATATAGCGCTTTTAACAATATAGATTGTTTACCCACTTCCTGTTCGTCATTTCAAGATGTGTCAGGGTTTTAATATGACTTTATTCTGTATTAAACCTTTGAGACTGAGAAATAAAATTCTTATGTTTATTTGCATGCACAGAAAATACAGTCAAAATCATTGTGGTTTCTAAAGTGTGTAGAAGAATATCAAAATAACTATTTTTATAGACTTTATTATGAGAAAAGGTGTACAGTGTCTGTTTTTAAACAGACTAATTGCTTTAGAAACACTGAAAGTGCTGTTACTTTACTGTACTTACAGTTTTCATATGGTGGACAATAAAACAGGTGAACAAATCCCACAGACGCACATTGAATAATTCCTGGACTGTAAGAATCCATGAGAGCACCTTAGCAACACCCTGACAACCACCCAGAGGACCTTAGCAACACCCTGACAACCACCCAGAGCACATTAGCTACACCCTGACAACCACCCAAAGGGACCTTAGCAACACCCTGACAACCACCCAGAGCACATTAGCAACACCCTGACAACCACCCAGAGGACCTTAGCAACACCCTGACAACCACCCAGAGTGCATTAGCTACACCCTGACAACCACCCAAAGGGACCTTAGCAACACCCTGACAACCACCCAGAGCACATTAGCGACACCCTGACAACCACCCAGAGGACCTTAGCAACACACTGACAACCACCCAGAGTGCATTAGCTACACCCTGACAACCACCCAAAGGGACCTTAGCAACACCCTGACAACCACCCAGAGCACATTAGCGACACCCTGACAACCACCTAGAGGACCTTAGCAACACACTGACAACCACCCAGAGTGCATTAGTAACACCCTGACAACCACCCAGAGGACCTTAGCAACACCCTGACAACCACCCAGAGGACCTTAGCAACACCCTGACAACCACCCAGAGGACCTTAGCAACACCCTGACAACCACTCGGAGGACATTAGTAACACCCTGACAACCACTCAGAGCACCATGGCATTAGGGTTAGGGTTTCTTCAGAAAATGGAAAAAGGCTTAATATTGCATGTACAATATTGTGATAGATATTGAACGTTGTTTGCAGCACGGCTTTCTTTTTATCAACAGCTCATTAGAGAGCAGCTGTGCGCACAGAATACATGCATTGATGCGGTTTAATATCAGTAGAAAACTAGAAATGATATTGTTTGTGCTCATATCACTGTATTAAACCTCAATGATCATCCCTCTGTAATCTCTCATGTCCAGTCAGACGCACTGATAAGAAAATGGTTGTAATTCTCCTGGTCCACAGCTCATGTTTACATCTTCTGCTGCAACATTTCAGCGGTTTTATGATCCAAACGTATTTACTTTATTTTAATGCTCAGATGTGCAGGCGGTGTTTAATCTTTCTAAGATGCTGTGTGTGTGTGTGTATGTGTGTGTGTAAAGGCTCTAGTGAAGGTTTAAGTAGGTTACAGCTCTCGCCTGCGGTGGTTGGTATCTCTCAGGCTGATAACACAACCTGACTGTCCTGCTGACATGTTCTGTGCTTGAGCTGTGAGACAGGTGAGTGGTGAGACTAGATAATGGTGAGACAGGTTAATGGTGAGAGGTTAATGGTGAGACAGGTTAATGGCGAGACAGGATAATGGTGAGAGGATAATGGTGAGAGGTTAATGGCGAGACAGGTTAATGGTGAGACAGGTTAATGGTGAGACAGGTTAATGGTGAGACAGGATAATGGTGAGAGGTTAATGGTGAGACAGGTTAATGGCGAGACAGGATAATGGTGAGACAGGATAATGGTGAGAGGTTAATGGCGAGACAGGTTAATGGTGAGACAGGTTAATGGTGAGAGGTTAATGGCGAGACAGGTTAATGGTGAGACAGGTTAATGGCGAGACAGGATAATGGTAAGACAGGTTAATGGTGAGACAGGTTAATGGTGAGACAGGATAATGGTGAGACAGGTCAGCAGTGAGACAGGTGAGTGGTGAGACAGGTTAATGGTGAGACATAATTAATGGTGAGACAGGTGAGTGGTGAGACAGATTAATGTTGAGACAGGTGAGTGGTGAGACAGGTGAATTGTGAGACAGGTTAATGTTGAGACAGGTGAGTTGTGAGACAGGTGAGTGGTGAGACAGGTTAATGTTGAGACAGGTGAGTGGTGAGACAGATTAATGTTGAGACAGGTGAGTGGTGAGACAGGATAATGGTGAGACAGGTCAGCAGTGAGACAGGATAATGGTGAGAGGTTAATGGCGAGACAGGTTAATGGTGAGACAGGTTAATGGTGAGACAGGATAATGGAGAGAGGTTAATGGCGAGACAGGTTAATGGTGAGACAGGATAATGGTAAGACAGGTTAATGGTGAGACAGGTTAATGGTGAGACAGGATAATGGTGAGACAGGTCAGCAGTGAGACAGGTGAGTGGTGAGACAGATTAATGGTGAGACAGGTGAGTGGTGAGACAGATTAATGTTGAGACAGGTGAGTGGTGAGAGGTGAATTGTGAGACAGGTTAATGTTGAGACAGGTGAGTTGTGAGACAGGTGAGTGGTGAGACAGGTGAATTGTGAGACAGGTTAATGTTGAGACAGGTGAGTGGTGAGACAGGTTAATGTTGAGACAGGTGAGCTGTGAGACAGGTGAGTGGTGAGACAGATTAATGTTGAGACAGGTGAGTGGTGAGACAGGATAATGGTGAGACAGGTCAGCAGTGAGACAGGTGAGTGGTGAGACAGGTTAATGGTGAGACAGGTGAGTGGTGAGAGATTAATGGTGAGACAGGTGAGTGGTGAGACAGATTAATGTTGAGACAGGTGAGTGGTGAGACAGGTGAGTGGTGAGACAGATTAATGGTGAGACAGGTGAGTGGTGAGACAGGTGAGTGGTGAGACAGATTAATGTTGAGACAGGTGAGCTGTGAGACAGATTAATGTTGAGACAGGTGAGTGGTGAGACAGATTAATGTTGAGACAGGTGAGTGGTGAGACAGATTAATGTTGAGACAGGTGAGTGGTGAGACAGATTAATGTTGAGACAGGTGAGCTGTGAGACAGATTAATGTTGAGACAGGTGAGTGGTGAGACAGATTAATGTTGAGACAGGTGAGTGGTGAGACAGGTGAGTGGTGAGACAGATTAATGGTGAGACAGGTGAGTTGTGAGACAGATTAATGTTGAGACAGGTGAGCTGTGAGACAGATTAATGTTGAGACAGGTGAGTGGTGAGACAGATTAATGTTGAGACAGGTGAGTGGTGAGACAGATTAATGGTGAGACAGGTGAGTGGTGAGACAGATTAATGTTGAGACAGGTGAGCTGTGAGACAGATTAATGTTGAGACAGGTGAGTGGTGAGACAGGTGAGTGGTGAGACAGATTAATGTTGAGACAGGTGAGTGGTGAGACAGATTAATGTTGAGACAGGTGAGCTGTGAGACAGATTAATGTTGAGACAGGTGAGTGGTGAGACAGATTAGTGGTGAGACAGGTGAGTGGTGAGACAGATTAATGTTGAGACAGGTGAGTGGTGAGACAGATTAATGTTGAGACAGGTGAGCTGTGAGACAGATTAATGTTGAGACAGGTGAGTGGTGAGACAGATTAATGTTGAGACAGGTGAGCTGTGAGACAGATTAATGTTGAGACAGGTGAGTGGTGAGACAGATTAATGTTGAGACAGGTGAGTGGTGAGACAGATTAATGTTGAGACAGGTGAGTGGTGAGTCAGGTGAGTGGTGAGAGATTAATGGTGAGACAGGTGAGTGGTGAGACAGATTAATGTTGAGACAGGTGAGCTGTGAGACAGATTAATGTTGAGACAGGTGAGTGGTGAGACAGATTAATGTTGAGACAGGTGAGTGGTGAGACAGATTAATGTTGAGACAGGTGAGCTGTGAGACAGATTAATGTTGAGACAGGTGAGCTGTGAGATAGATTAATGTTGAGAAAGGTGAGTGGTGAGACAGATTAATGTTGAGACAGGTGAGCTGTGAGACAGATTAATGTTGAGACAGGTGAGTGGTGAGACAGATTAATGTTGAGACAGGTGAGTGGTGAGACAGGTGAGTGGTGAGACCGATTAATGTTGAGACAGGTGAGCTGTGAGACAGATTAATGTTGAGACAGGTGAGTGGTGAGACAGATTAATGTTGAGACAGGTGAGCTGTGAGACAGATTAATGTTGAGACAGGTGAGTGGTGAGACAGATTAATGTTGAGACAGGTGAGTGGTGAGACAGGTGAGTGGTGAGACAGATTAATGTTGAGACAGGTGAGTGGTGAGACAGATTAATGTTGAGACAGGTGAGCTGTGAGACAGATTAATGTTGAGACAGGTGAGCTGTGAGACAGATTAATGTTGAGAAAGGTGAGTGGTGAGACAGATTAATGTTGAGACAGATGAGCTGTGAGACAGATTAATGTTGAGACAGGTGAGTGGTGAGACAGATTAATGTTGAGACAGGTGAGTGGTGAGACAGATTAATGTTGAGACAGTTGAGTGGTGAGACAGATTAATGTTGAGACAGGTGAGCTGTGAGACAGATTAATGTTGAGACAGGTGAGCTGTGAGACAGGTGAGTGGTGAGACAGATTAAAGTTGAGACAGGTGAGTGGTGAGACAGATTAATGTTGAGACAGGTGAGCTGTGAGACAGATTAATGTTGAGACAGGTGAGCTGTGAGACAGGTGAGTGGTGAGACAGATTAATGTTGAGACAGGTGAGCTGTGAGACAGGTGAGTGGTGAGACAGGGACTGTCTGAGTGTGATTCATATTCCTGAACTGACTCGTTTGATTCGCTGGTTTTGACTCGTTCCTCGACGAGTGCTCGTTTCAGATGTTCATTCCCGTGACCGGATCTTTCCTGTAGGCCAGTCATGTTTACCAGTGTCCATATGCCGACCTCTGACCTCTGACCTCGGCAGACGGAGTATCGGTGAATGGATGAGAGCAGATGTCCTGTCGCCCTGTTGCTCATTTGCTCTTTAATATTGATCTCTCAGCCTTGAAATTAACAGGCTTCATTCACAGGAGAAGGAAACATCAATCGATGGAGTCAATAATGCGTCACTCGCCCGATGATTGGCGTGAGAGAGAGGTAGAGAGAGATCTGTGTGTGTGTGTGTGTGTATGAGAGAGAGAGAGGTAGAGAGAGATCTGTGTGTGTGTGTGTGTGTATATGAGAGAGAGAGAGAGAGGTAGAGAGAGATCTGTGTGTGTGTGTGTGTGTGTGTGAGAGAGAGAGAGAGAGATCTGTGTGTGTGTGTATGTGTGTGAGTGAGAGAGAGTGTGTGTGTGTGTGTGTGTGTGTGAGAGAGAGAGAGAGAGGGATATGTGTGTGTGTGTGTGAGTGTGTGTGT
>JAULUF010000011.1:942500-952500 GCA_031834385.1 Semotilus atromaculatus | reverse complement strand
CAGGCGTTTAGTCGTCTCATCACAGGCGTTTAGTCGTCTCTCCACAGGCGTTTAGTCGTCTCTCCACAGGCGTTTAGTCGTCTCTTCACAGGCGTTTAGTCGTCTCTCCACAGGCGTTTAGTCGTCTCTCCACAGGCGTTTAGTCGTCTCATCACAGGCGTTTAGTCGTCTCTTCACAGGCGTTTAGTCGTCTCTCCACAGGCGTTTAGTCGTCTCTCCACAGGCGTTTAGTCGTCTCATCACAGGCGTTTAGTCGTCTCTTCACAGGCGTTTAGTCGTCTCTTCACAGGCGTTTAGTCGTCTCATCACAGGCGTTTAGTCGTCTCTTCACAGGCGTTTAGTCGTCTCTCCACAGGCGTTTAGTCGTCTCATCACAGGCGTTTAGTCGTCTCATCACAGGCGTTTAGTCGTCTCTTCACAGGCGTTTAGTCGTCTCTTCACAGGCGTTTAGTCGTCTCTCCACAGGCGTTTAGTCGTCTCATCACAGGCGTTTAGTCGTCTCTTCACAGGCGTTTAGTCGTCTCTCCACAGGCGTTTAGTCGTCTCATCACAGGCGTTTAGTCGTCTCTTCACAGGCGTTTAGTCGTCTCTCCACAGGCGTTTAGTCGTCTCTCCACAGGCGTTTAGTCGTCTCTCCACAGGCGTTTAGTCGTCTCTTCACAGGCGTTTAGTCGTCTCATCACAGGCGTTTAGTCGTCTCATCACAGGCGTTTAGTCGTCTCTTCACAGGCGTTTAGTCGTCTCATCACAGGCGTTTAGTCGTCTCTTCGGCGTTTAGTCGTCTCTTCACAGGCGTTTAGTCGTCTCATCACAGGCGTTTAGTCGTCTCATCACAGGCGTTTAGTCGTCTCTTCACAGGCGTTTAGTCGTCTCATCACAGGCGTTTAGTCGTCTCTCCACAGGCGTTTAGTCGTCTCTCCACAGGCGTTTAGTCGTCTCTCCACAGGCGTTTAGTCGTCTCATCACAGGCGTTTAGTCGTCTCATCACAGGCGTTTAGTCGTCTCTCCACAGGCGTTTAGTCGTCTCTCCACAGGCGTTTAGTCGTCTCTCCACAGGCGTTTAGTCGTCTCTCCACAGGCGTTTAGTCGTCTCTCCACAGGCGTTTAGTCGTCTCTCCACAGGCGTTTAGTCGTCTCATCACAGGCGTTTAGTCGTCTCATCACAGGCGTTTAGTCGTCTCTCCACAGGCGTTTAGTCGTCTCTCCACAGGCGTTTAGTCGTCTCTCCACAGGCGTTTAGTCGTCTCTCCACAGGCGTTTAGTCGTCTCTCCACAGGCGTTTAGTCGTCTCTCCACAGGCGTTTAGTCGTCTCATCACAGGCGTTTAGTCGTCTCTCCACAGGCGTTTAGTCGTCTCTCCACAGGCGTTTAGTCGTCTCTCCACAGGCGTTTAGTCGTCTCTCCACAGGCGTTTAGTCGTCTCTCCACAGGCGTTTAGTCGTCTCTCCACAGGCGTTTAGTCGTCTCTCCACAGGCGTTTAGTCGTCTCTCCACAGGCGTTTAGTCGTCTCTCCACAGGCGTTTAGTCGTCTCTCTACAGGCGTTTAGTCGTCTCATCACAGGCGTTTAGTCGTCTCTCCACAGGCGTTTAGTCGTCTCATCACAGGCGTTTAGTCGTCTCATCACAGGCGTTTAGTCGTCTCTTCACAGGCGTTTAGTCGTCTCATCACAGGCGTTTAGTCGTCTCATCACAGGCGTTTAGTCGTCTCTTCACAGGCGTTTAGTCGTCTCATCACAGGCGTTTAGTCGTCTCTCCACAGGCGTTTAGTCGTCTCTCCACAGGCGTTTAGTCGTCTCTCCACAGGCGTTTAGTCGTCTCATCACAGGCGTTTAGTCGTCTCATCACAGGCGTTTAGTCGTCTCATCACAGGCGTTTAGTCGTCTCATCACAGGCGTTTAGTCGTCTCATCACAGGCGTTTAGTCGTCTCTCCACAGGCGTTTAGTCGTCTCATCACAGGCGTTTAGTCGTCTCTTCACAGGCGTTTAGTCGTCTCATCACAGGCGTTTAGTCGTCTCATCACAGGCGTTTAGTCGTCTCTCCACAGGCGTTTAGTCGTCTCTCCACAGGCGTTTAGTCGTCTCTCCACAGGCGTTTAGTCGTCTCATCACAGGCGTTTAGTCGTCTCTCCACAGGCGTTTAGTCGTCTCTCCACAGGCGTTTAGTCGTCTCATCACAGGCGTTTAGTCGTCTCTCCACAGGCGTTTAGTCGTCTCATCACAGGCGTTTAGTCGTCTCTCCACAGGCGTTTAGTCGTCTCTTCACAGGCGTTTAGTCGTCTCTCCACAGGCGTTTAGTCGTCTCATCACAGGCGTTTAGTCGTCTCATCACAGGCGTTTAGTCGTCTCATCACAGGCGTTTAGTCGTCTCATCACAGGCGTTTAGTCGTCTCATCACAGGCGTTGAGTCGTCTCATCACAGGCGTTGAGTCGTCTCTCCACAGGCGTTTAGTCGTCTCTCCACAGGCGTTTAGTCGTCTCTCCACAGGCGTTTAGTCGTCTCTCCACAGGCGTTTAGTCGTCTCTCCACAGGCGTTTAGTCGTCTCTCCACAGGCGTTTAGTCGTCTCATCACAGGCGTTTAGTCGTCTCTCCACAGTCAAGTCAAGTCAAGTCACCTTTATTTATATAGCGCTTTTTACAATTCAAATTGTTTCAAAGCAGCTTTACAGAGATAACAGAAAAACAATGTTGTAATAGTATTGTTAAATTCAAAATTAAATGTTAAATGTCCCCAACTAAGCAAGCCAAAAGCCAATGGCAACAAAGGCGAAGAGAGGCGAAAAAGGCAACAGTGGCAAGGAACCAAAACTCCATCAGGTGACAGAATGGAGAAAAAAACCTTGGGAGAACCCAGGCTCAGTCAGGGGGCCAGTCCTCCTTTGGCCAACAAACGAACAGTGTATGATTATGAGTTAGGCAGCATAACGTCAGGAGTCAGATGTGATCAGAACTTTCATGATATTTATCCAGTTCATCTGGTTGGGTTGGGTCATCCGGCCGGTGAGGAGATGAGTGTGTTGAGGTGTTCATGGGCCTTCACAGTGTTGATGGGCTGGCTCATCAGGGATGCGTTGTCATCGTGTCCATGTGATGGTCCTTCCTCAGATCTGGATATGGCCTGGATCCGGCGGTTCGCGGTAAACCTCGGGATAAACAGAGACTAATATTAGCGTAGACGCCATCCTTCTTATGATGTACAAAGTACATCAGGAATTATGGGAAGTGTTCCCGGTTCCGGCTGATCTAAACTATGCAGCCTAACATTGAATTATAGAAATCTATAATGTGTTATGTGTATGCTAAGCCAAAGAGATGTGTTTTTAGTCTAGATTTAAACTGACAGACTGTATCTGCTTCCCGGACTGTGTTAGGAAGATTGTTCCAAAGTTTTGGTGCTAAATAGGAAAAGGATCTACCGCCAGCAGTCGATTTTGATATTCTAGGTATTATCAACTGGCCAGAATTTTGAGATCGCAATAGACGTGAAGGACTATAAAGCGTTAAGAGCTCGCTCAAGTACTGGGGAGCTAAACCATTTAGTGCTTTGTAAGTAATCAGCAATATTTTAAAATTTATACGATGTTTAATAGGCAGCCAATGCAGTGTTGACAGAACCGGGCTAATATGGTCATACTTCCTGGTTCTGGTAAGAACTCTAGCGGCTGCGTTTTGAACTAGCTGTAGTTTGTTTATTAAGCGTGCAGGGCAACCACCCAGAAGAGCATTACAATAATCTAGCCTGGATGTCATGAATGCATGAACTAATTGTTCCGCATTTGTCAGTGAGAGCATATGACGTAATTTAGATATATTTTTTAAGATGGAAAAATGCGGTTTTACAGATACTAGACACGTGACTTTCAAATGAAAGATTGGTATCAAAGAGCACACCCAGGTTCCTAACCGACGACGAAGACTTAACAGAGCAGCCATCAATTGTTAGACCGTATTCTGGGTTATTACGTGTGGCAGTTTTTTGTCCAATGATTAGAATCTCTGTTTTTTCAGAATTTAGTAATAGGAAATTACTGGTCATCCAATTTTTTATATCAGCTATGCATTCCGTTAATTTTAAGAATTGGTAAGTTTCGTTAGGTTTTGAAGAAATATACAGCTGAGTATCATCAGCATAACAGTGAAAGCTAATTCCATATTTCCTAATGATATCTCCTAATGGCAGCATGTACAGAGTGAACAGCAGCGGTCCTAGTACTGAGCCTTGTGGTACGCCGTACTGAACTTGTGATCGATAAGACATCTCTTCATTTACTGCTACAAACTGAAAACGGTCAGATAAGTATGATTTAAACCATGCTAGTGCAATTCCACTAATGCCAACATAGTTTTCTAGTCTATTTAAAAGAATGTTGTGGTCGATAGTATCAAATGCAGCACTAAGATCAAGTAACACTAACAGAGAGATACAACCACGATCGGATGATAAGAGCAAATCATTTGTGACTTTAATGAGAGCAGTCTCAGTACTATGGTACGGTCTAAATCCGGACTGAAAATCCTCGCAGATATTATTTCTTTCTAAAAAGGAACACAGTTGTGATGATACTGCTTTTTCTAGTATCTTTGACAGAAAAGGCAGATTTGAGATTGGCCTGTAATTGACTAATTCTGTAGGATCAAGTTGCGGTTTTTTAACAAGCGGTTTAATCATAGCCAACTTAAAGGTTTTTGGTACGTATCCTAGAGACAAAGATGAATTAATGATATTTAGAAGAGGATCTATGACCTCTGGAAGCATCTCTTTCAGTAGCTTAGTCGGTATAGGGTCTAGCATACAAGTTGTGGATTTAGATGAATTAACAAGTTTGCAAAATTCTTCCTCTCCTATAGCAACAAATGAATCAAAATGTTCCTCACGGAGACTACAATGCACTCCCTGATGCGCACAGGCGTTTAGTCGTCTCATCACAGGCGTTTAGTCGTCTCATCACAGGCGTTTAGTCGTCTCATCACAGGCGTTTAGTCGTCTCATCACAGGCGTTTAGTCGTCTCTCCACAGGCGTTTAGTCGTCTCTCCACAGGCGTTTAGTCGTCTCATCACAGGCGTTTAGTCGTCTCTCCACAGGCGTTTAGTCGTCTCATCACAGGCGTTTAGTCGTCTCATCACAGGCGTTTAGTCGTCTCATCACAGGCGTTTAGTCGTCTCATCACAGGCGTTTAGTCGTCTCTCCACAGGCGTTTAGTCGTCTCATCACAGGCGTTTAGTCGTCTCTCCACAGGCGTTTAGTCGTCTCTCCACAGGCGTTTAGTCGTCTCATCACAGGTGTTTAGTCGTCTCTCCACAGGCGTTTAGTCGTCTCATCACAGGCGTTGAGTCGTCTCTTCACAGGCGTTTAGTCGTCTCTCCACAGGCGTTTAGTCGTCTCATCACAGGCGTTTAGTCGTCTCTCCACAGGCGTTGAGTCGTCTCTCCACAGGCGTTTAGTCGTCTCTCCACAGGCGTTTAGTCGTCTCATCACAGGCGTTTAGTCGTCTCATCACAGGCGTTTAGTCGTCTCATCACAGGCGTTTAGTCGTCTCTCCACAGGCGTTTAGTCGTCTCTCCACAGGCGTTTAGTCGTCTCATCACAGGCGTTTAGTCGTCTCTCCACAGGCGTTTAGTCGTCTCTCCACAGGCGTTTAGTCGTCTCATCACAGGCGTTTAGTCGTCTCTCCACAGGCGTTTAGTCGTCTCATCACAGGCGTTTAGTCGTCTCTCCACAGGCGTTTAGTCGTCTCTCCACAGGCGTTTAGTCGTCTCATCACAGGTGTTGGATCATCCGAAGTCTCCGTGAGAGGCTGGATATAAACTGGAGCTGACGAACGCTATTTACCTCGGGACTTGCGTCCCGAGATAACAGCAGAAAGGCAGATGAGAAATAATTAGCGTAGCTGATGTTCATAATATTAATGCATTCGATCTGATTCAGCAGTAGTATAGAAGGTAAGCATTATGTGAATGCTTGGTTAAAGAGATGCGTCTTTAATCTGGTTTTAAACTGGGACAGCGAGTCTGAGCCTCGAACAATATCAGGAAGGCTATTCCAGAGTTTAGGAGCTAAATGTGAGAACGCCCTCCCTCTTTTAGTGGACTTAGATATCCTAGGTATGACCAGAAGCCTCGAATTTAGTGATCTTAAAGAGCGCGACGGATTGTAGGGCGATAGAAGGTCCGTTAAATAGACTGGAGCTAAACCATTTAAGGCTTTATAGGTCAGTAGCAATACCTTGTAATTGATACGGAACTTAATAGGTAACCAATGTAGAGATGATAAAATTGGTGTTATATGATCATATTTTCTTGATCTAGTAAGAACTCTAGCGGCTGCATTTTGGACTAACTGTAGCTTGTTTATTGAGGATGCAGGACAACCAGCTAATAAAGCATTACAGTAATCTAGTCTCGAGGTCATGAATGCATGAACTAATTTTTCTGCATCAGAAACGGATAGCATGTTACGTAGCTTAGCAATGTTTCTAAGGTGGAAAAAGGCTGTTCTTGTAACATATGAAATATGATTTTCGAAAGTCAAGTTGCGGTCAAGTATGACACCCATGTCTTTTACTGTAGTGGATAAAGTAACAGGACATCCTTCTAAATTAAAGTTGTATTGTAAGGGATTTTGTGGGTAGTTTTTTGGACCAATAAGTAATACCTCTGTTTTATCTGAATTTAATAGCAGGAAATTACACGTCATCCAGTATTTTATATCTTTAAGACATTCTGTCAAGTTAGATAAGTTAGTGGTTTCATCTGGCCGTGATGAAATATATAATTGAGTGTCATCAGCATAACAGTGAAAATTAATTCCATGTTTTCTTATAATATTACCAAGTGGCAGCATATATATTGAGAATAGTAGAGGGCCTAACACAGATCCCTGCGGCACTCCATAGTAGGGCTGCACGTTTTCAAGTTTTTCATTAACCGTTAACCGAGGCCCTTAGCGGTTAATACTCGGTTAACCAAATAAATAAATAAATAAATAAAACTTATTATTATTAACCATAGTGTGCGCCAGGGATGGAAATTAACGGTTTTGTCCACCGGCCACTGTGGCTGGTGCCACTCAATGTTTTTACCAGGCACTTTCTTGTTTTTAATCGACAATGTGTAACTGCATATGATATGAAAATTAATACTACAAGATCTACAATTCTTAAGCAGTTTATTTAATCTCAAGTCTCAATGAAATAGGCTACTGGCATTTTCTCTTTCTCTCTTATAGCCTACTCACACAAACCATGTACTGATATTCATTTCAGTTCGCATTTATGAGGAAAACACAATGTTACCGACGTGAGCGCTGTGAAAGCGGCACTAAAAGATGCTTTAAAACTTTCACAGAGACATCAAACAGAAAACACAAAACCTTTCTTTAAAGTGAATTTCGTTTTTGTATTAATTGTATCTTAATTTTAATCAATGTTTCATCAACCAATTGCCTGGATTTAATAAGTAAGAATTAAATATAGCAGACGATATATAATCACGAAGCAGAGGCGCCGGCGCGTGAACTGGAGCTCGTCTCATAAATAAACCGAAACTCAGTATAAGGTAGCCTCACAGACATGTCTAACAGAATAATTCAAAACGAAAGAAAACAGACACAGACTGCTCTCTGCTTGTAATCCGTATGAAATGTGCATTTCTCTCTGGCTCGTTCACTAGGCTACTGCGAAGATCACGATCAGCATCGTCAACTTCATCTTTGCAACTGACACGGACATAGAAAATACTTGTTTATTAATAAATAATTAAAATATCTCCTTGCTATATTTTACATATTCATAACTTTTGCCGGTTCTTTGTGACAGATTTTAGGAGCTTTATTGGCAGCGCCACCCTTACATGAGCGCATCACCGCATCACCAGAATAGCCGTTTTTTTGTTAAGGATTTGTTTACTGTGTGTGTGTGATTCATTTAATGGAAAGCACATTCACTGAGTTGTCTTGCTAATCAGTGTCTGCTCGTTTATTCAAACTAATTTGTCCTATAACAGACGACCGTCGCATGATGCTATTTTTATTTACCCGCCACGGTGACCGTAGGTGAAGCGAGTTTACCCGCAACAACACAAAATCACCCGCATCTGGCTGGTGGCGCGCGGGTGCTAATTTCCATCCCTGGTGTGCGCGCCGCAACCCCGGGTGAGAAAAGGGTAGTTTATTTTTAACACCTTTAATAACTGGTTGGACCACATTTGAAACGAAATTAATTTATAGAAATAAAACGCAGTGGTAAGGACAGAGCAGTTAAAGTAGGTCACTGACTTTTGCGTTCGCGGCCTGTGAACAATTTAATGCAGTCATATTATAGCACACTTTTTTTTTAGAAACTTTGTGCAAAGAAACAGTCAAATAAATGGCGGTCTCTGGTGGTGCAAAATTTATTACAACTAAATGCAATGCATGCCATTGACGCCAATTAACCGAGCAAACTGTTTCACTCGGTTAAGCAATTTTTAACGGTTAATCGGTTAATCGGTTAACCATGGACACCCCTACTCCATAGTTTACTGACGTTATCTTGGATTTTTCCCCATTTAAACAGACAAAGTGGTAACGGTCTGATAAGTACGATCTAAACCAGCTTAATGCCTGTCCCTGAACACCAGTGTAGTTTTGTAGTCGATCCAGGAGTATTTTATGATCTATAGTATCAAATGCAGCGCTTAGATCGAGTAGAACTAGTATTGAGATGCAGCCTTGGTCAGAAGCTAAAAGTAAATCATTTGTAATTTTAACTAGCGCAGTTTCTGTGCTATGATACGGTCTGAATCCTGACTGAAATTTTTCATAGATATCATTTTCTTGCAAGAAAGAGCACAATTGAGCGGACACAACTTTTTCTAGTATTTTAGACATAAATGGAAGATTTGAAATGGGTCTGTAATTTGCTAGGTTATTTGGATCTAATTGTGGTTTCTTAATAAGAGGTTTTATTACTGCCAGCTTGAATATTCTTGGAACGTGACCTAAAAATAAAGATGAATTAATAATATTGAGAAGAGGCTCTTCCACTACAGGTAACACTTCTTTAAGTAATTTAGTGGGTATTGGATCTAATAAACAAGTTGTTGGTTTAGATGCAATAATAAGTTTATTTAGCTCTTCCTGTCCTATAGTTGTAAAGCGGTGTAGTTGTTCTTGAGGGGCGATAATTGAGGCTGAATCATAAGACACCATAATAGATTGTACATTTACAATTGTGTTTCTGATGTTTTCTATTTTCTCAGTGAAGAAATTCATAAAGTCATTACTACTACATTGTAACGGAATATTTTGCTCAGGTGATGCCTGTTTATTTGTTAGTCTGGCCACGGTGTTAAATAAGAACCTTGGATTATTTTGGTTATTTTCTATTAGTCTGCGGAGATGCTCAGCCCTGGCTGATTTAAGAGCCTTTTTGTAACGTGACATACTATCTTTCCACGCGATTCTAAAGACCTCTAAATTTGTTTGTTTCCATTTACGCTCTAAGTTACGAGTTTCTCTCTTGATAGCATGCGTAGCATTGTTGTACCATGGTGCTCTAGTTTTCTCTCTAACCTTTTTTAATCTAATTGGTGCAACAATTTCTAATGTACTAGAGAAAATGGTGCTCAAACTACTAGTCATTTCCTCTAGTTCATCTGTTTGTTTGGGTTCACTGAGCAGCTGAGATAGATCAGGTAAGCTATTTGAGAATCTATCTATAGTGTTTGGAAGGATTGTTCTGCCTGGTCGATAACATGGCGCAACATGACAAATTTCAGCAGTACGTAACATGCAAGTTACCATGTAATGATCAGTTACATCATCGCTTTGCGGTATAATATCTATATCGGTTGGATTGGTTCCATATGATATGATTAAATCTAGTGTATGATTTAGGCGATGAGTGGGACCACTGACGTTTTGCGTGACCCCGAAGGAGTTTAATAAATCTGTAAACGCAGTCCCTAACGCATCATTTGTGTTATCTACGTGTATGTTAAAATCTCCAACAATTATTGCTT
>JAULUF010000011.1:925000-937500 GCA_031834385.1 Semotilus atromaculatus | reverse complement strand
CGCCTTACAATTGTCAAACGCCTGTTGACAGAGCTCAGACCATTGAAAAGTTAACTTGGGACTCAATAGATCGGTAAGAGGGGAAACTACACTTGCGAAATTTTCGCAAAAGCTCCGGTAATATCCCACCATACCGAGAAACCGTCGCAATTCACGACGAGTAGTGGGTACGGGAAAGTCACAAATGGCTTCAACCTTGGTCTCAATAGGTTTTACACAACCATTTCCCACAATTTTACCTAAATAGGTAACGGTTGCTTTCGCGAATTCAGATTTAGCGAGGTTTATGGTAAGATTAGCCTTTGCTAGACGAGAAAACAATTCTTTGATTTGGTTAAGATGTTCGGACCAGGAGGAATTATACAACACCACGTCGTCAAGATAGGCCTCACATCCTGACATTCCGTACAGTATACGATTTACGAGACGCTGGAATGTCGCAGGTGCATTTCGTACTCCGAAAGGCATAACCGTGTACTGTAAGAAAGCATCCGGTGTGACGAAGGCGGACAATTCCTTCGCTCGATCAGTCAGCGGCACCTGCCAATATCCCTTTAGAAGATCGAATTTACTGACATATCGGGCAGAGCCAACATGATCGACGCAATCATCAACTCGAGGCAAAGGAAAGCAATCCGGCTTAGTAACGGAATTAAGTTTTCGATAATCTGTGCAGAATCGATATGAGCCATCGGATTTATTTACTAGATCACAAGGGGAACTCCATGAACTGAAACTAGATTCAGCCAGACCATGAGCAAGTAGATAGTTCACCTCTTGTTTCAGCAAATCTCTTTTAAAAGGATTGACTCTATATGCGTTCTGTTTAACAGGACACGAAGCTCCTACATCGATATCATGTTCTATGATGGAGGTACGACCAGGAACATCACGGAAAAGAGAGGGAAATGACATTACCACCTCAGTGACATCACTCCTCTCCTTTTCAGTCAGATAACAAAGATGAGAGGTCAGGTTACAAAGAATATCCGAGTTTTTAAGTCGCCCGTCAACCTTTTCTCGAGAAAGAAAACCCTCGTCCTCATCAGCATTCTCTAAAGAATCCCCACTCGTGTTGTGAGAGAGAGAAGGTGGTTCTGAAAAAGAGTCACAAAAATTGACCATATTCACAGTAACAGAACGAACAGGAATGGTGTACAATTTCAACAAGTTACTGTGACAAACTTGTACCTTTTTCCTCCGGTCAGGAGTATTCAACAGATAGTTATTATCAGAGAGACGTTTAACTACACTATAGGGGCCTGTAAATTTTGCTTGAAATGGATTAACAGGTAGGGACAACAAAGCGAGTACTTGATCACCTACCTGGAATTCTCTTAACTTAGCTTTTCTATCAAAACGTTGTTTCATTTTTATTTGAGACTTACTCAACTTCTTTTTAGCGAGAGCTCTTGCCTCATACAATCTACGCCGGAATCCACTTACATAATCCGAAATGTGTTCAGACAGTTTAGGCATTCGCCACTCCTCAGCTAACACAGCCGTAGGTCCTCTCACTACATGTCCAAACACTAATTCATTTGGGCTAAACCCAAGACTTTCTTGAATTACCTCACGTATCGCTAACAACATCCATGGCAGACCTTCCTCCCAATCTGCATCGAGTTCTACACAATAAGACCTTAGAAGGGACTTCAAGGTTTGATGAAACCTCTCAAGAACTCCTTGACTCTGCGGATGATAAGCGCTAGAGATATTGTGATTTACTCGAAGTTGACGCAGGGCTTTTGAGAACTGTTTCGACATAAAGTTCGAACCCTGATCAGACTGAATGACTTTAGGAATTCCAAAGGTCGACATGAAATTAGTGAGAGCTTTCAAGACAGATCTAGTAGTGATGGATCTTAACGGATAAGCAGCCGGATAACGAGTAGTCTGACACATAACGGTTAGAAGGTATTGGTGACCAGTTTTGGACCGAGGCAAAGGACCAACACAGTCAACTACCAAGTATTCGAAAGGAGTGGACACGACGGAGATAGGTTTTAATGGGGCAATAGGAATTTTCTGGTTTGGCTTACTAGTGATCTGGCATGTATGACAAGATCGAATATACTTTGCCACATCTCGTTTCACTTTAGGCCAATAGAACTGTCGCAAGACTCGATCGTACGTTTTACGAACTCCCGTATGACCAGCAAGTCCCTGATGAGCTAAATGCAACACAGATTCCCTCACCGTAAAAGGAACCACAATCTGGATTTTAGGTTCTAGAGAAACATCTTCATGCAACACCACTTTCCGACAAAGCAGACCATCATCAAGAAAGTACGAAGGAGACTGAGGATCAGAACATTTCTTAGACCCTACTTCAGAGAATAAGGTTTTAAGACTGTCATCGCTCTGTTGAGCTCTAATCAAATCCTCTCGAGAAATCTGAAACAAAGAAGTCAGAGAACAATCATCAACAT
This sequence comes from Semotilus atromaculatus, assembly GCA_031834385.1. Classification (NCBI taxonomy): domain Eukaryota; kingdom Metazoa; phylum Chordata; class Actinopteri; order Cypriniformes; family Leuciscidae; genus Semotilus; species Semotilus atromaculatus. The sequence continues at coordinate 935,068 of JAULUF010000011.1, read as the reverse complement.
CAGAGAGATCACCATTGGTTTTCTCAAGAGTGGACAGAACCTCTGATGTATCGTTAGATTCATGTCGCAACACTGTCGAATCTTTCTGGTCAGAAGACAACGAAGAACAGGACTTCAGGTCTCTCTGCTCAGGACATTTGGACACATCCGATCCTGAATCACCTGTATGAACAGTATAGAAGAAGGTATCATGCAGTGGAACTTCAACTTGTTTTTCAGATAATGGTTTAGCCATTGATCGAGTAACTGCACAAGCTGGAAACAAATCAGGAAATTCTCTACAATTTCCCACGTCAGATTTCCTAGGTGTAGATGCTATTATGGGTGGAGCTGCCACTTCACTCCGACCCCAAACATTTCCACCAGCTAAATCATTTCCCAGAACAAATGTAATACCAGGAATTGGAAGTGCAGGACGAACACCAACTACTACTTCACCAGATACAATGGCAGAGGAAAGATGAATTCGATGCAAAGGCACTTCAGTGAACCTCATCTCAAACCCTCGCACTAGTACATGAGTTCCAGTAGCAGTTTCAGAAGTTAAAGGCAAGATTCCTTCTAAAAGAAACGACTGTGCCGCTCCCGTATCTCGGAGAAGACGTACTGGCACCGTTTCGTCTGAACCAGGCACTGACACATTTCCTTCTGTGATAAAAGGTGCATAATCAGCAGAAGAAGTTATACACTGATCAACAGATTTATCACCAGAACTGGATAAATGACGATCTTTCTCATCACAAGTGTCAATAGTAAGTGGTAAGGTAGAAACTAAAGCAACAGATTTCGTCAATCTCTCTTTCTTCTTGAGTATCAGACAGTCAGATATTTTATGACCAGGCTTTTTACAGTAAAAGCAAACCATGTCTCGTGAGAGTACAGGTTTATTAGAATGTTCAGCAACTGTTGTCTTACTATTCCTACTCATCATAGCAGACTTTGTCTTAGGTTGAAAGCAAAACTTAGAGTTACTCATATTGTTAGTTTTAAGACCTACTGAACTGAATGACCCACAATGGGTTAACACAAATTCATCAGCCATGATAGCGGCTTCAGAAAGTGTATTCACCTTATGTTCAGTGAGATGTGTAGCCACAGCATGAGGAACACACTGTTTAAACTCCTCTAAGAGTACTAACTCTCTTAATTGCTCCTTAGTTGTAACCTTCATTGAAGTGCTCCAACGATCAAATAAGCTCTCTTTTTCTCTTGCAAATTCAACATAAGTACATTCATCAGCTTTACTCAAATTCCTAAATTTCTGACGATATGCCTCAGGCACGAGTTCATATGCATGCAACACAGCAGATTTCACAACGTCATACTCACCACTCTGTTCCAATGAGAGTGCAGAATAAACTTCTTGAGCTTTACCTGTGAACACACACTGCAACAGTAAAGTCCAAAAGCCTTTCGGCCATTTCATGGATAAAGCAACACGTTCAAAGTGATAGAAATATTTATCCACTTCCTTTTCAGAAAATGGCGGCACTAATCTCATATTTCTGTGAACGTCAAACACAGGTTCACCTGCATTAGGAACAGGAGGGACATTCGCTTGTAAATCTTCAGCTGTCTTTGCAGCCAATTCTAACTCCAACTTTTTTATCTGAAATGCTCTCTCGTCACGTTCCCTCTCTAACTGAAGCGTTCTCTCTTCACGTTCCCTCTCTAACTGAAGCGTTCTCTCTTCTAAATCAAGCTCCATCTTTCTCATAGCTAACTGATGACTTAATTTTCTCTCTTCGAATTCTCTCTCTACCGCTCGCTCTCTCATAGCGCGATCATCTCGTTTAGCTCGAATTTTCGCAGCCTCTAAACACATTTGCTTCTCTTGCAAAGACAATTCTGGAAACTTTGTCTCACTTTCACTATAAACCTCAACAGGAGTAGACACAAACGAGTCACTGGGAGTGATTAACTCAGTGCTTACCTCTATAACTCCTCTATCAACAAGTGACCGCTTCAAAATAGTCACCATAGTCTCCTTCAGTCTCTTTTCCTGAGAAGTAAAGTCGACACTAAAGCGTTCGGCGATTTGCACTAACTGCTCTTTTGTACAACTCTCAAGCAAAGCTTCTGATGGACACGCAAAGAAATCCTCAACCACTGAAGACATTTTGTTCGTATGTTTTATACACAATAACACAAACGAAACTACTAGCTAACACACGTGAGACGCCGTTCACTCAAAATACAATTCCCACAAGCCACTGCTTTAAAAGGAACTACGTCACCGTATTACGCAACCTCATTCACAAAATTTTCAAAGACTTCCCACAAGTCAAAACACAGTGTAAGCGCAAAATAAACTATACTATACACGCAAACTCAACGATTAACCCTTTTTCCTCTTGTAGAATGGATTTACCATTTATAATATAAGAGAACTCCAGCTCCTAACTCAGAAAAACACTAACTAAATCCTACCTAGTCTTCAGAGATGTACCGGGCTCGAGGCGACATTAAACGCTAAACTCCGCGACAATCAGTCAAACTGAAAGTCCGGAAGCGTACCCCCTACAGAGAGTTAATCTCCACCCAGGATAACCTCCAAAAACAAGAAAGGCAAAATAATAAAACAAAACAACAAACAGTGCTCCGTCGGAAGGATTGTATTCACAATCCAGCTGGAAACACTCTTACTAACCAGAGTTCTCATTTATAAAGGTAACCATTCACAAAAACATACACACATACAACCCATACTTACCAACGTTTCCAACCCCAGTAGGATCGCGGACGAGACTCCAATTTATGTTACGGCCAGCTCGTTTCGGCCGTACATAAAATGAACAAGTACACCAGAAATGACTTGCAAGATTTTATTTCTCCGCGAAAATCACAATTAACTGAATATAACAAAGTCTAGGGGTTTCAAATCAAAAGGGAAAACATAATCCGGTTGGGGAGTAAAAGAAGGTTGGTATGGGCTGTAAATCAAAGGTTCAAATGACTCCGCCAGAGGCTGTCAGTCCCCTGGACGAAGTGAAGAGAGGATGTTGAATCCAAGCTTTTATCCTCTCCGCAATCAAAGATAACGATGGAGCAGGGGTGTGCAACCTTCCACGCTCTCTCCACGCAATACCGCCACCAGCAGGCGAGCAAGCGGAACGCAGGGTCGTAACAGCACACACACACATGTCTGGTTCGCTATCTTTGTGGGGACTCTCCATAGGCGTAATGGTTTTTAGACGGTACAAACTGTATTTTCTGTCCCCTTACACTGCCCCTGTCCCTAAACCTACCCATCACAGGAGACATTCTGCATTTTTACATTTTTAAAAAACATTACTTAGTGTGATTTATACGCTGTTCTCCTCATGGGGACCGCTGGCTGGTCCCCACAATGTAGGTGATTTCAGGTTTTACTATACTTGTGGGGACATTTGGTCCCCACAATGTAATATAAACACGAGCACACTCACACACACACACTCACTCACACACACACACACTCACACACACACACACACACACACTCACACACGCACGCACACACGCACGCACGCACACACACTCACACTCGCACGCACACACACACTCGCACACACACTCGCACACACACTCACACACACACACACACACACGGGTTACAGCTGCTGATGTTGGACTCGTAGGGGATTTGCTTCATTTAAAATTTAATGAATCAAGTGTGTGTTTGTATGTGTGTGTTTGTGTGCGTGCATCCTATTCTTCCATTATCCCGAACAGCAGCTGAAAGGTTTGCTTGAGCGGCGCCCTCTACTGTACAGTACTGAATCTGCATTTCCTTCAGTAAGAAAACCATTATTTGCTGTGCAGTTAAAGACTAAGGGCCCTATTTTAATGATCTGAGCTCATGTCTAAAGCAAGTGCACTCAGGGCGTCCCAAACCACTTCTGCCAGTTTAACGACGGGACAAATCGTCGCCGCTCCCGGCACTGGTCTAAAAGAGTCGTCTCTATTCTCTTAAAGGTGGGGTATGTGATTTCCAAAATGGCCGGCAGATTTTGAAAATACCCAACTCAAAAGGTGCTCCCTCCTTTCCTCCAACGCTGGCCCTGACTCCACCCATTCGAAGAAGCGCGCGAGGGGGAGGGGGGTAATACGACCGTTTGAATCTCTGTCAAATGTCAAAAGTATAGCCGTTCATATATACAACTATACCACAGAAGTGTAGCCGTTCATATATAGAACTATACCACAGAAGTGTAGCCGTTCATATATACAACTATACCACAGAAGTATAGCCGTCCATACAACTATACCACAGAAGTGTAGCCGTTCATATATACAACTATACCACAGAAGTGTAGCCGTTCATACAACTATACCACAGAAGTATAGCCGTTCATATATACAACTATACCACAGAAGTGTAGCCGTTCATACAACTATACCACAGAAGTATAGCCGTTCATATATACAACTATACCACAGAAGTGTAGCCGTTCATATATACAACTATACCACAGAAGTGTAGCCGTTCATATATACAACTATACCACAGAAGTGTAGCCGTTCATACAACTATACCACAGAAGTATAGCCGTTCATATATACTACTATACCACAGAAGTGTAGCCGTTCATATATACAACTATACCACAGAAGTGTAGCCGTCCATACAACTATACCACAGAAGTATAGCCGTTCATATATATACAACTATACCACAGAAGTGTAGCCGTCCATACAACTATACCACAGAAGTGTAGCCGTCCATACAACTATACCACAGAAGTGTAGCCGTTCATATATACAACTATACCACAGAAGTATAGCCGTCCATACAACTATACCACAGAAGTATAGCCGTTCATATATACAACTATACCACAGAAGTATAGCCGTCCATACAACTATACCACAGAAGTGTAGCCGTCCATACAACTATACCACAGAAGTGTAGCCGTTCATATATACAACTATACCACAGAAGTGTAGCCGTTCATATATACAACTATACCACAGAAGTATAGCCGTTCATATATACAACTATACCACAGAAGTGTAGCCGTTCATATATACAACTATACCACAGAAGTGTAGCCGTTCATATATACAACTATACCACAGAAGTATAGCCGTTCATATATACAACTATACCACAGAAGTGTAGCCGTTCATATATACAACTATACCACAGAAGTATAGCCGTTCATATATACAACTATACCACAGAAGTGTAGCCGTTCATACAACTATACCACAGAAGTATAGCCGTTCATATATACAACTATACCACAGAAGTGTAGCCGTTCATATATACAACTATACCACAGAAGTGTAGCCGTTCATATATACAACTATACCACAGAAGTACAGCCGTTCATATATACAACTATACCACAGAAGTGTAGCCGTTCATATATACAACTATACCACAGAAGTGTAGCCGTTCATATATACAACTATACCACAGAAGTGTAGCCGTTCATATATACAACTATACCACAGAAGTATAGCCGTTCATATATACAACTATACCACAGAAGTGTAGCCGTTCATACAACTATACCACAGAAGTATAGCCGTTCATATATACAACTATACCACAGAAGTGTAGCCGTTCATATATACAACTATACCACAGAAGTGTAGCCGTTCATATATACAACTATACCACAGAAGTGTAGCCGTTCATATATACAACTATACCACAGAAGTGTAGCCGTTCATATATACAACTATACCACAGAAGTGTAGCCGTTCATATATACAACTATACCACAGAAGTGTAGCCGTTCATACAACTATACCACAGAAGTATAGCCGTTCATATATACAACTATACCACAGAAGTATAGCCGTTCATATATACAACTATACCACAGAAGTGTAGCCGTTCACATATACAACTATACCACAGAAGTATAGCCGTTCATATATATACAACTATACCACAGAAGTATAGCCGTTCATATATATACAACTATACCACAGAAGTATAGCCGTTCATATATACAACTATACCACAGAAGTACAGCCGTTCATATATACAACTATACCACAGAAGTGTAGCCGTTCATATATACAACTATACCACAGAAGTATAGCCGTTCATATATACAACTATACCACAGAAGTACAGCCGTTCATATATACAACTATACCACAGAAGTGTAGCCGTTCATATATACAACTATACCACAGAAGTGTAGCCGTTCATATATACAACTATACCACAGAAGTATAGCCGTTCATATATACAACTATACCACAGAAGTGTAGCCGTTCATACAACTATACCACAGAAGTATAGCCGTTCATATATACAACTATACCACAGAAGTATAGCCGTTCATATATATACAACTATACCACAGAAGTGTAGCCGTTCATATATACAACTATACCACAGAAGTGTAGCCGTTCATATATACAACTATACCACAGAAGTATAGCCGTTCATATATACAACTATACCACAGAAGTACAGCCGTTCATATATACAACTATACCACAGAAGTATAGCCGTTCATATATATACAACTATACCACAGAAGTGTAGCCGTTCATATATACAACTATACCACAGAAGTGTAGCCGTTCATACATACAACTATACCACAGAAGTATAGCCGTTCATATATATACAACTATACCACAGAAGTGTAGCCGTTCATATATACAACTATACCACAGAAGTGTAGCCGTTCATATATACAACTATACCACAGAAGTATAGCCGTTCATATATATACAACTATACCACAGAAGTGTAGCCGTTCATATATACAACTATACCACAGAAGTATAGCTGTTCATATATACAACTATACCACAGAAGTGTAGCCGTTCATATATACAACTATACCACAGAAGTATAGCCGTTCATATATACAACTATACCACAGAAGTATAGCCGTTCATATATACAACTATACCACAGAAGTATAGCCGTTCATATATACAACTATACCACAGAAGTATAGCCGTTCATATATATACAACTATACCACAGAAGTATAGCTGTTCATATATACAACTATACCACAGAAGTATAGCCGTTCATATATACAACTATACCACAGAAGTATAGCTGTTCATATATACAACTATACCACAGAAGTGTAGCCGTTCATATATACAACTATACCACAGAAGTATAGCCGTTCATATATACAACTATACCACAGAAGTGTAGCCGTTCATATATACAACTATACCACAGAAGTACAGCCGTTCATATATACAACTATACCACAGAAGTATAGCCGTTCATATATACAACTATACCACAGAAGTATAGCCGTTCATATATACAACTATACCACAGAAGTATAGCCGTTCATATATACAACTATACCACAGAAGTATAGCCGTTCATATATATACAACTATACCACAGAAGTGTAGCCGTTCATATATACAACTATACCACAGAAGTGTAGCCGTTCATATATACAACTATACCACAGAAGTGTAGCCGTTCATATATACAACTATACCACAGAAGTCCATTCGCGTCATTTTGAAGATGATTGCTTCTCAAACATAAATGCTATCAAATGTGGATTCGCGAGCCGGCTGATATTGAAGGAAGGTTCAGTAACGTTACCAAGTTTATTTTGATCAGCTTTCTCCTCCGAATCACAACCTGTAAGTATTATTAATATTAATAATTGTTGCTTTTATGTTTTGTGTAGCATGCTCAATAATTATTTTGTGTGTTGTGTACGCACAGCGCAGCTTCTATAGCAGGGCTATTCAATTAGCTTCATTCGAGGGCCGCATTATCAAATCGAAAAGTTGAGGTGGGTTGGTTTGGGGTTTAGCTTATTTATTGAAACATAACAATTTGAATAAATATGGAATGGTATTTACTTGGAAATGTGGTACCTAACAGAATGCAGATATATAAAACCATAATAAATAAAAACTTGACGGACTGACTTTTGCTCGGCGACTTCTAAGGGCCCCCCCCTGCCTTGGGCCCGGGGTACTCAGTACCCTTTTTCCCCCCGGTTCGACGCCCCTGGAAATTTGTGAAGTGTTTGTCGTTGTTATTGGAGTTATCATAAAGAATAGAGCAATACCTCGTAGTACTGCATTATCAATATGTTTATGCGTTGGGCTAACGCAAACAAAGACTGAATGTGCTTTACCACTGAACTGTGGGCTATGGTCGCTAACAGAACTCAACTTAAATTCCTTCTCTTATTTAGAATTTTTTACTACAAAGCGGTGCATTATAATCATTATTATAACACAATGTAATTGATAAAAGCATTGTACACTGTACTCCGTGTTAAAACTGACTGGGTCATCTGACCAATCACCGCAGATTAGCGTCACGCAAAGGCGGGGTTTGGAAAAATGAATCTCTGAACGATTCATATGGGAGTCACTGAGCAAATCAGGTAAAAATAAATGCATATTATAAAACAACAAAAGTGTTTTTTGTCATTGCGTGCTTGTAAAACTGTTGTTGGGGACTCCCAAAACAATATTAGGAACATTTTAAATGCCATAATAGGTGCCCTTTAAATAATTTATCCTTAACTAGTTTTGTGGTGTAGGTCTACGTCCTTTATAATGTTAACTTCACATAATACTAATAGTAATTTAAAGATGTGGTAGCACTTGATCTGGACGGGAAGGATAACTCTGGGAATTGGAGGGTGTGTGTGTCGTGATTCTGCCTTCTCACACTGCGACACAGGTTCGTGGACCCGAGTATCGCGATCTTGTTTTTATATCGCTCATGTTAATGCTCATGTTAATGCTCATGTTAATGCTCATGTTAATGCTGTTGGTGATGGTGATGCTGATGCTGATGCTGATGCTGATGGTGATGGTGATGCTGATGCTGATGCTGATGTTGATGGTGATGCTGATGGTGATGCTGATGCTGATGCTGATGCTGATGCTGATGTTGATGGTGATGGTGATGCTGATGCTGATGCTGATGGTGATGCTGATGGTGATGCTGATGTTGATGCTGATGCTGATGCTGATGCTGATGCTGATGTTGATGTTGATGTTGATGCTGATGCTGATGCTGATGTTGATGCTGATGCTGATGCTGATGCTGATGTTGATGTTGATGCTGATGCTAGGACTGGGGCGGTATGGATTTTTTCTTACCGCGGTTGAAAAGCAAGAAATTCCTGCGGTATTGCGGTAAACCGCTATTAGCACCATCCCGTGAACTCCGCCCCCCCGTGCGCGCGCGCAATACATCCCGGGTGCACACAAGCGCACACACAAAAGGCTAGCCTGGTTTATACTCGATGCGTCCGCATGAGCGCGAGTCTCCGTTGACTGCGCGCGTAGCTCCCCAGAAGGACGAGGCGTTTATACTTGACACGCTCGCTGTTGTGCTATTCTGTGAAACGACAGCGGGCGACTGAAGTATTTGTCCTCTTAACCATCATCGACGTGAGAAGAAGAAAGGTCCACACGTGACAATGTTTATTTTAGTACATCACCACCAATAACACTACAAAAAGAATCGAGTAAAATCCAGTAAACCCTGAGATTATTACCTCAGTGATATTAGAAGAAAATATGTGGATATAAAAACATGTAGGCCTATGCATTTCATACAACTCAATTAACGATCTCTTAAATATTTCTTATTTCACTAAACAATTAAGTTTCATGGACATTGTATAAAACATGGAACTTTATTTTTTATTAAAATGGCTTATGTCTGCTATAGGCTCATTTTGTAAATGTAAGAAACTAATTTTAGACGCACAAACTGGGTGCCGGTGCAGTGAGACATACATGCCTGCTCAGCCAGATTCGGCTCGAAGTCGTTCATCTCCGGATGCAGGGCCGTGCGCGATGTTACAAAGAGTCTTGCGCACCCAACGCGCGCGACCGCCCACACAGCAATGACATCATTTTTGCCGCGCGCACCTTCGCGCTCGTGCGGACGCGTCGAGTATAAACAAGGCTTTAGGCAAGTGAACTTAAGGAACATGTTTATTTAACATTTATTATTTCACATTTAGAACAGGAACATTTAGAACAGAAATGGAATGATGTAGACAAAACGTGCACATGTGCAGGCACTTTTTTTTTTTTTTTTGCGGTGATGACGGTGACGAGCTCAGACCCGCGGTAGGGGTC
>JAULUF010000011.1:917500-920000 GCA_031834385.1 Semotilus atromaculatus | reverse complement strand
TACTGGCCTGGATGAGATAAATAACAGCTTCAGATGTAGAGAGTCAGAAAGCTTCAGTGCTGTTAATCTTCCTGTCAATCACGTAATCGCTCGATGAAGCGGCTTTCCTCTCTCGGGTTAAAGGTGCTGTGTGTAACACTTTCACTCTACTAAAGCGTGTAAATACCGTAATGTTTGCAGATAGGAAACATGCTAAGCTCACACACTCGTTCCTCTGAAAAACACTTCTACACCGTTATTTTAGTTATTATTTTACATGGTCTGTGTTGTCAGTCGGTTTTATGCCTGGTTCAGATTACACGATTTTAGCCCGATTTTGGCACGATCCGTTTGACGTAGGGTGTCGTGGGGATTCGTAAACGACAACGGGCGTCGGGAGGCAAGATTCGATCGTATCATCTCGTATAGTGTGTCATAGTGGGCGACAACCTACGTCGCGTCTGCGATGCTTCACGACATCACGACAAAAAGACTAGCATGTTTAATTTTTTCAACGGTCGTCCACGACGGGTTCCGTCACATGTATGAGGTTTTAACCGTCTGTTTTTGTAATATGTTATCGTTGTGGCAAGCTAGCAACATTATTTTACTTGTACTACTGGCTAAAAGTAAAAATGTATAAGAAAACAATATTTTACCTCAAGTTCTCTTTGGAGCATTGACAGCCCATACCAGGCACGGCGCCAGGATTCCAGGTTTGGATGGGCCAGACCAATTGTGGGTAAAAAAAACGTTATCCAATCACTGTTTAACCTAATAAAAATTACTGACTAATATACTGTTATATTATCTGTACTTATACATAATATAGATTTTAGTAGCTTGATGCTCTTTAAATATTTTGTTGCATTGTTAAAAAGTTTCGGTGCATAGGAGTCAGGACGGACCTATGGGATGGACCTATCCGAGATCGCTCTCCTTGGTTCTGACCAAAGAAGAGCGCTTTGGAATCTCCATTACGCATCATACCTGGGCTGCGTTTCCCGATAAAATAAATTATATCTTTATAAAAGATATAAAGATGTTCTTTATAAAAGAAGCACTTAAAAAATTGTTGAAATTGCATTTATTAGGACTCATGGGATATTATAAAAAAATAATCTAAACTATAATAGCCTATATTTAGACTGTAAAAGAGGTCAGGAATGTAATATTTGCCCAAAACATATAGGCATATTTAGTTCTGCTCGTATAACATGAGACCGAATATTTCACAATTCTTCTTAATTGTTTTCAACAATAGCCTACATTACAGATCACCAACCCTGCCCGACAATTTCAATCAATACTCGGGAACAGAACTTGTTCATTAACAACGTCATATTTGTTAAACTATTATAATGTTATTTTTTTTCCACATCTATGTTGATTATGGAAAGTGACAGCATGAGTAAGATATGATGTGCTATATATCGAGAGACATGGTCAGACATGATTTTGGCCACATAATTAAGTTTTGTCTTGTAGAAAGCCTTTCTTTAAAGTGAATTTCGTTTTGTATAAATTATATCTTAATTTTAATAATTTTTTCATCAACCAATTGCCTGGATTTAATAAATAAGAAATAGGCTAAATATACAATAATAATCATGATATAGAGGCGCGGGCGCCGTCCCAGCACGTGAACTGGAGCTCATCTCATCATAAATTAACCGAGACTCAGCGCATGCCTCACATAGCCTATGCAAAATATATCTATATAGAAAGCTTGAAATGTCTTTAGACGAAACAATTAAAACGAAAATAAATAGGATACTCTCTGATTATGTAATCCATAGGCATACGTGCATTCTCTCTATAGGCGCGTTCACTACAGAGATGCTGCTCGTCAATTTCATCTTTGCAGACACTGACACAGAAGACAGTTTATTAATACAAATAAAATACAAATTTAGATTTTTTAATAAATGTATTTAATTTCACCCCATACTGTCCTCCTCGATCAATCCAGGAACGTGTCCATTGTCGGGTTTTCTTTCTTCTTTTTTTGTACGTTTTTCTGAACACAGGACAGCCAATACAATACTCGCCGTCGTTAAAGACGGCACGCGATGACTGGTCAGGAAGCAACGTGTAGTCTGACATGTTTCTTGTCCACGACACGACAAGATTTTAGGAGTTAAAATCGCGTAATCTGACACAGTGACTATCGTAACAGACAAAAAAATCGTGTAATCTGATCCTGGCATTAGTCTTGGTCTGTGACTCCGCCCACTGCCCGTTCAGCCAATAGTGTTTCGACACCAGTTGGCGGGAAACACAGCGTATCGTAGCCATGGAAACGAGCAAACAAACTGGGGCAGAGATGGCAGATTCCACACACCCTAAAAAGCCTCAATATCTATAAATCTCTATGAACGAGAGCACATTAAACCGTGGATAAATCAACTCCTCATCAGTGTGTCGTCTCCAGCTCTCGCTCTCAAACTGGCGACTCGCGTGAGCGTCGAAACAACGATCTCTGATATTAATAATTTGGACTGCAGTACCGATGTCCACC
>JAULUF010000011.1:905000-915000 GCA_031834385.1 Semotilus atromaculatus | reverse complement strand
GCTGTTAGACGCAGACACTCGGCAGACGCTCAGCAGACGCACCAATCAGACGCTCAGCAGACGCACCAATCAGACGCTCGGCAGACGCACCAATCAGACGCTCGGCAGACGCAGACACTCAGCAGACGCTCAGCAGACGCTCGGCAGACGCAGACACTCAGCAGACGCAGACACTCAGCAGACGCTCAGCAGACGCTCGGCAGACGCAGACGCTCGGCAGACGCAGACACTCAGCAGACGCTCAGCAGACGCTCGGCAGACGCAGACGCTCGGCAGACGCAGACACTCAGCAGACGCTCAGCAGACGCAGACGCTCAGCAGACGCAGACGCTCAGCAGACGCAGACACTCAGCAGACGCTCAGCAGACGCAGACGCTCAGCAGACGCAGACGCTCAGCAGACGCTCAGCAGACGCAGCAATCAGACGCTCAGCAGACGCAGACGCTCAGCAGACGCTTGGCAGACGCAGACACTCAGCAGATGCTCAGCAGACGCTCAGCAGACGCAGCAATCAGACGCTCGGCAGACGCAGACACTCAGCAGACGCAGACGCTCAGCAGACGCTCAGCAGATGCAGACGCTCAGCAGATGCAGACGCTCAGCAGACGCTCAGCAGACGCAGACGCTCAGCAGACGCAGACACTCAGCAGACGCTCAGCAGACGCAGACGCTCAGCAGATGCAGACGCTCAGCAGACGCTCAGCAGACGCAGACGCTCAGCAGATGCAGACGCTCAGCAGACGCAGACACTCAGCAGACGCTCAGCAGACGCAGACGCTCAGCAGACGCTCAGCAGACGCAGACGCTCAGCAGACGCAGACGCTCAGCAGACGCAGACACTCAGCAGACGCAGACACTCAGCAGACGCTCAGCAGACGCAGCAATCAGACGCTAGTTTCAATTCATTTTTAGTTTTCATTCAATTTTATGACTAAAACAGCTCGTAAACATACTTTATCACTAGAAACAATTTAAATAACCTGTTAAACATGAAAGCTTCATATAGAAACACGGACCAAATCCTCCCTTTTCTTTCTTCTATGAGGAGTTGAAGTCGTGCGCATCAAAAACACACGCCAGCGGTTTTGTGTTGCAGTTATTTTCACAATCACAAAAGTGCAAAAACATGGACAATCCTTGAAATGCGTTCAGCCAATATTTGCAAAGATCAAGTATGGCTTCAATTCCTTTGAAATCTTACATGTCTTAAATCTGTATAATATCTTCCTTAGATTATGATTTAGACAGTTTTCTAATTTTTGCCAGTAAGAAAACTTCTTCAATCCCGCTAGCTAAAACAACTATATATTATATATTAAAGATAATTTCAAGTCAATTATACAAAGAAAACTTCAAGTAAAATATACAAGGACAACTTTAAGTAAACTCTGTACAGGATAACTTTATTCTTAATTGTTAAATAATACAGCACTGTACATAAAACCGAAATAAGATAATACTAATTGAAAGCATATTAAATTGGCTCTTACATATCATTTAAGACATCTCTGTATGTCTTAAATTCATATTATTCATATATTCTGTATATATATTTCTATATACTGTATATATATATTCTATATACTGTATATATATTTCTATATTCTGTAGAAGCACAGGGAATCTTCTTCAGTGTCTGATGCGGCTGATTCAGTTCTGTTTCTCATGTTTGGCTTTAGTTGTTTTATAAATGAGATTTGGCAGCACAGGGGTCTCGGGAGCTCATCTTTTCTTCTATTATTGTTCACGTGAATAAAAGTGCATAATGCAGCCTGATTGATACGAGATATCTTGTGAAGGTCGGAGAGTAAAACACACAATGCCTGGGAAGCTTTTCAATAATTAATGGGCTCTCTCGTAAAACATCCATATCTATACAAGTGTAGTGATGGTGTGAGGCGTGAGATGAGTGTGTTGTTGTACACGAGCACTTTACTCACAACTGTTAGAGTGTGTGTTTATTCTAGACCATAAAAGCATTTACTCTATATTAAACATCCGCAGTAATGAGCCGCGTCTGCACCGCATCAGAACTGCGTCTGCACCGCATCAGAACCGCATCTGCACCGCATCAGAACTGCGTCTGCACCGCATCAGAACCGTGCACGTCTGCACCGCATCAGAACCGCATCTGCACCGCATCAGAACCGCGCGTCTGCACCACATCAGAACCACATCTGAACCGCATCAGAACAGCATCTGAAACGCGTCTGCACTGCATCGGAACCGCATCTGCACCGTATCAGAACCGCATTTGCACCGCATCAGAACCACATCAGAACCGCATCTGCAACGCATCAGAACCGCATTTGCATCGCATCAGAACCGCATTTGCACCGCATCAGAACCACATCAGAACCGCATCTGCAACGCATCAGAACCGCATTTGCACCGCATCAGAACCACATCAGAACCGCATCTGCAACGCATCAGAACCGCATCTGCACCGCATCAGAACCGCATCTGCACCGCATCAGAACAGCATCTGCACCGCATCAGAACCGCATCAGAACCGCATCCGAACAGCAACCGAAACCGCTTCGCTTGCAGACTTCAAGTTCAATCTTCTGCCATAAACATTGCAGTTTATTGTGCAACCATACTGTATTTTTGTTGTATATGTTTTTTACACCATATTAATGCAAGATTCTGCGTTATTTGTACACCGCAAAAACATGATGTTCTTCCTCAGTGTTTCTGTCTTGTTTTCCAGCATTAATATAGAAACATTCTTAAATCAAGAGTCATTTACTTTAGAACCATTTATTAAAATTGTCACAAGTAACATTTATTAATATTGTCATAAGTAACTATTAATATTACCGTAAGTGATATTTGTTAATATTATCATAAGTAACATTTATTGGTATTGTCGTCTTCATCTTCTGTCAGATATTTTGAGCTTTATAACCCGTTATTGAACGTCTTCAGTGTCGTTTGTATCTCAACAGATGCTGGTTAAGATCCGTTCTGGTTACACTGGTTAAGTGTGTGTGTGTGTGTGTGTGTGTGTGTGTGTGTGTGTCCTCCACAGAGTGTCTGGACGAGGGAGAAGGTCGAGGGTCATGGCTGTGCGGGTCGATACAGGTCCACTCCTCTCGATGCTCTTCTTAATCTTCATCTTCTTCTTCTTCTGCCAAAACTCCTGCGACGCCTTGAGTAGGTCTAACACACTGATGTTGGTATGGTAACAATGCAATGTCCTTTTGTGATGGGATGTCGTCATGGAAACTAAGCAGAGGCTGATGCTGTTTTACTGCAATGAATTATTAAAGCAGAAAGATTCATGTCTGGTGGACGCTGGGATGAAATTGAGTCGAGCTCTTCTGAATAGCTGTGCATTCTCACCCCAAAATACTGAAGAATCAGCTTTATTTCTCCAGCGCTTTATACAGGACAGATCGTTTGACAGTAATAAACAGGAGAGTATCAGAATCTATGATGAATCTTCATCAGATATAAGACACTGTAGAGCAGCGCTACAGAAGATCAGAGTTATTATTCACATCAGTTCAGTGTTGATTCAGTTCAGTGTTGATTCAGTTCAGTTCAGTGTTGATTAACATCAGTTCAGTGTTGATTCAGTTCAGTGTTGATTCAGTTCAGTGTTGATTCAGTTCAGTTCAGTGTTGATTCAGTTCACTGTTGATTCAGTTCAGTGTTGATTCAGTTCAGTTCACTGTTGATTCAGTTCACTGTTGATTCGGTTCAGTTCAGTGTTGATTCAGTTCAGTTCAGTGTTGATTCAGTTCAGTGTTGATTCAGTTCAGTGTTGATTCGGTTCAGTTCAGTGTTGATTCAGTTCAGTTCAGTGTTGATTCAGTTCAGTTCAGTGTTGATTCAGTTCAGTGTTGATTCAGTTCAGTGTTGATTCAGTTCAGTTCAGTGTTGATTCAGTTCAGTGTTGATTCAGTTCAGTTCAGTGTTGATTCAGTTCAGTGTTGATTCGGTTCAGTTCAGTGTTGATTCAGTTCAGTTCAGTGTTGATTCAGTTCAGTTCAGTGTTGATTCAGTTCAGTGTTGATTCAGTTCAGTTCAGTGTTGATTCAGTTCAGTTCAATAACTGCTGATGTTGCAAAATTCGTCAATTCGAATAATCTAATAAAGAAAGTGCCACTGTAATAATTAAATTCAATTAATTTATACTATTAGTATAAATGCTGAGGGTTTTTTATATGAGATTTTATTTGAAATAGTGAGAGAGTGTGTGTGTGTGTGAGGAATTTTTTCATTTTTTGTTTAACCCTCACATACAAGTAGAAATATAGATATAACAACAGTGCAAATACAAGTGATGGTAATAACATTAAAGAGAACCAATGCCCAGGTTTTCCTGCTGTAATGTTGATTATTCTCCTCATATTCTCCATTGTTGCGGCTCCTCTCTTCCCAGTCTGTCAGTAACGCTCTGTTTACTTCCTGTCTCTATGAAGCCCCTCCTCCTGAAAAGCACACTGTGCTCTGATTGGTCGGCTGGATCAGTGTGCTGTGATTGGTCGAGCGCTTCGAGTGTGTTTGGGAAATGTCCCGCCCCTTCCCATAACCGCCAGTTTAACACACTACTAACTAACTCACCCAGGCCCCGCCCCTTTATTCTGCGCATTAATTATTATAATGAGGAATATTGTGACGTGTTCGTTCCCGGAAGAAACTCGAGATACAATGGAGGCGTTTCAGGAGTTCAGAAACACTGACTTTGATATAGAGAAGAACTGGAGCTGTTCATGATCACAGCAACAGCACACACACACACACACAGATGAACAGCTCTTATGGAGCTCTTCCTATAGGTGAATATGTGCTCTTTAATATAAAATAACATGCTAAACAAGTGGAAATGAAATAAGAGAGCAGAGTAAATCTAGTGGGATCAGCTTTCAGGCTTTAAATTCTGATATACTTCCTCACACACACGCACACACACGCACACTTGTGTGTGTGTGTATCTCACCTGCAGGTGTGTGTGGGTTTCATGATGAACGTCACGGGATCAACTCGCCGTAACTCGCCGCTATGGCAACAGGACACCACAGAAATGATCCTGTGCTCAGAGCACCGTATCTACTACTGCCGTGTGTGTGTGTGTGTGAGAGAGAGAGAGAGAGTGTGAGTGTGTTAAGTCAAGTCACCTTTATTTATATAGCACTTAATACAATACAAATTGCTTCAAAGCAGCTTTACAGAGATAACAGGAAAATAATTCATTCGTCTGTTGTTCAGCTGAAGTTGTAAAGATCAGTAATTATTAAATTAGTTTATTTCATCTATAAAGTAGTTATGCAAAAAAAAAACATCTTCAGCTCAGTTCAGTTCTCATACAGCAGCGTCAGTCAGATCAATAATATTGTTGAGTATTAAGTGTCCCCAACTAAGCAAGCCAGAGGCTAACACAAGCTCCATCCGTGACAGAATGCAGGATCAAACCTCACGAGAGCCCAGACTCGGCTAACGAACGAACACTGTGTGATTATGATTCTGGCAGAGTTCAGATCAGCATTGGCAGCATTCAAATATTCATCCAGTTCCTTTTGCTTGAAGATTCATTCAGGCATTCTAGGTTATTACATGAGGACGTTTTTGGTTAAATCATTATTTTTTAAGTAATTAAGTAGTTAAGTAGTAGTTGGAAATTACTAGTGTGTGTGTGTGCAGTGCCGTTGCTAGCCATTTTGGTGCCCTAAGCATAATTCCTTTATGATGCCCCCCCCCCCCCCCCCCCCAAATGTTTATTTTTGCCAGTTTAACTTTAACTTTTTAACGCGCAATCCAACGGACAACTGAGGCGGCTGCGGCCCCATCGTTACTTTGTAGAGCAATTAAATACTCTTGTTCCGCCTGTTTTTGTTTTGTATACATCCCTAAAAAGTGGCTAATAATTTTTCTATACTGAAATAATATCAGCATTATAATTATTGTGACATGGGGCGTTTCTAGGATTTTCATTTAGGGGGGCTAAGCCCCCAATGAGGGTATGATTTATAAAAATAAAAAAAATAATAATAACACTTTAGGGTCTAATGCTCACTATTAAGTTTCATTACGCAATGGCATGGTTTTTATAGTCACTGTGGTCCCGAATTTGAGGCAGGTTAGTTCGGGCTTTCCCCGAGAAAATTTTGATTTCTCTGAACTACAGATGTGCATTTTAAGATGTTTTGAAGGCAAAAAAAGAAAAATTGGATAACAACAGCTTTAAAACCATGTCAGTGGGCAGCTGATTATTTTTCTCTCCTCATCAGCATCACACTCTTTT
This sequence comes from Semotilus atromaculatus, assembly GCA_031834385.1. Classification (NCBI taxonomy): domain Eukaryota; kingdom Metazoa; phylum Chordata; class Actinopteri; order Cypriniformes; family Leuciscidae; genus Semotilus; species Semotilus atromaculatus. Next base: position 908,747 of record JAULUF010000011.1, on the reverse strand, counting down.
TCTCTTTGTTTTTATCTTGCCCTGTCTCTTCCCCTCCTAAAGTTGCCTTTTTTAATTTACTAAAGGCTACAATTTGTATTATATTCTCAATATGTACACATTCATTATTAATCCTGTGCCTAACATGATGAAAACAGGTTTGTTCATGTTTCTTGTCCCCTCACAATGGCAGTAAACTATTACACTAGGCTACATGAGGACGTTACATAGGCCTATTTTCAGTTAAAAATTGCGAAATTAGACAAAACTATATTAGTTTGCCTGATTAGTTTTTGCCATTCGTTTAACATTTATGACCTACATATTATCTCGCACTTGACCGTACACTGAAGCGTCGAGTCGCACTGTTAAAATTCGCGCTCAGCATCTGTGAACATAAAGCCCGCCTACTTTGATTTGATTGGTCATCTCAAATATTCTGACATTGACGAGCAGTGACAGACCAATGAGGCTCAGATGAACACACACACACACACACACACACCCTGTCCGTGCTCTTTGCTCGGCGCCGCTGCGGATTGAAGATGAAGAACGCGCTGAATCTGATTATAACAAGACTGAAGCGAACACGAATTTGTGTAGCCTATTAATTACACATTTTTCGGGGGGCTAGGCAGAAGTTTAGGGGTTTAAAGAAGTTAAGCCCATAAAAAGGGCCTAGTGACGCCCCTGATTATGACTATGATATGATGATTGATTTTTCATTAGGCTATTTTTGGTGCCCCCTCAGCACTTGGTGCCCTACGCACAGCGCGTGATGCGCGTGGTGGGAGCGGCGGCACTGTGTGTGTGTGGGTGTGTGTATGTGTGTGTAGCATGTACAGAGTGAACAGCAGCGGTCCTAATACTGAGCCTTGTGGTATGCCATACTGAACTTCGATAAGACATCTCTTCATTTACTGCTACAAACTGATAACGGTCAGATAAGTGTGATTTAAACCATGCTAGTGTAATTCCACTAATGCCAACATAGTTTTCTAGTCTATTTAAAAGAATGTTGTGGTCAATAGTATCAAATGCAGCACTAAGATCCAGTAACACTAATAGAGAGATACAACCATGATCGGATGATAAAAGCAAATCATTTGTGACTCTAAAGAGCAACGGAGCAACTGTGTTTAAAGTGCTGGAAAAGAGAGAGTCAAAAGTTTCTGTTGCAATATCAAGTTCTTCTAAGCTATCCGGGATGCTGAGACGATGAAACTGATTAGGAAGATTATTGATAAAGCAATCTTTAGTGGCAGAAGTTATAGGTCTAACATATTTATAACACGGAGTCGGCTTTGCAGCCTTGGCTAAATGTAATTTACATGAGACTAGATAATGATCTGAGATGTCGTCGCTCTGCTGCAGAATTTCAACAGCATCAACATCTATTCCATGCGATAGTATTAGATCTAGAGTACGACAATGAGTAGGTTCTGACACGTGTTGTGAGTTTACAATGTCTTTAAATGCCAATCCCAATGCATCTTTTTCATTATCTACATGTATATTAAAATCACCAACAATGATTGATTATCTGCAGCCAATACTAACTCTGATAGAAAAACAGCAAATTGACCCATGGCTAAGCCACGCCCCCTCCACTCACGCGGACAGTCAACATTCGGTGACGGCGCTATGGCAGATCACAGTAGGAGACATTTCACAGGAGGTAATTGATGATTTTTATATAGCATTTTATTAGGAGTTATTACTCACACTAAATCAACACAAATCAATGACCTTTTGAACATCATGACCTCTTGTCTATTGACACTGTATGTAAATAGTTTGAATATTTAGTTATGTTGAAGAGGAGTGAAAAGGCTACATGTTTTGCAAAAAAAAAAACACACACAAAGTTCCCCATTTGTTTTGGTAGAAAGTTGTCTAAAATGTTGTGCTTCAATATGTAATCAATGGTTCATGATCAAATTAAATATGTACAGGTCTAAGTTGCATACGTTTCCAGGACAAGCCTTTTTACCATCTTTACTAGAGGACCTCTCCGTTAGTTTGGTGCTGCAGTATTTACATCAATCATTCAGCACAACATTGCTAACATTTGTTATCTCGGTTATTTACAGATACGTTATGAAGTTAAGTGACATGATGTACAACACAGCTAGAAGCTAACGTTAACATTTTCTAATGTTATGCTAACGTTAGATGTTAAAGATAACGTTCAAATACGTTGTTGACTTACATTAGAACAGATGTGGGCATCCTTGTTTAATTTATCCACGTTTAGTTAGTGTTGTGGTCTAACGTTACCGCATAACTTTATCCAGAGCAGACACTTATCGCGGGTGAGATGTGTCTTGGGAAAGGGTAAAAAATACACACCGTCGCCCAGCCTCTCGGGACACTAGTGTCGGAGCTGCATGTACCCCATGCACACCGTTTGATCATTTTAAAGGGGTCATGACATGGCTTTTTGTTTTGTTTTATTATGTTCCCTTAGGTGCAATTATAGTATTACTATAGTTTTTTGTACAAAAAAACTTTTAAAATGTAGTGATTTCTGACATTTTCCCACCCTGTTTCTCACCTCTGATTCAAACAGTCTGTTTTGGGGTGTTTCCCCTTTAAGACTTCAGTGTTAACGCCTATACTGTTATGATTGGCTAACGTCAGTGCTGCTTATGCATAAATTATTAACGTTAATCATTTTGTATCACATGTAGATTACACAATGCTCCACCACGTGAAACTTCGGTCTTCCGATCTTTTACCATCGTGTCAATTCTCAATTGATTTTGATTCATATGCGCGAGGGAGGGAGGGGGAGAGAGAGAGAGAGAGAGGGAGGGAGGGAGAGAGAGAGAGAGAGGGAGAGAGAGAGGGAGAGAGAGAGAGAGAGAGAGAGAGAGAGAGAGAGAGAGAGAGAGAGAGAGAGAGAGAGAGAGCGAGAGAGAGTGCAAGACAGTTTGAAGGCGCGCGCGCGGCCGGGGCTCTCTCCCTCTCTCTCTCTCTCCCTCTCTCTCGCTCTCTGCTCGTTCTTTCAGTAACATGCCCTGTCACACTCATCTCACTCACCGTTCAAATAAGGCTTTGGTGCGCTGCATATGCTGCAAATAAACTGTATCCGACTGCTTTCCCTGACGTCTGGATCGTTCGGCAGCGTATTCAAACATGTTGTATCTTGTAGACAGACCCACTCGCTGCACGACAACGCATGCGATGATGCGAAATGAGGCGTAGTTGTCCTGCGCTGGAGGCGGTCATATGCAAACGACTGGTACGTCACTTCGCACCGTGACGTCACTTCTAACCATGGATCCAGAACGAGCTGTATTTAGAGCTTGATTAAATAAATGCTTCGTTTATAATGGGGAGGACGTCTTCTTAAGCTATGAAACTTGCAGGAAGTTTTAATAGTACGTAGATCTCTTTTATACCAAAAGATCAAGGCAAATTTGGTTTCTCATGTCATGACCCCTTTAATCTTAAAACGAGTGAAAACATTTCAATGGACGTGGAAGCAGAGAATGTCTGAGTGTATTGGGTTAGCTATGTGCACTGTGATTGGCTCATCGTGTTTTGGGGCGTGGCTTAGCCATAGGTCAATTCTTTGCTAAAGTCTGTACGGTGCCCTGGTGGCCTGTATACAGTAGCAGCACAGATCTCAAACGTGATTTATCATTTACACTAGATAGTGTAACATTAAGCACCAACACTTCAAAATAGTTATATTTGAAACTAGACTTCTGAGTAATACTGAAGATATTGCTATAAATTACAACTCCCCCTTTGCCTTTC
>JAULUF010000011.1:872500-900000 GCA_031834385.1 Semotilus atromaculatus | reverse complement strand
GATCTTGTTTAGATGTTGTTTAGATCTTGTTTAGATCTTGTTTAGGTGTCGTTTACATCTTGTTTAGATCTTGTTTAGATGTTGTTTAGATCTTGTTTAGATGTTGTTTAGATGTTGTTTAGATCTTGTTTAGATGTTGTTTAGATGTTGTTTAGATCTTGTTTCGATGTTGTTTCGATGTTGTTTAGATGTTGTTTAGATGTCGTTTAGATCTTGTTTAGATCTTGTTTAGATCTTGTTTCGATGTTGTTTAGATGTTGTTTAGATGTTGTTTAGATCTTGTTTAGGTGTTGTTTAGATCTTGTTTAGATGTTGTTTAGATCTTGTTTAGATGTTGTTTAGATCTTGTTTAGATGTTGTTTAGATGTTGTTTAAATGTTGTTTAGCTCCATTAGCTCAGCACTCCATAAACTGACTGACACACCATTCTGAATTTATTTGTGTTTCTGAGCTACTGTTAGTCGCCGTCCACTTCTCTCAGACAGCTGTGTTCAATCTGTCCCACACACACACACACTCACACTCCACACACACACACACATACTAACACACACACACACACACACACACACACATAAGTCGGTTGCACTTTTACTGGTCGCCCTCCATCTACCAAACAACAACACTTTGCCGCTTTAATCACCAGCATCAGTGTGTGTGTGTGTGTGTGTGTGTGTGTGAGTGTCTCGTCATCACTGGCGTGTGTGTTATTATCCTCTGTAAACACACACAGTTTATCCGCTTCTCTCAGTCGGACCCTCAGGGACGCTCCGTCTGTTTTTATTGTTAATCCAACAGCAAATGGTCATTAAAAATGTATAATACGCATAATGGATTTTTTTTATGTCAGTCTTATCAGCATTATTTTTTTTTATCATACAGAAGTAACTGCCAAGATCGATTTATGTGAGTGAAGTTCATTCATTTTGTGGGTTTTTACGGCACATTCAGCAGATTTAAAACTGTCACTGAAATCAAAATGGGCAATTCTTGATTTTTCTGTAATGTCGCAGTGTTTATTCTAAATGATTTATCGGTTATTGTGGTATTAATCTTGAATCAGAATAAGTTCCTTATGCAGCATCTCTTCTCTTCTCTGATGATGTGGGCGGGAAAACCTGTCACTCACATGAGATCAGCCAATAGCAAACCACAACCATCCAATCATCTCCCCACAGACACAATTAAGCCCCGCCCACATGTGTTCGTGTTCCAGAAGCGCTTCACTCGATATACGAGACAATAGAGGAGAAAACACCAGCTTCCCTTTCATGCCGACAGTAAAGTCTAATGTGTCTAATTTGCCCCAGTGTGTCGGCTGCCGAGGCCCTGACCCCTGACCCCTGACCCCTGTGGGACTGGTTCCCCTGTCTGTAGTTCATCATACTGTTGCTCACACTGGTCTGAAAGCGCTCCCAATACAAGCGACTCCTGGCCTTTACACTGGTGTAGACTGTCCCTCCTCATCTCTGCTGACTCGCTAATTAAAGCCAACAAATAATTAGCGGCGCTGCAAACACGCGGCTGTGTAACGTGTAATTGATGGTTAGGTGAACGTGTGCGCAGTGATTATGAAGGTTCATAATTACACCATTCTAGCGCCAGGCGTGTATGTTGCTCCCATTTACCTCTGATAATCTCAGTGGTTTTGAGGAGATGACTGGTTTATTTATCCCAGCATAACGATGCGCCCACTGACAGTGCTGTCTGTGCAGGAGTGCGAGCCGGCAGGAGCATCTCATCTAGCGTCAGTGGGCCGCTAGCGGGAGCGCTGAGGAGGACGCTAATCTAAACGGAGTTTCCAACAGCTAATGCTTCAATGTTTTAGAACCTGGAAAGTAAAATAAAGCAGTGCTTGTTTTTTTAAACTGGGGTTCGGAGAAAAGGTTAGAGTAAACTCATATTTCTTTCTTTTAAATAACCTTTGCGAAGATTAACATATTTGGTGGTCCAAACGATGATGTTTTGGTTTATTGATCAGCCTCACACACAGCGATAATCTCGGCCTCTGATAAATCCTCGTCTGATGCTGGAGTTTACCGTATATGATCTGATAATAATTTCCTCTGATAGTAATACCATCGCTCTCAGACTCTGTGGCAGAGTCACTCATTCATGCCTTCATCACCTCTCGCTTGGACTACTGCAGGGGTGTCCTGTATGTCCATATGTCCAGGGTTAGGCTACATATGTCCAGGGTCAGGCTACATATGTCCAGGGTTAGGCTACAGATGTCCAGGGTTAGGCTACACATGTCCAGGGTTAGGCTACATATGTCCAGGGTTAGGCTACACATGTCCAGGGTTAGGCTACACATGTCCAGGGTTAGGCTACACATGTCCAGGGTTAGGCTACAGATGTCCAGGGTTAGGCTACATATGTCCAGGGTTAGGCTACACATGTCCAGTGTTAGGCTACATATGTCCAGGGTTAGGCTACACATGTCCAGTGTTAGGCTACACATGTCCAGGGTTAGGCTACACATGTCCAGGGTTAGGCTACATATGTCCAGGGTTAGGCTACAGATGTCCAGGGTTAGGCTACATATGTCCAGGGTTAGGCTACAGATGTCCAGGGTTAGGCTACACATGTCCAGGGTTAGGCTACATATGTCCAGGGTTAGGCTACATATGTCCAGGGTTAGGCTGCACATGTCCAGGGTTAGGCTACATATGTCCAGGGTTAGGCTACATATGTCCAGGGTTAGGCTACAGATGTCCAGGGTTAGGCTACACATGTCCAGGGTTAGGCTACACATGTCCAGGGTTAGGCTACACATGTCCAGGGTTAGACTACATATGTCCAGGGTTAGGCTACAGATGTCCAGGGTTAGGCTACATATGTCCAGGGTTAGGCTACATATGTCCAGGGTTAGGCTACATATGTCCAGGGTTAGGCTACATATGTCCAGGGTTAGGCTACACATGTCCAGGGTTAGGCTACATATGTCCAGGGTTAGGCTACATATGTCCAGGGTTAGGCTACATATGTCCAGGGTTAGGCTACATATGTCCAGGGTTAGGCTACATATGTCGGCTGCCAGGGTTCTCACACACACTCGGTCGTGGCAGCACATCACCCCAATCCTTACTCTTACTCTACACTGGCTCCCGGTCACCTACAAAATCCTCCTCCTCACGTATAAATCTTTCCATGCCACTGCCACTACTCGACCTTCTCCATCCCTACATCCCCTCACGGAGCCATTTCCACATCCGAAATGCTCCCTCTCTGGACACCAGATTTCTAAAAACCCACCTCTTTACAAAGGCATTTAACCAGGAATGATTTTTTTTCTCTTTATTTTCTTTTCTTCTCTATGCAGCTATGTGTAAAGTGTCCTTGGGTCCTGTGAAAGGCGCTATATAAATATAAGTTATTATTATTATTATTATTATTATTATTAATAATATTTCAGCAGTCATGTCATGTGTGTTTTCTATCAGCTGCTCAATCTCAATCTGTTGACGAATCAATCACTCTTTCTGATCCAATCTGTCTTACAGGTTTGCAACAAGGTCTGAATCTTTGTGATTCTGTGTGCTTCATGCAGACACCTCACACCAAAAATAATTACAGGATACTTTATAAGACAGAAAGAGCACCAGATGATGTGGATATTTAGGGTCTTTTGTCCTTTGACAGCAGAGAAGCAGCAAGACTGATCTATATAAATATTCTATAACAGTCTCCAGTGTTTAGTCCCGTGCCCCAGTAGTGATGAACGGCTCGTGCACGAGTGATGCTCTGAGCGTCTGTAAAGGCTTTGCTCGTGTGTGTTTCAGAGGACCTGCTGCCCACCGGCTTCCCCAGCATCGACATGGGCCCTCAGCTGAAGGTGGTGGAGAGAACCAGAACCGCCACCATGCTGTGCGCCGCCAGCGGGATCCCCGACCCCGAGATCTCCTGGTTCAAGGACTTTCTCCCCGTGGAGCCGGCGCTCAGCCAAGGCCGAATCAAGCAGCTGCGATCAGGTACGCTCCTCACCACATCCTCACCAGATGTTAGACAGTATTCTAGGTTATTACGTGAGGAGGTTTTTGGTCCAATAATTGCAATCTCTGTTTTTTCAGAGTTTAGTATAAGGAAATTACTAGTCATCCAATTTTTTATATCAGCTATGCATTCCGTTAAATTTGTGAGTTGGTAAGTTTCGTCACGGCGTGAAGAAATATAGAGCTGAGTATCATCGGCATAACAGTGAAAACTAATGCCATGTTTCCTAATGATATCTCCTAATGGTAGCATGTACAGAGTGAACAGCAGTGGTCCCAGTACTGAGCCTTGTGGTACGCCATACTGAACTGGTGATCGATAAGACATCTCTTCATTTACTGCTACAAACTGATAACGGTCAGATTTGAACCACTAGTGCAATTCCACTAATGCCAACATAATTTTCGAGACTATTCAAAAGAATGTTCCTCTTCCAATGAGCTCCGTGCTTTAACCTGTGAACCGTCACAAACACATTTTTGAACATATATCTGAACTTATCTTGCTTTGGCAAACAGGCTCACACTCTTAGAAAAGGATCAATGGAGTTCTATGGGTTCTTGAGCCAGTTTTAAACAAGAGAGTAAAGTTGGTCTCTGAAGAAACACTTATTTCATATCTGAAAGCACTTAAAAACATGAAAAAGTAAAAAATGTTATAGAATTTTTTGTTTACTGTAAAGCAAATGTAATGCAATGCAATGTATTTGAGTCTAAAATTGCTATAAAATCAAAGTCATATGTCCAACCAAGATCCAAATTTAAAGTTTAAAGATAAAAGGTTTTAAAGTGCCATTTCCATGTTAACGTAATGCCCAATTTCAAAACAGTAAATTTTGAGTGTTTAAAGTCCCCCTGTGGTCAATAATTTTATCCCTTAAAAACTCATCTGTGATCATCAAAATGACATATTTAAAAAAAAATCCCTTGAAAAAAACTGCTTTGGGCCTTAAAATATCTTGAATGTAACTCGAAACACTTGCCTCATTTAGTATGCGCGGTTCTATGAATATGCAAATGAGCCCTGCCTCCACTCAGAGATCCACTGGTTGACGATCACACGTTGATCTGATTGGTTACAAGGTCGTTTGTGACGTCAGAAACACCAGCGATTTCACACCGTGTTTTTGAGACTGTCTTTGGTTCACTGCAGTTTTAAGGAGGAAATACTCAGCAATGCTGTCGACTTATGAATATACACATAATTTGTCTTAAAGCCTATTAAAAACACCACATAGACACAAACAACATTAAAAGCTTGATTTTCACCACAGGGGGACTTTAAGTCTTCAAATAAGACCTAATATATGATGATTGCTATAGTATGGAACAGTGTGGGAGTGACGCACTGACAGTAAACACGTTAAACTGCCCGAATACAGGCGTGATTGTGGATCTACGGCCTCTCGAATGAAGGCGTTTCTCATCCGCTGTAATAGCGCTGTGTGACTCTTCAGCGTGTGCACTGATGGAGTGAGTGATTAGCACGTCTCCTCTATTACGCCGGGGTTAGGATAGGTGGTAATTTCTGAAATGACCACTTACTTCAAGGCTCGAACCGCAGCTGGAGATCAGAGGCTTGATTCGATGACTTTGACTGTAATGTAGAGTTTGTGCGGTTCTCAAGACACATGTAGAGTGTATACTGCTATGGAATTAATTGTTGGATGTGTTTTTAAACTTTGATTCATCCTGTGCTAGTTTAACATGAACCAACACATGAGTCTCACGTACATTATTATATATTCTTTAAAACGAAAGCTTTCAAATGGGTTTTTTCACACTGATGCAATAGAAGAACCCTTTTTGGTTCTTCACAGAACCTTTCAGTGATCAGTTCTTAAACACCTCAGGAACTGTGGACACTGGTGGAGAAGTTACACATGAGGATGAGATGATCAGTGTAACTCCACAACAACTACATAAATGTCTCCACTAACATCCAGAACCGTGTGTCAGTGAAACTCTGAGTCTCTCCGTAAGGCTGCACTCGCTACTGGTTATACTGGGACTCTGGATGAGTGAGATCGGCCTGTGTTGGTATTGCCGGAGTTTCTGAAGCTCGTGTGACTCCGCCCTCTTCTGGATGGAGCTAAAGCTCATTTGCATTTAAAGCGACACACACAAACAGTGCGATAATAAATGATCTGGTATTTTGAGCTGAGATTTCAGACATTCTGGGGACGCCAGATATTTATATTACATCTTGTGTAAAGTGGCATTTTATGTCACCTTTAAAAGAGCCATTTTTTCTTAGTTTGAAGAACATTTTTATAATCTAAAGAACCTTTTTCCACTATAAACAAGCTTTTCATGATTCCATAGACGTTGAAGGTTCTTCATGGAACCATCGATTCCTATAAACAACCTTTATTTATAAGAGTCTGGGATCTTTCCATTGCACTAAAGGTGGTTTATAGTGGAAGTTATAAACCACGGCAAACGGTAAACTTTATAGTGGGTTCTTTAGATTATTAAAATGTTCTTCACACTGAGAACAAAAAACGTTTTTTTTTAAAGACCTGATCACTGAAAGGTTCTTTGGGAACCAGAAATGGTTGATCTGTGGCGAAAACCTCCTTTTGAAATCTTTATTTTTAAGACATCAAGCCTTTAAAAAACGATGTCTGTCTCTGGAATACTTGGCTGTGATTGGTCAGGGAGTGCATGAGCGGCTGCTGATTGGCTCATGTGTCTCGTGTGAGTCACTGCTCTCATCCTTTACGCTTCGGTCAATATTTCATCTCCATATGTTGATTTATTTGGTAAGTAGTCGTGGAATAAGCAGGATCATGTACATGTGTTGATTGTACGTTGTCTCTCGCTTATACACGCACATGTATTTATATATATATATATATACATAAGTCTAATCCATAAGATTAATGTATATAATATGTGATTATATATAATACTCATATATATATATAATCAGCTTGATCTGTTGCATAAAGTGCATTTGAGCTGCTGTCACTCAAAGCTTCCGTTGTTTTTTTCTCATTGTGTGTTCGCTGTGTTTTTCTCAGGAGTCTTCGGTGAGTATCAGTTTATTCTAGACCACTCCCTCTCCTCTGACACACATGACCTCTGACCCCTGACCCTCTGACACACATGACCTCTGACCCCTGATCCTCCTGACACACATGACCCCTGACCCTCTGACACACATGACCACTGACCCCTGATCCTCCTGACACACATGACCTCTGACCCCTGACCCTCTGACACACATGACCTCTGACCCCTGATCCTCCTGACGAACGTGACCTCGTTTCCTGTTCCTGTTCCCTAATGAGAGCTGAAGCTCACCTGATCCTACACACACACACACACACACACACACACACACACACACACAGGTTTGTTTTTGTGATTTATGAGGACATTCCATAGGCGTAATGGTTTTTATACTGTACAAACTGTATATTCTATCCCCTTACACACACACACACACACACACACACACACACACACACAGCCCCTGTCCCTAAACCTACCCATCACAGGAGACATGCTGCATTTTTATATTTTTAAAAAAACATTGTTTTTTATGTTTTTTAAGCTATTTGAAATATGAGGACTCATGCAATGTCCTCATAAATCACGTGTAAGTTGTAATACCAGTGTAATATGCATGTCATTATACACATTTGTGTCCTCATATATCACATAAACAAACACATGCACACACACACATGCACACACACACACACACTATCTCTCTCTCACACACACACACACACACACACACACTCTCTCTCTCACACACACACACACACACACACACACACACAGGTTTGTTTTTGTGCACACACACACACACACACACACACACACACACTCTCTCCTTCTCACTCACACACACACACACTCTCTCTCTCTCACACACACACACACACTCTCTCTCTCTCACACACACACACACTCTCTCTCTCTCTCACACACACACACACACTCTCTCTCTCTCACACACACACACACACACACACACTACACTGGCTTGTTTTAGGAGAGATTTCATGGTTCATATTTAGTCAAATAAAGGTTCACACACTCGAGTCGTTTGATTGGAGCTTTATCTCGCTGTTCTTAAAGGGAAAGTAAATAACTCCTTCTGTCATCCTTTATTCTCCCTCGCTCTAAATCTGCATTGCTTTATTTGTTCTGCTCAATATGAAAGAAGACATTTTGGAGAATGTAATCAAACAGAAAAAGTACAATAACCTAATAAGTAACAATCATTTTTCAACATGCCTTCATGTTCCACAGAAGACAAAAATTTAAATGTTTATGTTTTATTTTTCTGACTTTATTGGTAGATATTTTTTCTTTTTTTAATCATAAACTCACTTCATTTTGACACATTTTTGACTTCATATCTTCAGTCATTATTCTGCCCTGATCTCCGTCTGTCCCTGACTCCCATGATGCTCTGCTTCTGCTCTTCTGCTGGTCCTCTTATTTCTCCTGCACTGACTCTACTCACATTCTGTCACGGTTCTGTTCACAGAAAAGCGTGTGTGTGTGTGTGTGTGTGTGTGTGTGTGTGTGTGTGTGTGTGTGTGTGTGCGCGTGAGCGTGTGCGTGTGCGTGCGTGTGCGCGTGTGCGTGTGTGCGTGTGTGCGTGTGTGTGTGCAATCTACCCCTTTACTGTGGGTGTTGTCTGTCTGAATGGCCACGCTGGGTGTCACTCTGTCCTTCACACTGTTTTTAGGGCAGAACTGAATCCTGAACAGATTCTGTAGGTGTTGATCGAGGTTCTGCCCACATTTCATACATTTCATACATTTCATACATTTCATACTCGCAATTACATGAGAAAACAGAACGATGAGTCAGTCTCTGCTGACTGAGACGCCAGAAACACTGAGTGTGTGTGTGTGTGTGTGTGTGTGTGTGTGTGTGTATGTGTTTCACTGATCACATGTTCATCTCTGCTGAGATCACAAGCTTTGATCTGATTGGCTGTTACGCAACTTCCTGGAGTGTGTGCACGATATCCGGAGTGAGAAACACTGGTTATTAGTTGTGGACTGGCTCAAGGGTATCATGTGATTCGGATAGCCCCGCCCCTGAGCTGTGATTGGTCGCTTGAGCTGTCATTCAAACTGACTGAGTGTAACTTTATGTAAAGCTGCTTTAGATAAATTGAATTTGATTCATAATTGGTGGTTTTTACAACATGAACACTATTATTTTCCTGCGTTGAATGCCTGAATGGCTTTAATGAATGAAAGAATGGCAATCCGATTAAAAACAATGGAGGAATATAAAACTATTTAAAGTTTGTTGATTATACCTATAGACATTCGCACTGCCTCATTTCTCGCCTGGTTGGTGGAAGTTTCTGCACAGCATTGTGGGTAATGGAGTTTTCCACCACAGAATTCTGCTGTTAAACATGATTATTCTAAAAATAAGTTGAAATAATGCGAACAGATGTTTCACCAAAAGCATAAACCACCGATTAACAAGCATAACCTTGTAGCTCACAGAAGTCTGACTTTTATCAGGTTTTGTTCAAAATCTATTTCTCTATGTTTTTTTCTTCCATAACCCATAACATGACTGTTTTTAATAAAGCGTTATATGAATAACTGTGTCTGGGCTCTATGGCAGTCAGAGGCTGAAGCGCTGGTGTGGATTGTAGGAAGGGTTATGAACCATCATGAGGTTATAAATATTAATGCTCTGTTTGTTCTCTCTCCTCCTCTTTCCCTTACTTCTAATTTCTCCTCCATCTTGTGTCTGTTTGATTAACCTGTCTGTCTCTCTGCCTGTCTCTCTCTCTCTCTCTCTCTCTCTGCCTGTCTCTCTCTCTCTCTCTCTGCCCGTCTCTCTCTCTCTCTCTCTCTCTCTCTCTCTCTCTCTGCCCGTCTCTCTCTCTCTCTCTCTCTCTCTCTCTCTCTCTCTCTCTCTCTCTCTCTCTGCCTGTCTCTCTCTCTCTCTCTCTCTCTGCCTGTCTCTCTCTCTGCCCGTCTCTCTCTCTCTCTCTCTCTCTCTCTCTGCCTGTCTGTCTGCCTGTCTGTCTCTCTCTCTCTCTCTCTGCCCGTCTCTCTCTCTCTCTCTCTCTCTCTCTCTCTCTCTCTCTCTCTCTCTCTCTCTGCCTGTCTCTCTCTCTCTCTCTCTCTCTGCCTGTCTCTCTCTCTGCCCGTCTCTCTCTCTCTCTCTCTCTCTCTCTCTGCCTGTCTGTCTGCCTGTCTGTCTCTCTCTCTCTCTCTCTGCCTGTCTCTCTCTCTCTCTGCCTGTCTGTCTGCCTGTCTGTCTCTCTCTCTCTCTCTCTCTCTCTCTGCCTGTCTCTCTCTCTCTCTCTCTCTCTGCCTGTCTGTCTGCCTGTCTCTCTCTCTCTCTCTCTCTCTCTGCCCGTCTCTCTCTCTCTCTCTCTCTGCCCGTCTCTCTCTCTCTCTCTCTCCTGTCTCTCTCTCTGCCTGCCTGTCTGTCTCTCTCTCTCTCTCTCTCTCCTGTCTCTCTCTCTGCCTGTCTCTCTCTCTCTCTCTCTCTGCCTGTCTCTCTCTCTCTCTCTCTCTCTCTCTGCCTGTCTCTCTCTCTCTCTGCCTGTCTGTCTCTCTGCCTGTCTCTCTCTCTCTCTCTGCCTGTCTGTCTCTCTGCCTGTCTGTCTCTCTGTGCAGGAGCGCTGCAGATCGAGCGCAGTGAGGAGACGGATCAGGGGAAGTACGAGTGCGTAGCTTCTAACGCTCAGGGCGTTCGCTACTCGTCCCCTGCTAACTTATACGTGAGAGGTATGAAACACAGTAGGTACTCCGTAGGTAATACACTCTCTCTCTCTCACACACACACACACACACACACACACACAGCGCAGACAGCTTCTTTAATTACCCAGCAGCCTCTGCAGCACTGATCAAACACATCTACCGATATATACAGTTACGTTAGTATTCTTTATTAGTCTGCCGTGTAACATGCTCTAAAAACGCTTTGCTAACCGTCAACGGAAACTGAAATTGAAACTAAAACCATAAAAAGAACATTTTTGATGTTTGAAGTAAAATAAACGTTAACTGAAAAAAAAAATATCGTAAACTTTTAAACAAATTTTTCATTTAGTTTAATTTGTTAACTTCTGTACTGTAATAGCTCAAATGAAATGAAATAAAACTTAATAAAAACTATAGATAACAAACAACAAAACTACTAAAACGTTTTAGCAAAATTAAAATGAAAACAGAAAACATACATATAAAAACTAATTGAATGTATTGATAAAAACCTCTCAATGATATTAAAGTAACCATCAAGTTATGAAAATGTTATTTCTGAAAACGTTCTATTTTTAAACGTTTTAAAAACGTTTCTTCTTGGTTATGTGAACGTTAAGGAAACATTCCGTTGTTCAATTCTTCAAACGTCACGGAACGTTCCTCGTGAATGTCCTCTGAACGTCTGAAACAAGTAACATTTAAAAACGCCAGACGAACATCCAACGGAAACATTTCAGAACAAAACGTTCCATGATCGATGTGTTAATAATGTTGTGTGCTAACGTTTAGAGAGCGTCTTTAAAGTGTTATTAAAGTGTTCCGCTTAAAGTCCGTCTGGATAGTTCTGATCCGCAGACACGGCTCCCGCCGGGCTCGTCCTCGGCTGATCGAAGCATTAAAAAAGATAATTGATTTGAAATGAATTGAGTTTACAGGCATGTAATTGTCTCTGTAAACTCCATTAGTGATATGAGCCATCGGCCCGGAACGAGTTTAATAGAGAATGAGGACGCGAGTAACGACGTCTCGGGATCCAGTGCTGCGGACGCTCACATGCGTTTGTGTGCTTGTTAGTTTTCTGATTTTTGGTTGTTTGTTTGTATGTTGTGAATTACTAATCAAACTAACTGACTAAATTCATGACGCAACACTAGAGAGTTTGCAGTGTGTGTCTGTGTGTGTTTCTCAGTTTGCTTGTGATGTTTCTTTCTTTATGAAGTAAGTTTCTCAGGGTAGAGCAAGGCCAAGCCACGATATCTCTAATATTTGGGACTGTATATGAATAATAATGCTGGCACTCAAACACACATTGAATGAGGAGAGAGATGAAGATTGCAGTGGCCTTTTTACTCTCTCTGTGTTTCCCTGGTTTTCTCTCTGCTTCCCATCTCAAACCCCTTACACCCTCAGAGCTGCGAGAAGGTTGGTGTGTTTTTTGTTTATTTGCTCTTTTCTTTTGTTTGGCATTTAAAGACAGAGAAATAAATGTCAGTCAAGCAGTGATATGGTAGTCAAATGTACAGCGCTGAAGACGAGGGTCATGTCAGTCTGGTGTGTTGCATTGTGGGATCTTGTTTGCAAACCTGCTCGGAAGGCCATGGAAACCCAGCAATTGGAACCCGTGAGTGTGTGCATGAGGACAGATGCATGCCTGAGCGCTGCGCTGTGATTGGCTGAGGTGATCTCATCTGTCTGTGTCTCTGCATGTGTGTGTGTGTGTGTGTGTGTGTGTGTGCTGAGCATCAGCTTCGATCCATCGCTCTGAAGCATCAGTTTATCGGAGCGCTGATCGCGCTGATGTCTCATGACAGCTGTCAGTCAAACGTCACATGATCAGAACGTTTCTGTGCACTTCAGTCACTCTTGAACACCGATCGACATCATTGATCACAAAACTGACGAGCAATCCCTGAAGAACCGCATTCAGACGTTCATGAGTGTGACTGAAGTCCAACAGATCATTTTTGATAAAGTATAAAATATTTCTGTGCGTCAGCATCATATATTGATCTGGATTGTACTGGTCAATTATTCTCTCTATCCTCATTCCGGGTAGTTTTGTGTTTTAGTTCATGTTGGTTGTTTTGCTACAGCTCATGACTAATATCTATGGAAGCTCGTTTCCGCCACAGAAGACATTTAAAAAAAGGTAATTGCGATTCTGACTTTTTTTCCTCACAATTGCAATATCAGAATTGCATGATATAAAGTCGCAAAAAAAAAGATATAAACATGCAATTCTGAAAAAAGTCAGTACTTTTTTCCTTATAATTGGACTTTATAACTCGCAATACTGAGAAAAGATGTCAATTGCGAGAAAAAAAGTCAGAGTTTATATCTCGCAATTCTGAGAAATAAAGTACGAATTGCAAGATGTAAACTGAGATAAAAATGACCTTTTAAAAATGATTTATTCTGTGGTGGAAACAAGCTTCCATAAACATCTGTTACTGTTATACGTTACTGTGAAAACTCTTCCTCAGTGTTTCTGTCTTGTTCTCCAGCACTAATATATAAACATTCTTAAATCAAGATACATTTACTGGAGAAGAAGCAAAATGACTGAACATATTAATTCTCGAAAATGAATCAAAATGAAGTGAGTTTGTGTTTAAAACCAAACATCTGCCAGTGGAGTCAGAAAAATAAACTTAATTCAAAGGGAACAAGATTATTTTTCTGACTGCATTGGCAGATATTTGTTCTTGTATATTATTTTTGACTTCATTCTTCTTCTCCAGTAAATGTATCTTGATTTAAGAATGTTCATATATCAGTGCTGGAAACAGAGACTCACGCAGTGCAGAGCTGATGTCGTCTGGGTGATTCGGCTCATGAATATTAATATTGTGATGTTCACTCTGAAAGTTCATAAACAAACCCACTCAAGTCTTACATGACATGCTTTCACTTCCATACGGAGAGACAAACTTTGACTGTTTGACTCGTTCTGAAAGCCGCCGTTCTCAGCATGACAGACGACCCGCCGGGATGAGGATCCTAATCCCGGATCACCTGAGCTCTCGTGATCAATCCGCCGCGGGTTCATCCGCGTCAGGAGCCCAGCGCGTCTCGTACAGAAGCTTGGCATTTGTTCAGTGTCTTTGTTTTGTGTGTGTTTGTCAGTGTCTGGCATGAGCCGCATGAAGCGTCGTGTTTCATCCCAGTGTCTCAGGGTTTTTTAGGAAAAGTGTGTTTGTCATCAGAGAGTGGCCTGTTTCCATTCTGTCACCGTGATAAAACGCTCGCACTGGATCCGCTCCTGGAAAACTGTTGAAAGTGAAGTCTCCTGTCGGAGAGATCGTGAGTGACGCAGGAGAGACGAACACCGGGAACAGGGAATAATCCTGAGCACAGATGATGTCATCGAGGCCTCAGTGCCGGGACTGTAAGGCGATCGCCCGTCCGCCCAGTGGAAAGATCGCGTTTGAGATAATTCATTGTAATGGGCTTGACTAACATCCGCAAATCCAATTCAGCTTCCCTATTTTTGCCAGATCAGATGTGCTCTTCCCAGCCGAGCCTATCGCTCCCGTTCTCGTTTAAGAGCCGGAATGATTCTGCACAGTAGATGATCGTCCTGAACTGATCCCACTGTCCCGAACTGATCCCACGGTCCTGGGGTCTCATTTATAAAACTGTGCGTAGAATCCTTACTAAAAGTGTACGTGCGACGGAAAGCCAAAAATGTCGTACGCAAAAAAATATTCAGACTTATAAAACCGTGCGTACGCCAGAACCTGCGCAGAATTCACTTTATAAATCCCAGTCAGCGGAAGATTGTGCGCACATGCGTCTCCACCCCGAAATAACCATATATGGAGATTACAACGCCTAGTTTTACTAATCATATCCTCATCTGCATATCATTTACATATGATTATTCATCCACGTGATATGTTTAACGGTACAAGACATTAGGAAAATATAAAATATGGATGTGCCGTCACATTACATTAATAAAAAACATTTAGTAGCCTAGCCTTGTTTTTGAATACATAAATCAAATGTAAAATACATTTCAGAGAAAGTTTTTCTCAATCTTTGCCACTGGCTAATTTATAATTGATTTATATTTTGAACGGAAACAGATAGACCTTGTTGTGCATTATTTGCACGAAACTATTTTCTCAGACAATCTGCTATTATCATGATAAGCAATTATCTCTGTAGTTAAAACATTAAAACACAGCATGCCAGAGGAAACGTGTTCCACAACAAATATTTCTATTTATTGAATATAAATTTTTTTGTGAGTTCATGAAATCATTACTTCTCAGTAATGATTTCATGTAAGTGTTTAACTCCTTTAATGAGAATTTGGCATATTTAATCTAAATGTTTATATCAGAAGTAAAACATAGTTTAAATAATTATTTCATTTATTTAAACTGTTATTGTGAACATGCAGTGTTTTTATGATTAGGTGATTAGGACTCATAATGAAGATATGCTGTTAGATAGGCTTTATGCGTTAGTTTCACTAACGGCCCAGCGCGCTCGCTGGCGCGGACATTTAAGAAGGGATGGAGATTTGCTTCAAGTGACAGGCTTGGTGAGTGAAATCATATTTGTATTATCTTTCTGTATATGTATAATCTTCTTTAGAATTTCTGTCTAAAAGTGACCAAAAGACATAACTCTAGCTCACCATCGGTGTCGCCAATTCCCTTTGTCTTCAGAATGTGCGTACGCACGGCTCAAAGTTTGCTTAAAGGTGCGCACATTCTCGCGTCAAGTTTGTTTTTTATAGATCACAATCTTTGCGTGGAAACTGGCGTACGTACGTTTCCAGCCCCGTTTTGTGCGTACGCACGCTTTATAAATGAGACCCCTGAACTGATCCCACGGTCCCGAACTGATCCCACTGTCCTGAACTGATCCCACTGTCCTGAACTGATCCCACTGTCCCGAACTGATCCCACTGTCCCGAACTGATCCCACTGTCCTGAACTGATCCCACTGTCCCAAACTGATCCCACTGTCCCGAACTGATCCCACTGTCCTGAACTGATCCCACTGTCCCGAACTGATCCCACTGTCCCGAACTGATCCCACTGTCCTGAACTGATCCCACTGTCCCGAACTGATCCCACTGTCCTGAACTGATCCCACGGTCCTGAACTGATCCCACTGTCCTGAACTGATCCCACTGTCCTGAACTGATCCCACTGTCCTGAACTGATCCCACTGTCCTGAACTGATCCCACTGTCCCGAACTGATCCCACTGTCCTGAACTGATCCCACTGTCCTGAACTGATCCCACTGTCCTGAACTGATCCCACTGTCCCGAACTGATCCCACTGTCCCGAACTGATCCCACTGTCCCGAACTGATCCCACTGTCCCGAACTGATCCCACTGTCCTGAACTGATCCCACGGTCCTGAACTGATCCCACTGTCCCGAACTGATCCCACTGTCCCGAACTGATCCCACTGTCCCGAACTGATCCCACTGTCCCGAACTGATCCCACTGTCCCGAACTGATCCCACTGTCCCGAACTGATCCCACGGTCCTGAACTGATCCCACTGTCCTGAACTGATCCCACTGTCCCGAACTGATCCCACTGTCCCGAACTGATCCCACGGTCCTGAACTGATCCCACTGTCCCGAACTGATCCCACTGTCCCGAACTGATCCCACGGTCCTGAACTGATCCCACTGTCCTGAACTGATCCCACTGTCCTGAACTGATCCCACTGTCCCGAACTGATCCCACTGTCTCGAACTGATCCCACTGTCCTGAACTGATCCCACTGTCCCGAACTGATCCCACTGTCCCGAACTGATCCCACGGTCCTGAACTGATCCCACTGTCCTGAACTGATCCCACTGTCCTGAACTGATCCCACTGTCCCGAACTGATCCCACTGTCTCGAACTGATCCCACTGTCCTGAACTGATCCCACTGTCCCGAACTGATCCCACTGTCCTGAACTGATCCCACGGTCCTGAACTGATCCCACTGTCCTGAACTGATCCCACTGTCCTGAACTGATCCCACTGTCCCGAACTGATCCCACTGTCCCGAACTGATCCCACGGTCCTGAACTGATCCCACTGTCCTGAACTGATCCCACTGTCCCGAACTGATCCCACTGTCCTGAACTGATCCCACGGTCCTGAACTGATCCCACTGTCCTGAACTGATCCCACTGTCCCGAACTGATCCCACTGTCCCGAACTGATCCCACGGTCCTGAACTGATCCCACTGTCCTGAACTGATCCCACTGTCCCGAACTGATCCCACTGTCTGTCCCGAACTGATCCCACTGTCCCGAACTGATCCCACTGTCCTGAACTGATCCCACTGTCCTGAACTGATCCCACTGTCCCGAACTGATCCCACTGTCCCGAACTGATCCCACTGTCCTGAACTGATCCCACTGTCCCGAACTGATCCCACTGTCCCGAACTGATCCCACTGTCCTGAACTGATCCCACTGTCCCGAACTGATCCCACTGTCCTGAACTGATCCCACTGTCCTGAACTGATCCCACTGTCCTGAACTGATCCCACTGTCCTGAACTGATCCCACTGTCCCGAACTGATCCCACTGTCCTGAACTGATCCCACGGTCCTGAACTGATCCCACTGTCCTGAACTGATCCCACTGTCCTGAACTGATCCCACTGTCTGAACTGATCCCACTGTCCTGAACTGATCCCACTGTCCTGAACCGATCCCACTGTCCTGAACTGATCCCACTGTCCTGAACTGATCCCACTGTCCCGAACTCATCCCACTGTCCTGAACCTGTTCACTCACAACCTCCAGCTAGCCGGGTTTTCCTAATCGGTTACTGGGAAAATCATTACCTTCCTCAGTGTCTTGTTTTCCAGCACTGATTTATAAATATTCTTAAATCAAGATTCATTTACTGGAGAAGAAGAATGACTGAAGATATTAAGATTTGTTTAATTGATCAAAATGTTTGTGCTCCAAACATAAACAAATATCTTGTTTTCTCTTTGAATTAAAGGAGTCGTTCACTTCAACTTTAAAATGTCCTGATAGTTTACTCACCATCACACCATCCAAGATGATCATGTCTTTCTTTCTTCAAAAGAAAGAAAGAAAAGAAAAGAAGGTTCTTGAGGAAAACGCTCCAGGATTTCCAATGGGGTCCAATGGGCCGAAGGTCCAGATGTGAGTTTCAGTGCAGCTTCAAAGTCTCGACACGATCGAGCCGAGGAATAAGAGTCTCATCTACACAAACCAGCGACATTTATAACAAAATAAACATTTGTATACTTTCAAACCACAGATTCTGGTCTTGCACTCGCTGTGATGCGACACACATTACGTCATCAGGGTGAAAGGTCACGCGTGTTCCGGGTCAGAAATGTAGAGTAGGGTGAAAAACTCCCTCTCGTTATCTCCTCCAACATCGTTGTTTTACCTTTTATTTATGTATTTATTTATTTTGTAAATCTCTTTGCATGTTGGCTCAGTAAACACTGGATCGGTTTTTACGCCTACGTCACGCGTGACCTTTCACCCTGATGACGTAATGTGTGTCGCATCACAGCGAGTGCAAGACCAGCATCTGTGGTTAAAAGTATATAAATGTGTATTGTGTTATAAATGTCGCTGGTTTGTGTAGATGAGACTCTTATTCCTCGGCTGGATCGTGTCGAGACTTTGAAGCTGCACTGAAACTCACATCTGGACCTTCGGCCCGTTGGACCCCATTGGAGTCACTATATGGAGGAATACTGGAGCGTTTTCATCAAAAACCTTCATTTCTTTTCCCCTGAAGAAAGAAAGACATGAACATCTTGGATGGTGTGATGGTGAGTAAGTTATCAGGACATTTGAAATTTGAAGTGAACGACTGATACATTTTTGGATTAATATCTTCAGTCGGTTTGCTTCTTCTCCAGTAAATGAATCTTGATTTAAGAATGTTTATATGTCAGTGCTGTAAACAGGACAGAAACACTGAGGAAGAGCATGAGTGCAGTGTGAGAGCCGTATTGAATGCAGACGTTGAGCTGTTTTTGAGCATGAAGCACATGTGTTTTTACAGCATGATTCTGGTGTTGCATGATGACGGTCTCATGAACGCATGAACGCACAGATTAACCCTGTAGACTGTACATGTAGTGTGTCCAATTCTGGGTGTCCTCTGGTCAGTGCTTGAGTTCACTTTTACAGTTGCACATTTTATTCTAGATAACAGTTGTAATCTGCTAATGAAACTGATCTGTGTGTCAGACACGGGCTGATGCCCGCGAGATGAAGCAGTGTAACTTTACTCTGGTGGATTTTCCCTCTTTGCTGAAGTCGTAGATTTAAGAGCTTGAATCCCCATAAGCCCCGGTATCCCAGAAAGCTTTGCTTCAGACACACGGATGTGCTTCAGTCGTCAGAAACAGGAGCCGGGCTTCAGGCGCACATCAACAACACTCCCTGAATTACAGAAGATCGAGCTGTTGAACTTCTTTAATCAGTATTTCTTTGTTCTGTTAAATGAAACTAACATTCTTCTTATTTTCTGAGCACTCAGATCAGTCTCATGCAAAGCACAGTGTTACTGAGATTTACTAGTGTATCATTCACCCAGAAATGATCATTCCGTCATCATTTACTCTCCCTCGTGTCGTTCAAACACAATATTCTCTTGAAAACACTCATTTCTCAAAATAATCTTTTGTTATGACAGATTGATTATTTTTGGGTGAACTGTCTCTTTAAGTCACAATTAAAGTGACAGTCGCAACACATTCAACACCCCAGCTTGTGCATAGCAACACCCTAGCAACCGTTCAGTACACTAGCAATCCCATAGTGTCGCAGTGGCAACCACCATGTTGGTGGTGAGTTGTGCACGTTCACACATGAAGTTTACATCAGATTCAGTGTCTATGGTTTCCAAGTGTTTCCTGTTGCCCTGGTTCTTTGTTTCTGTCCATCTCTTTCTCTCTCTCCCTCTCTCTCTCTCCCCCCTCTCTCTCTCTCTCTCTCTCTCCCCCTCTCCCTCTCTCCCCCCCTCTCTCTCTCCCCCTCTCCCTCTCTCCCCCCTTCTCTCTCCCTCTCTCTCCCTCTCCCTCTCTTCCTCTCTCTCCCCCCTCCCTCTTCACTGCTGATTTCACAACAACTCTAAGAATTTAGAAAGCTGTAGTTTTAGTGCGTCTCTCTTTCTTTTATCTCTCTAACACATTCTCTCGCTCTCTTCATCTCTGTTTCTGGATGCGTGTTGGCAGCGCTCCACGTTAGCTGAGTGGATTAGCATAACTTCCATCGTTTCTCACATTTGCTTGCTGTCTCTTTTATTTTTTTATTTCCTCAGTCAGATGTAGATCTTCCAGGAGTAAACGCAGTATTTCCCACGGGAACGTCAGTTTCTGCTGCAGAACAATCTGATTTGTCTTAGAATATAGCCCCACACACACAAACACAATATCTGAGTCCTGAAGCAGAAGCAGTGCACTAGACTCACTCAGTCTGACTGTATATAGTGCAGCGCACGTCAGACACTAGTTAACATATCGACTAGTAATGTTTCACCCCGTTAACTTCCCGTGTGCTGAACATGTGTGTGTGTGTGTTGGCCGTGGTGTTGCAGTGATCCCTGTCAACGTGTTCAGGCATGCATGTGACCCGTGTAGCGCTTCAGTCTCGAACCCCTGCCCAGTCGATATTACTGATCACAGAGCTGGAAGAGGCTCCACTGGGTCCCGGAGGGCGGCACAATCTCATCTGGGTTTCTAAAGGCTTGTGGAAAACTCTGGGGGCTCGAACACGAAACAGAGATTGTGCGAACAGAGCAGCTTTTTATAAATCATTACAGTTTCTCTCCAATGCAAAACTGATTTTCTTAGTATTTTTGTCTCGTTTCCAGTCCTAATATCAAAAAATTCTTAAATCAAGAAGCATTTACTAGATATGTAAAATTACATAAGGAATTTGATTAATTAAGTCCCCAAACTGGACACCCTCCGGCCCCTGGCTGCGCCTAGAAATTCTGTCCATAAAAATGGGCGGATCTCATCTTGCACAGAGGAGCTTCTTGACCACCTCTATGACTTCAGCTTGTGTGATGGACAAGTCCCCCTCCGAGCCCTCGGCCTCTGCTTCCTCAATGGAAGACGGGTCGGGGATATTGAGGAGATCCTCAAAGTATTCCTTCCACCGTCCGATGATATTCCCAGTTGAGGTCAACAGCTGCTCCACTGTAAACAGCATTGGTAGGGCTCTGCTTCCTCCTCCTGAGGCGCCGGACGGTTTGCCAGAATCTCTTCGAGGCCAGCCGGTAGTCCTTCTCCATGGCCTCACCGAACCCCTCACGAACTCCTCACCGAACTCCTCGCCGAACTCCTCACCGAACCCCTCACGAACTCCTCACCCAACTCCTCGCCGAACTCCTCGCCGAACTCCTCACCGAACTCCTCACTGACTCCTCACCGAACTCCTCGCCGAACTCCTCACCGAACTCCTCGCCGAACTCCTCACCGAACCCCTCACGAACTCCTCGCCGAACTCCTCGCCGAAATCCTCGCCGAACTGCTCACCGAACTCCTCACCGAACTGCTCACCGAACTCCTCGCCGAACTGCTCACCGAACTCCTCGCCGAACTCCTCGCCGAACACCTCACCGAACTCCTCGCCGAAATCCTCGCCGAACTGCTCACCGAACTGCTCGCCGAACTCCTCGCCGAAATCCTCGCCGAACTGCTCACCGAACTCCTCGCCGAACTCCTCACTGACTCCTCACCGAACCCCTCACGAACTCCTCACCCAACTCCTCGCCGAACTCCTCGCCGAACTCCTCACCGAACTCCTCACTGACTCCTCACCGAACTCCTCGCCGAACTCCTCGCCGAACTCCTCGCCGAACTCCTCACCGAACTCCTCACTGACTCCTCACCGAACTCCTCGCCGAACTCCTCACCGAACTCCTCGCCGAACTCCTCACCGAACCCCTCACGAACTCCTCGCCGAACTCCTCGCCGAAATCCTCGCCGAACTGCTCACCGAACTCCTCACCGAACTGCTCACCGAACTCCTCGCCGAACTGCTCACCGAACTCCTCGCCGAACTCCTCGCCGAACACCTCACCGAACTCCTCGCCGAAATCCTCGCCGAACTGCTCACCGAACTGCTCGCCGAACTCCTCGCCGAAATCCTCGCCGAACTGCTCACCGAACTCCTCGCCGAACTCCTCACTGACTCCTCACCGAACTCCTCACGGACTCCTCGCCGAACTCCTCACCAAACTCCTCACTGACTCCTCACCGAACTCCTCACTGACTCCTCACCGAACTCCTCACCAAACTCCTCACTGACTCCTCACCGAACTCCTCACTGACTCCTCACCGAACTCCTCACCGAACTCCTCGCCGAAATCCTCACTGACTCCTCACCGAACTCCTCACTGACTCCTCACCGAAATCCTCGCCGAACTGCTCACCGAACTCCTCGCCGAACTCCTCACTGACTCCTCACCGAACTCCTCACCAAACTCCTCACTGACTCCTCACCGAACTCCTCACTGACTCCTCACCGAACTCCTCACCAAACTCCTCACTGACTCCTCACCGAACTCCTCACTGACTCCTCACCGAACTCCTCACTGACTCCTCACCTAACTCCTCACGGACTCCTCACCGAACTCCTCACCGAACTGCTCACCGAACTCCTCACCGAACTCCTCACCGAACTCCTCGCCGAACTCCTCACCGAACTGCTCGCGGACTCCTCACGAACTCCTCACCGAACTCCTCACCAAACTCCTCACGAACTGCTCACCGAACTCCTCGCCGAACTCCTCCCATGCCTGATTTTTTGCCTCCACACCCGCCCGGGCTGCAGTCCACTTGGCCTGCCAGTACCGTCAGCTGCCTCAGGAGTCCCACAATCCAGCCAAGCCTGATTCTTATGGCATTTTACTTATCTAGTAAATGCTTCTTATTTCAAGAACTTTTAGATATTTAGCCTGGAAACGAGACAAAAATAGTAAGTAAGAAAGGCATGTTTTGCAGCGAGGCTCCCAGCTGAGCTCAGATCAAGAACTGAGAAGCGACTGTGTTTAACATTCCTCTTCTCGGCTGGGTTTCTCATCCTCGCTGAAGCTCCTGTGAACCGAGAGACATGCCTGTAGAAAGAGCGCATTAGTCAGTTTGTAAGAAAACACGGCTCTGACCTTTAGCTCGAATTCAGATTCTCCAGCTCCTCAACACATTATTCGTTCCATCTGCTAGTCAGCGATTATATTTAGCAACTTGTCCTTTTAGCTGCACTGCAAAAAATGCTTTTCTTAATTAGTATTTTTGTCTTGTTTCCAGTCCATATTATCCATTTTTCTAAATATCCTTATTCAGGATGCATTTACTAGATAAGTAAAATGACATAAGAAATTTGATTAATTAAGTGAGTTTTTGCTTAAAAGAAGCACAATTATCTGCAAGTGGGATAAAAATAATAATCTTGTTTTGAATTAAGATTATTTTATAATTTTTCTTGTTTTCCATTTGAATTAAGATTATTTTTCTTGTTTTCCATTTGAATTAAGATGTCATATTACTTATCTAGTAAATGCATCTTGATTTAAGAATTTTTTTATATTTGAACTGGAAACAAGACAAAAATGCTACATAAGTGAATGAATATGAAGCTCAGATCAGGCTGTGCATTGGCTGTGATTGTTACCTCGCTGTCCTCTGTGTCCCTCTCTGTGCTCCAGTCCGCCGAGTTCCCCCCCGCTTCACCATCCTTCCCAGCAGCCACGAGATCATGCCGGGCGGGAGCGTGAACATCACCTGTGTCGCGGTCGGCTCCCCCATGCCTTACGTGAAGTGGATGCTGAACTCCGAGGACCTGACGCCGGAGGACGAGATGCCCGTGGGCCGGAACGTTCTGGAGCTGAACGGCGTGCGTGAGTCGGCCAACTACACCTGCGTCGCCATGAGCAGCCTGGGAATCATCGAGGCCGTGGCGCAAGTCATTGTCAAGTGTAAGGAAAGAGTATTTTTTACAGCCAAATCCAGGGTTTATGTAAATTCTAGGGTTAATGATGTCACTGACCCGTGAAGAAGCTCATGTAGTTCCTACCAGTCGTTTATTGTAGTCCTTAAAAAGTGATTTCTGTAAAAGTAAATATCTCCCTTTGCTTTGAACTTTGAGCGTCGTAACTTTGCAGGTGTTGTTTATGCTCAAACAGCAACATTACACACTAACTACAGTTAGAAAAGTCAAACACACCTTTATTGTAGATGTTGCCTGTGAATCATCTGAGAAAGACCAATCTCTGAGCAATTCAATGTCCTCTCTCTCTCCTCTCTCTCTCTCTCTCTCTCTCTCTCTCTCTCTCTCTCTCTCTCTCTCTCTCTCTCCTCTCTCTCTCTCCTCTCTCTCCCTCCCTCTCTCTCTCTCTCTCTCTCTCTCCTCTCTCTCTCTCCTCTCTCTCTCCTCTCTCTCTCTCCTCTCTCTCTCTCTCTCTCTCTCTCTCTCTCTCTCCCCCTCTCTCTCTCTCCTCTCTCTCCTCTCTCTCTCTCTCTCTCTCCTCTCTCTCTCCCTCTCTCTCTCTCTCTCTCTCTCTCTCTCCCTCTCTCTCTCTCCTCTCTCTCCCTCTCTCTCTCTCTCTCTCTCTCTCTCTCCCTCTCTCTCTCTCCTCTCTCTCCCTCTCTCTCTCTCTCTCTCTCTCTCTCTCTCTCTCTCTCTCCCTCTCTCTCTCTCCTCTCTCTCCCTCTCTCTCTCTCTCTCTCTCAGCTTTACCCAGAGCTCCCGGTACCCCCATCGTCACGGAGACGACCCCCACCAGCGTCACCATCACCTGGGACTCTGGTAACCCCGACCCCGTCTCCTATTACATCATCCAGTACCGCGCCAAATCCCCGGACAGCAAGTTCGAGACGGTGGACTCCATCACCACAACCCGCTACAGCATCGGTGGCCTGTACCCCAACACCGAGTACGAGATCCGCGTGTCCGCCGTCAATAGCATCGGCCAGGGTCCGCCCAGCAACAGGGTGGAAGCCCGAACCGGAGAGCAAGCGCCCGCCAGCCCGCCGAGGAGCATCCAGGCATCTGCATTCCATTACTACATTGTTTAAATTAACTTAACTAACTAAATGTGATTTTGTATTTGTACATATCTGAAATACATACAGATCACTCTAAATTGTAATATGAAATCTGTACACTGCAAAAAAATGCTTTTCTTAATCAGTCTTGTGTTCAGTCCAAATATCTAAAAATTCTTAAATCAAGATGCATTTACTAGAGGAGTAAAATGACATAAGATATTATGCCCTGTTTTCCGGGAGAATTAATCAAAAGGAACTGAGTTGTTGCTTACCCCATTGGCAGATATTTTAGCTTGTTTTAAACAAAAACAAAACAATTATTTACCCAGAAAACAAGACTTAATATCTTATGTCATTTTACTCATCTAGTAAATGTATCTTGATTTAAGAAATTTTTAATATTTGGACTGAAAACAAGACAAAAATACTAAGAAAAGTATTATGCTTTGAAATGATGTGTATTGTGGAAAGCGCTTTACAAATAAACGTGAATTGAATTGAATCCAGGCACGCATCATATCCCAGAACGCAGTGATGGTGCGCTGGGACGAGCCGGAGGAGCCCAACGGGTTGATCAAGGGCTACCGGGTGTATTACACCATGGATCCCTCGCAGCCGATGAGCAACTGGCAGATCCACAACGTCCAGGACAGCACGATCACGTCCATCCACAGCCTGGTGCCGTCCGAGACCTACACCATCCGCGTGCTGGCGTTCACATCTGTGGGGGACGGGCCCTTCTCCGACCCCGTGCACGTCAAAGTGAGGCCTGGAGGTGAGCGGGGGGCGCCGCGGGAGCATGCCACAAGCCGTGACTATAACGATAGCATGACGATAACTATAACGATAGCCATGACGACAACTATAACGATAGCCACGACGACAACTATAACGATAGCCATGACGACAACTATAACGATAGCCATGGCGATAACTATAACGATAGCATGACGATAACTATAACGATAGCCATGACGACAACTATAACGATAACTATAACGATAGCCATGACGACAAATATAACGATAACTATAACGATAGCCATGACGATAACTATAACGATAGCCACGAGCCGTAACTATAACGATAGCATGACGACAACTATAATGATAGCCACGAGCCGTGACTATAACGATAGCATGACGATAACTATAACGATAGCCATGACGACAACTACAAAGATAGCCACGAGCCGTGACTATAACGATAGCCATGACGACAACTATAACGATAGCCACGAGCCGTAACTATAACAATAGCCATGACGACAACTATAACGATAGCCATGACGATAACTATAACGATAGCCATGACGACAACTATAACGATAGCCACGAGCCGTAACTATAACGATAGCATGACGACAACTATAACTATAACGATAGCCATGACGACAACTATAACGATAGCCATGACGATAACTATAACGATAGCCATGACGACAACTACAACGATAGCCATGACGATAACTATAACGATAGCCATGACGATACAATAGTCATGACGATAACTATAATGATAGCCATGACGATACGATAGTCATGACGATAACTATAATGATAGCCATGACGATACGATAGTCATGACGATAACTATAATGATAGCCATGACGACAACTATAACGATAGCCATGACGACAAATATAACGGTAACTGTAACGATAGCCATGACGATACGATAGTCATGACGATAACTATAATGATAGCCATGACGATACGATAGTCATGACGATAACTATAACGATAGCCATGACGACAACTATAACGATAGCTATGACGACAACTATAACGATAGCCATGGCGATAACTATAACGATAGCATGACGATAACTATAACGATAGCCATGACGATAACTATAACGATAGCCATGACGATAACTATAACTATAACGATAGCCATGACGACAACTATAACGATAGCCACGAGCCGTAACTATAACAATAGCCATGACGACAACTATAACGATAGCCATGATGATAACTATAACGATAGCCATGACGACAACTATAACGATAGCCACGAGCCGTAACTATAACGATAGCCATGACGACAACTATAACTATAACGATAGCCATGACGATAACTATAACGATAGCCATGACGACAACTTTAACGATAGCCACGAGCCGTAACTATAACGATAGCCATGACGACAACTATAACTATAACGATAGCCATGACGACAACTATAACGATAGCCATGACGATAACTATAACGATAGCCATGACGACAACTATAACGATAGCCATGACGACAACTATAACGATAGCCATGACGACAACTATAACGATAACTATAACGATAGCCATGCCGATACGATAGTCATGACGATAACTATAATGATAGCCATGACAATACGATAGTCATGACGACAACTATAACGATAGCCATGACGACAACTATAACGATAGCCATGGTGATAACTATAATGATAACCATGACGACAACTATAACGATAGCCATGACGACAACTATAACGATAACTATAACGATAGCCATGCCGATACGATAGCCATGACGATAACTATAACGATAGCCACGAGCCGTGACTATAACAATAGCATGACGATAACTATATTTGCTTCCATACCAATGAACGATACCGGTCTGTTTATGCTAAGCTCAGGCGCTGCGGTTCCTGTAGCTCACGCAGTAGAGGTCACAGGTCACCAAGGTCAAGCAAGAACTGATAATGTAAATGTGTGCCTTGAAATGCAATGTAAGTCGCTTTGGATAAAAGCGTCCA
>JAULUF010000011.1:845000-867500 GCA_031834385.1 Semotilus atromaculatus | reverse complement strand
TGTAGCAGATGACATCCAAACGAGGACCACGACAGTGTCAGATACACACGACGCTTGACGTTTATAAGAGTTAGTTTATTCCTGCAGGCACAGCTTCTCCTCCTCGCAGGAACGTTAAACTGCTCACTCACCCCGATGGTCTTCAGTCCGGCACCGTCTGGCAGGAGTTCTGATCCTGGACCGATGCGTCGCTCCATCCATCAATCCGTGTTTCCATGGCAACAGCGCTCCGTCACACACTCGGCGGCGCTTTAATTAGATTGTCTGTTCTGGTCAATATGTTGATCAGATGCTTGTTTTGTGAGCGATTCTGACAGACAGATGGTTTATTCCTCCACTGCATCACAACACATCTTTCATTTCATTTGGCCTCTTCTTCCTTTGTTTGCATCATTTATCTTTTCAGTTGAATGTAATTTGAGCTTCATAATTTGTTTTATTGATCCGTACTATTTTTGTAGATGTATCTTCTCCATTTGTCTTTATGTTGTATTGATTTATTTTTGCCTTATTTCTGTTTTTTCCTCCTCTACGTTCCTCAATGATCTTTCATCTCTGTGTTGTATTTTCAAACTCCTCCTCCTCCTTCTCCTCCTCTTCCTCCTCCATCCTTCTCCTCTCCTCCTCCTCCTCTTCCTCCTCCTCTTCCTCCTCCTCCTCCCTCCCTCCTCCTCTTCCTCCTCCATCCTCCTCCTCCTCCATCCTTCTCCTCTCCTCCTCCTCCTCTTCCTCCTCCTCTTCCTCCTCCTCCTCCCTCCATACTCCTCTTCCTCCTCCCTCCCTCCTCCTCTTCCTCCTCCCTCCCTCCTCCTCTTCCTCCTCCATCCTCCTCCTCCTCTTCCTCCTCCATCCTTCTCCTCTCCTCCTCCATCCTTCTCCTCTCCTCCTCCTCCTCTTCCTCCTCCATCCTTCTCCTCTCCTCCTCCTCCTCTTCCTCCTCCCTCCATACTCCTCTTCCTCCTCCCTCCCTCCTCCTCTTCCTCCTCCATCCTCCTCTTCCTCCTCCTCCTACTCCTCCTCTTCCTCCTTTCCTCCTCCTCCTCTTCCTCCTCCTCCTCTTCCTCCTCCTCCTCTTCTTCCTCCCTCCATACTCCTCCTCTTCCTCCTCTCCTCCACCTCCTTTCCTCCTCTCCTCCTCCTCTTCCTCCTCCTCTCCTCCACCTCCCCCTCCTCTCCTCCTCTTCTTCCTCCTCCTCCTCTTCCTCCTCCTCTCCTCCTCCTCTTCCTCCTCTCCTCCCCCTCCTTTCCTCCTCTCCTCCTCCTCCTCTTCCTCCTCTTCCTCCTCCTCTTCCTCCTCCTTTCCTCCTCCTCTTCCTCCTCTTCCTCCTCTCCTCCTCTTCCTCCTCTCCTCCCCCTCCTTTCCTCCTCTCCTCCTCCTCCTCTTCCTCCTCTTCCTCCTCCTTTCCTCCTCCTCTTCCTCCTCTTCCTCCTCCTCTCCTCCCCCTCCTTTCCTCCTCTCCTCCTCCTCCTCTTCCTCCTCTTCCTCCTCCTCTTCCTCCTCCTTTCCTCCTCCTCTTCCTCCTCCTCTTCCTCCTTTCCTCCTCCTCCTCTTCCTCCTCCTCCTCTTCTTCCTCCCTCCATACTCCTCCTCTTCCTCCTCTCCTCCACCTCCTTTCCTCCTCTCCTCCTCCTCTTCCTCCTCCTCTCCTCCACCTCCCCCTCCTCTCCTCCTCTTCTTCCTCCTCCTCCTCTTCCTCCTCCTCTCCTCCTCCTCTTCCTCCTCTCCTCCCCCTCCTTTCCTCCTCTCCTCCTCTCCTCCTCCTCCTCTTCCTCCTCCTCTTCCTCCTCCTTTCCTCCTCCTCTTCCTCCTCCTCCTCCTCTCCTCCTCTTCCTCCTCTTCCTCCTCCTCTTCCTCCTCCTTTCCTCCTCCTCTTCCTCCTCCTTTCCTCCTCCTCCTCCTCTCCTCCTCTTCCTCCTCTTCCTCCTCCTCTTCCTCCTCCTTTCCTCCTCCGGTCAGAGCCCACGTCTCCTCCGGCTCAGGTCCGCTGCTCCTCCGTCAGCTCCTCCGCTCTGTCGGTGAGCTGGGCTCCGGCGCCGGAGGAGCAGCAGAACTCTGTGTTGCTCGGGTACGAGGTGTGTTATCAGCTCAGCGGCGACGGAGACTCAGTGCAGAAGCTGCGTCTGGAGCCGGACGCGGGACAGGCGCTCCTGAAGGGCTTGCGGCGCTGGAGCTCATACCTCCTCACTGTGGCAGCGCTGACGGAGCAGGGCCTCGGACCCCAGAGCTCAGCCGTAGAGTGCAGAACCGATGAGGATGGTAAAATCAGTCAAACCTACAGCGCATTATACAGTACAGATCATGTCACAGTAATAAACAGGAGAATAACAGAATCAAACTTCAGCAGATATGAGACACGTTCAGATTCAGCAGTAAAGCATCTCTGCAGAAGAACAGAGAGTCATTATTCAGATCAGTCATGAAACACTCACGTCTGCTGTGAAGGAGGTTCTTCAGTCGTTCAGCATTAGATCCCTCTTCTAATCTAGAGCTTTTAGATTCTTCAGGTGCTTCTTTGTAGATCGATAAAGTTCTTGATGTTTCATTAAAAGTTCTTCAGATCATAATATAATATAATAAATATAATTTAATATAATATAAAACAGTGTTTCCCACAGATTCTGTGTGACTGTGGTGGGTATGGGGTCTTGAAAATGTTTAATTATGTACATTTTAAAGTTAAATTCATAAATCTGTTGCTCTTTGAGTTCAAAATGAAGAGCTCCAGTCATCGCCAGTACATTGACTTGTACCGGAACTTTAACTGGGACTCAAACTTATTTTTTGTTGTGATACAGTGTCTCAGTCTACATTACAACATACTGCTACTAATAATATAATATTATTAATTCATATGAAAGTAATAGCCATATATTGTAAAACAAATGCACTGAAACTTTAATTAAACTTTCATAATTAGTTTTGTCCTAATTTCTATACATCTAAGCAATAAACCCGTGAGCTTTTATTTTGGCAGAAAACAAGTTTACAAACGTATCATTACAAATTTAGTAAAAATTCTGCAATCGTCAACTATGCAAATGTGGTAATAAGGCGTAACTGCGTTCCCAAATACAGGCTGAACTCAGCAGATGCACAATGGAGTTCACTGCATTCATTCACTGTGAACTGACGCAGAGCTGATCGCGTGAGCGACGTGTCTTTTGAACGCTCATCACACTTTCAGTTTTAGTTTGTTTGACAGTAATGACACAAAACACGACATTAAATACCTGTGTTATTATGAGAAGTTTAAATATACACTATATTGCCAAAAGTTTTGAGACACCTGCCTTTACGTGCACATGAACTTTAATGACATCCCATTCCTTGCCGCTATAACAGCTTCAACTCTTCTGGGAAGGCTTTCCACAAGGGTTATGAGTGTGTTTATGGGAATGTTTGACCATTCTTCTAGAAGAGCATGAGTGAGGTCAGGCTCTGATGATGGACAGAAGCTCTCAGTCTCTCCCAGAGCTGTTCTCTCGGGTTGAGGTCAGGACTCTGTGCAGCCAGTCCAGTTCCTCCACACCAAACTCCTCATCCGTGTCTTTGTGGTCCTGCTTTGGGCACTGGAGCACAGTCATGCTGGAACAGGAACATCCCTAAACTCTTCCCACAAAATTGGGAGCATGAAATTGTCCAAAATGTCTTGGTATGCTGAAGCGTTAAGAGTTCCTTTCACTGAAACTAAGGGGCCAATCCCTGAAAAACAAACAACCCCACACCATAATGCTGTTGTTTCCAACTGCTTTCACTTTGTTATAATACCACTAACAGTTGACCGTGGAATATTTAGTAGTGAGGAAATTTAACGAATGGACTTATTGCACAGGTGATTTTATACAACTGTGGCCATGGAAGTGTTTGGAACACCTGAATTCAATGATTTGGAGTATCCCAATACTTTTGGCAATAAAGTGTATATTCGGGCCGCCACAGTCTAGTTAATAACAGCGAAGCACTGAAATCTGTTGGTGCCGGTCAGTGTTGATATTGTGGCATCTCAGAGAAATCAGTGTATGGGAAACGCTGAAGATTCAACTTTAATTTTGTGTGTGTGTGTGTGTGTGTGTGTGCGTGTGTGTGCTCAGTGCCCGGAGCTCCGCCCCGTCAGGTGGACGTCCAGCCGATAAACAGCACCTGTGTTAAAGTGTCGT
Source organism: Semotilus atromaculatus (assembly GCA_031834385.1). Classification (NCBI taxonomy): domain Eukaryota; kingdom Metazoa; phylum Chordata; class Actinopteri; order Cypriniformes; family Leuciscidae; genus Semotilus; species Semotilus atromaculatus. The sequence goes on along the minus strand of JAULUF010000011.1, from coordinate 863,342 downwards.
GGCGCTCTGTGTTGCCGGGGCAACGGAACGGGCAGATCCGTGGTTACCAGGTTCATTACGCGCGTGTGGAGAACGGGGAGTCACACGGCCTGCCGCGCATCAGAGACATGATGCTGGACGATGCCCAGGTGAGGTCGCGACCCCGGCACACCCTCAAACTGAATTACATATCTGCCAATTAGTCTTATCCAGCTTATTTTGCATTGTAGAAAAAAGCTGTTTTCTGTAAACGTACAAGACAGTGAAGCAGAATAATAATCTTTCAATTGAATTTACAAATGGCCACATTCACTCTATGATATATTGCTGTTAGGTGTTCTAATTTAGTTATGGGGTCTTTATTCATTCATGTTTAATTTTTCATTCAATATTTTGTTTCAGTCAGAAATGATCATGTGACTGAAGTGAAATGTGTTTTGGATGCATGTGACCATCAGCCTTTCATAACACTTCAGTTCAGGCTTTGGATCATCATGATATTTCCTAAAACTAAGACAAAAATAAATTAACAATTTGTTGAAAGCTAGCCGGCAGTATTGAGTATGTTAGTATTGATGGAGTCTGTGAGTATTGATGGAGTATGTTAGTATTGATTATGTTAGTATTGATGGAGTATGTTAGTTAGTATTGATGGAGTATGTTAGTATTGATGGAGTATGTGAGTATTGATGGAGTATGTTAGTATTGATTATGTTAGTATTGATGGAGTATGTTAGTTAGTATTGATGGAGTATGTTAGTATTGATGGAGTATGTTAGTATTGATGGAGTATGTTAGTTAGTATTGATGGAGTATGTTAGTATTGATGGAGTATGTTAGTATTGATGGAGTATGTTAGTATTGATGGAGTATGTTAGTTAGTATTGATGGAGTATGTTTGTATTGATGGAGTATGTTTGTATTGATGGAGTATGTTAGTATTGTGAGCTGATCTGAATGAACAAACTCCATTCTGTTCTTTCACTAAATGAATCTCACCCTCCTCTTCTCCTCCTACACACCGCCTGCTCATAACTGGATCTCTCACGCGTGTGTGTGTGCGTGTGTGTGTGTGTGTGTGTGTGTGTGTCTGTGTGTCTGTGTGTGTGTTCTGCCGTTAGAGAGACGTGGATGAGACGGCACAATATGTGAGTATGAGCTTCAGCTTCACCTTCAGGGCAGCTTATGAAAGAAGTCCAGGAAAAGGAAAGAATTAATGCATGAATGAATTAACATGGAATGCATTAATTAATGATGGAATTAATGAAAGAATGCATTAATGATTGAATAGGGATTAATGAAGAAATGCATGAGTAAATCAATTAATGAAAGCATGAATTAATGAATTAAAGCATGAATTAAGGAATTAATGAAAGCATGAAGAAATTAATGAGTGAATGAATGATTGAATAGGGATTAATCAAGAAATGCATGAATAAAAGCATGAATGAATGGAAGCATGAATGAATGCACCAGTAACATGTGATCAGAGCAGGTGTGAGGTCAGAGCTGATTGGTTAATGTTGTGTTGACATCATGCCTGGTGTGTGTAGGAGCTGATCATTGAAGATCTGCAGCCAGAGACACTTTACTCCATCAGTGTGGCGGCTTACACCATCAGAGGAGACGGAGCTCAGAGCCTCGCTCATCTGGTGCAGACGCCCGTCACATGTGAGTGTGTGTGTGTGTGTGTGTGTGTGTGTGTGTGTGTGCACCATCAGAGGAGACGGAGCTCAGAGCCTCGCTCATCTGGTGCAGACGCCCGTCACATGTGAGTGTGTGTGTGTGTGTGTGTGTGTGTGTGTGTGTGTGCACCATCAGAGGAGACGGAGCTCAGAGCCTCGCTCATCTGGTGCAGACGCCCGTCACATGTGAGTGTGTGTGTGTGTGTGTGTGTGTGTGTGTGTGTGTGCACCATCAGAGGAGACGGAGCTCAGAGCCTCGCTCATCTGGTGCAGACGCCCGTCACATGTGAGTGTGTGTGTGTGTGTGTGTGTGTGTGCACCATCAGAGGAGACGGAGCTCAGAGCCTCGCTCATCTGGTGCAGACGCCCGTCACATGTGAGTGTGTGTGTGTGTGTGTGTGTGTGTGTGTGTGTGTGTGCACCATCAGAGGAGACGGAGCCTCGCTCATCTGGTGCAGACGCCCGTCACATGTGAGTGTGTGTGTGTGTCATTATGTGCATTCAGGTTTGCTGGCATAGGATTGGCTGACATGTCTGTGGTGGGCAGGGCTTTATTCACGTTAAAACCCGTATTTTTTTGTTTGTGCATAATAAAAATATGAAGGACACAAATGTTGCAGAATGTGATTTAGTAATTTAGTAATTGACTGTAAAGTAAGATCAAGTCAAGACAAATTGAATTATATAATTTTTTCACAATACACATCATTTCAAAATAGCTTTACAGAAATCATAATATTAATGTTTATAATATCTTAATACCATCATGCAGGGGGGCCGCTAAGGGGGGAACACCTCGTATTCTTTCATAGGGCCGAAAATTGCTAGCGGCGCCCCTGCGACTATATAAGACTAGATTGAGTCAGTTACTGTGAGTTTGTGTGTGTGTGTCTCCTGTAGTGCCGGCTCGACCCGTTCTGTCGGTGCATCTGGTTAACGAGACGTCAGCGTCTGTGATCTGGACGACCCAACAATCCTCCAACCCTCTGCAGGAGATCCGGGGCTTTCGTCTGACCTACGGCCTCAAAAACCACTCACGCTCGTTCTCTGTGGACGTCAGACCCGAGGAGCGTCGGCGCGACGTGAGCGACCTGCGTCCTGGAGGCGTGTACTCATTCCTCCTGGCCGCTAGAGGGCGCTCTGGCTACGGCGAGCCGGCGGAAGAGGAGCTGGCGGTGCCGGAGTTTCCTCCCAGAGGTTTCCCGCAGCTGTTGGAGCGAGTGAACGCCACATGCTGCTCGCTGCAGTTCTCCTGGCTTCCTCCGGGCGGCGCTTATACGGGATACACGCTCGCGTACGAGGAAGCGGGAGGCGGCATTGAACCGCGGACGCTAACGGTGCCGGCGGATGTGTGTAGCTATACCATTCACGGGCTGAACCCGGACCAGGCGTACGCCGTGAGAATATCGGCTCACAACGGCGCCGGGTCAGGCCCGTTCAGCCCACAGGTGCGGTTCCGAACCACAGCCTTCGACACAGGTACGACTGGTGAACGAAACCCCTCCCACAACCAACCCCACCCAACCAATCACAGTGGAGATGTGAATGTGGGCGAAGCACAGGTAACACTCAGCCAGTCGTTAGGGGGCGGAGTTTCGAGGTAAGTGACAGGTGTCAGTCACAGTCCATCGGAGGACGAGCACTTGAATTCCTAGTAAGACTAGAAATGTTTTCTTTTCATCCTCTATTTTTAGTTCCTTCACTTCCTACATTTCCTAACACTTCCCAGTCCAGTTTGTGGTGTGGCACATATAAAATGAGTGTTTGTTTGTGTGTATTTGAGGTTTATGTCTCACCTCTCGACTTCCTTCCTTCTGAATAACCTTGATCCGCAGCGAGTGAATGTGTGTCGGCTCTCGGTGGATCAGCCACACCTGTGTCCGCCATACGCTCACCTTCTACATCACACTCACTATTCCCTGCACAGGCCTCTGCGCACGCGGCTCCCTCACCGCCCAGTGTGTGTGTGTGTGTGTGTGTGTGTGTGTGTGCGTCAGTTCTCTGATTACGCCAGTCTCATGTGTTGTTTGTGTCTGTGTGTGTTTTCGGACAGACGTGCCGAGGAACTTCTCTGTGAATCTGGCGACTAAGACGAGTGTGTTGCTGACGTGGGAGTTTCCGGAGAACAGCGCCCCCTATCGCTTCACTGTGAGTCGCTCCACTTCAGTGGGGAATTTGTGTGTGGGAAGAAAAAAGGATGTAGTGATTTGGTTTGATGCTTCAGTGTTAGTTAAATTATGTTGAGATATGGGCGTGGCACTTAAACAAGGAGGTATGTCCAAATACTATTGTGTGTGTGTGTGTGTGTGTGTGTGTCATACCTGTCAACATTTGGTTTTCAAAATCCAGGAGATTCTTGCGGAGACCGTTCGACTTGTATCGCAAGATATACAGTGGGGCCAAAAAGTATTTAGTCAGCCACTGATTGTGCAAGTTCTCCTACTTAGAATGATGAGAGAGGTCTGTATGTTTCATCATAGGTACACTTCAACTATGAGAGAAAAAATTAGGGGGAAAAAATCCAGGAAATCACATTTTAGGATTTTTAACAAATTTATTTGTAAATAATGGTGGAAAATAAGTATTTGGTCAATAACAAAAGTTCAACTCAATGGTTTGTAACATAACCTTTGTTGGCAATGACAGAGGTCAAACGTTTCCTGTAAGTCTTCACCAGGTTTGCACACACTGTAGCTGGTATTTATCATGCTGGAAGACCCAGCCACGTTCCATCTTCAAGGCTCTCACTGATGGAAGGAGGTTTTGGCTTAAATTCTCACGATACATGGCCCCGTTCATTCTTCCCTCCACACGGATCAGTTTTCCAGTCCCCTTTGCAGAAAAACAGCCCCAAAGCATGATTTCCTCCAACATGTTTCCCAGTAGGGATGGTGCAACTCTTCTTCCTCCAAACACGACGAGTTGAGTTTTTACCAAAAAGTTCTATTTTGGTTTCATCTGACCACATGATATTCTCCCAATCCTCTTCTGGATCATCCACATGCTCTCTGGCAAACTTCAGACGGGCCTGGACATGTGCTGTCTTAAGCAGGAGGACACGCGTTACTGTGTGTTACTGATGGTAGCCTTTATTACTTTGGTCCCAGCTCTCTGCAGGTCCTCCGTGTAGTTCTGGGACTTTTGCTCACCATTCTCATGATCATTTTGACCCCACGGGATGAGATCTTGCGTGGAGCCCCAGATCGAGGGAGATTATCAATGGTATTGTATGTCTTCCATTTTCTTACAATTGCTCCCACAGTTGATTAATTCACACCAACCTGCTTGCCTATTGTAGACTCACTCTTCCAGCCTGGTGCAGGTCTACAATTTTCTTCCTGGTGTCCTTCGACAGCTCTTTAGTGTTGGCCACGGTTGAGTCTGGAGTGTGCCTGTTTGAGGCTGTGGACAGGTGTCTTTTATACAGATGACAGGTTCAAACAGGTCCCATTAATACAGGTAACGAGTGGAGGACAGAAGAGCTTCTTAAAGAAGTTGTTACAGGTCTGTGAGAGCCAGAAATCTTGCTTGTTTGTGGGTGTGGGTTTTCCACCATAATTTACAAATAAACTCTTTAAAAATCCTACAATGTGATTTCCTGGATTTGTTTCTTCATTTTTTCTCTCATAGTTGAAGTGTACCTATGATGAAACATACAGACCTCTCTCATCATTCTAAGTAGGAGAACTTGCACAATCAGTGGCTGACTAAATGCTTTTTGGCCCCACTGTAGCTGTACTTCGGTTTCTTTGCGCGGCTTGCGTTTCGTTTAAAACTTTCCGTGACTGGGATTATAGGTTGCCAGGTTGAGGTGACAAACGGGTTGAAATTGTATATGGTGTGTGGATTGGGTTAATATAATGCATTTCTGGCAACTCGTCAACATTAGACAAGCATATTGGTCAGATTATTCATAAAGGAGTTTGGGACATGCAAATTACGGAAGTTTCCCGGGGAGAAATAACAAACCGGGAGGGGTCCGGGAGATAGGGCTAAAAAACGGGAGAAACCCGGGAAAAACGGGAGTGTTGACAGGTATGGTGTGTGTGTGTGTGAGTGTGTGTGTGTGTGATGGGCAGGTTTAGGGTTGGGTTAGTGTAAGGAGACAGAATATACAGTTTGTACAGTAAAAAAAACATTACATCTATGGAGAGTCCCCACAAAGATAGCGAACCAGACGTGAGTGTGTGTGTGTGTGTGTGTGTGTGTGTGTGTGTGGATTGTGGGAAAGGGGCGGGGTTTGAGTGCACTAAATGATTGGAGAAGACCTGCATGTGTCACCAGAGAGAAGCCTGATGTTTCACTGGAAGATCCATATTTTATAAACATTAGGAGGTCAAAAAAAATGAAACGTATGCAGAGATGAATAATTTATAATAAGAACAATAACATAAACAATATTAATGATTTTAGATTCACTAAACCTGACTGCTGCGCATCTGTTTTTCGGGGTTAGTAAACCAGGCCTTTGTACTGAGAGTCACGTCTCCTTCATCTATACAGCGCTTTAACACTATAGAGTTCCACAGCAGCTTTACAGTGATAACAGGAGATTACAGTAATACAGATTGTTTGGCTTTACAGCAGATCTAGAATAAAGTTATTGTCCAGATAAAGTTAGTCTTGATTGATTCACTTCCGTTGCAGAGATCATTAGTGATTACCTTAGCGGCCGCTAACACACACCGCTCTACTGAAGACAGGAACTCTTCATGTGTTCTGGACGTTCATTTACACAACAGTGTTTGTGGCTCTTGAGTTTCTGACTCTAGAAACGGTGCTCTGGTCCTCAGGTGGAGTATAACCGGCAGAAGATGGAGGTGGACGCTCGTCTGAGGAAAGCGGTGATTCCCAGCCTTCAGCCGGACACCAGTTACGACTTCAAGATCACCAGTCCTGAGGGGAACATGGGAGGACTGAGACACCGCATCCACGCCAAGACCTCGCCACCCATCCTGATCCGCCGGCCCGAGCTGGACCACACGCGAGAAGCCGAGGCCACCGTCACCATCATACTGCCCTCGCTGGACAGCAGGAGCCATGTCAGGTGCCGGAGCCCAGCACACGCACGCGGACACACGGATCATGCAGGACATGCGCACACATACAAGTCAAGTCACCTTCATTTATATAAAACACCTCCGGCTCGTGCGGCAGCGACCGTAAACACTGGACAGCAGAACGGAAGCTCCGCCCCCACAAATCATGCTTTGGTGAATCATAATCATGACACAAAAAAAGTTCAAAATCATCACATAAAAGGTCATAATTATTGTATAGAAAGTTGAAATTATGACTTACAAATATTATGACGAAAAGTTTGACAAAAATGACATTCAAGTCATTCACTTCATTTATACAGTGCTTTTAACAATATAGATTGTTTCAAAGCAGCTTTACAGTGATAACAGGAGATTACAGTAACACAGATTGTTTGGCTTTACAGCAGATCTAGATGCACATGCGTGTGTGAACATATATGTGAAGTGCTTGATCAGACAGTGCACATGCATGACAGGACATGAATCATGCATGACATGCGCACAGATACGTTCAGGAATCATCCGGTTGCTGCACTGTGAATAATTCAGAACCGCAGTCAATTTGTGTTTCTGGCTGCCTCTGGATGCTGAGCTCAGGAAGAAAATCATTTCAGCTCCCGATGCAATAACTGCAGCGCACACACTTTACACACACATCACACACACATCTCACCGCAGCGCACGCTTCCGTTCCTCACTGCTCAGATGTTTGTTACAGCAAACGCCCGCATGAGAAATTGTGCTTCATCTGTGAGAAAGACAGAGATGATAAATATACGGCACGCAAAAACAGCTCACAAATGTTCACAGACTCATCTGGTCTCAAACTGGTCACTGCATTGTAACATAAATACTGTAACAACTGTATTGCTCATTGATAATGTTAGTTATTAACTTCCGTTAACTAATGGGACCTTATTGTAAAGTGCTGCCAAAGTGCTAAGACTATCATTGAAGGAATCGTTAAAGAAGTCAATCATTTAATATCCCTGTTACGTGCCCACTAAATGAATTGAACAATAAAGACACATTGTAAAGTCATGGTCCAAATTTCTTTGGGCCATTTAAATGTTGTTGGCCTTTAATGCGTAACGCTTGCGCAAATTCAAGATCTTTCAATCTAAATTCGTGTTCCCTTTTTTCTCGTTCTCGTACTACCTGCCTATCAGCCTCTAATTTAGTTTTCTCGCGTTCCCATTCAATTTCCTTTTCTCTTAACTGTAACCGTTTCAATTCTAGTGCTGCTTCACTAGGTGAAGGTGAAGGGTCAATAGGAAGACGCTTACCCCGAGGCGACGTAGATACATCAGGAGACACTTTCCCAAACACTCCCAGTTCTCCCAACCTAACAGTTAACAACTACTCTTGCGAAGGAGCGAGAATAAACGCGTCTAAATCAAACATTGCGAATGATACAAAATTCCCTAAATGGGCAAAAGTCGAGAGAGGAAGGAAAAAAAAATTCATGGAATATCCACGGTACAAAAGAACAAAGGGCGATCACCCACAGCGCGCAGTACGACCACCACGGAAAGAGATTTTTACGAAGGAAAAAACCGAGAAGAAAGAATAAATAAATATGGTCTAAAACCTGGCAAACCGAGCCCCCATTTATATGTTACGTGCCACTAAATGAATTGAATAGGGACATCATAACACATAAAGACCACAGACATTCGGTGACGATGCAAAAATGATTTATTATAAATGGTTTAAATAATTAACAGTTGGGTAACAAACGGAGCATGGTGGTAAAAAAAATAAAAAAACACACAGAAAGAAAACCCTGCCCACACATATCTTCCGGAGGAAAACACCGGCCTGCCAATGTTCTCCGTGAGTCTTCCGGGTCCACTGACTGCTGTACTAACTAAGCCTAAACTAAATAACATGAAAACCCATCACCAATTACCACCAGCTCTAAATAAAGTTAAAGACTAAGACATATCACACACATGGATTTCACGCCGAGAACGTGCTTAAGGAAAACACGATCAAGCAGTTAACACTGATCGTGCAGAACCTCCATAAAGAAGGGTTGGCGGGCTGAGCACACGAGAGCCCTCGGAGCTGCACTCGCTCTGCCACCAGTAGCGGCTCGGACGTGGGAATGAGGGTGTGAGCGTGAGAGGAAGTGGGAATGAGGGTGAGAGCGTGAGCGAGAGAGGAAGTGGGAATGAGGGTTAGAGCGTGAGCGGAAGTGGGAATGAGGGTTAGAGCGTGAGCGAGAGAGGAAGTGGGAATGAGGGTTAGAGCGTGAGCGAGAGAGGAAGTGGGAATGAGGGTTAGAGCGTGAGCGAGAGAGGAAGTGGGAATGAGGGTTAGAGCGTGAGCGAGAGAGGAAGTGGGAATGAGGGTTAGAGCGTGAGCGGAAGTGGGAATGAGGGTTAGAGCGTGAGCGAGAGAGGAAGTGGGAATGAGGGTTAGAGCGTGAGCGAGAGAGGAAGTGGGAATGAGGGTGAGAGCGTGAGCGGAAGTGGGAATGAGGGTGAGAGCGTGAGCGAGAGAGGAAGTGGGAATGAGGGTTAGAGCGTGAGCGAGAGAGGAAGTGGGAATGAGGGTTAGAGCGTGAGCGAGAGAGGAAGTGGGAATGAGGGTGAGAGCGTGAGCGAGAGAGGAAGTGGGAATGAGGGTGAGAGCGTGAGCGAGAGAGGAAGTGGGAATGAGGGTGAGAGCGTGAGCGAGAGAGGAAGTGGGAATGAGGGTTAGAGAGTGAGCGTGAGAGGAAGTGGGAATGAGGGTTAGAGCGTGAGCGAGAGAGGAAGTGGGAATGAGGGCGTGAGCGAGAGAGGAAGTGGGAATGAGGGTTAGAGCGTGAGCGAGAGAGGAAGTGGGAATGAGGGTGAGAGCGTGAGCGGAAGTGGGAATGAGGGTTAGAGCGTGAGCGAGAGAGGAAGTGGGAATGAGGGCGTGAGCGAGAGAGGAAGTGGGAATGAGGGTTAGAGCGTGAGCGAGAGAGGAAGTGGGAATGAGGGTGAGAGCGTGAGCGAGAGAGGAAGTGGGAATGAGGGTTAGAGAGTGAGCGTGAGAGGAAGTGGGAATGAGGGTGAGAGCGTGAGCGAGAGAGGAAGTGGGAATGAGGGTTAGAGCGTGAGCGAGAGAGGAAGTGGGAATGAGGGTTAGAGCGTGAGCGAGAGAGGAAGTGGGAATGAGGGTGAGAGCGTGAGCGGAAGTGGGAATGAGGGTTAGAGAGTGAGCGAGAGAGGAAGTGGGAATGAGGGTTAGAGCGTGAGCGAGAGAGGAAGTGGGAATGAGGGTGAGAGCGTGAGCGAGAGAGGAAGTGGGAATGAGGGTTAGAGCGTGAGCGAGAGAGGAAGTGGGAATGAGGGTGAGAGCGTGAGCGGAAGTGGGAATGAGGGTTAGAGAGTGAGCGAGAGAGGAAGTGGGAATGAGGGTTAGAGCGTGAGCGAGAGAGGAAGTGGGAATGAGGGTGAGAGCGTGAGCGAGAGAGGAAGTGGGAATGAGGGTGAGAGAGTGAGCGAGAGAGGAAGTGGGAATGAGGGTTAGAGCGTGAGCGAGAGAGGAAGTGGGAATGAGAGCGTGAGCGAGAGAGGAAGTGGGAATGAGGGCGTGAGCGAGAGAGGAAGTGGGAATGAGGGTGAGAGCGTGAGCGAGAGAGGAAGTGGGAATGAGAGCGTGAGAGGAAGTGGGAATGAGAGCGTGAGCGAGAGAGGAAGTGGGAATGAGGGCGTGAGCGAGAGAGGAAGTGGGAATGAGAGCGTGAGCGAGAGAGGAAGTGGGAATGAGAGCGTGAGCGAGAGAGGAAGTGGGAATGAGAGCGTGAGCGAGAGAGGAAGTGGGAATGAGGGCGTGAGCGAGAGAGGAAGTGGGAATGAGGGTGAGAGCGTGAGCGAGAGAGGAAGTGGGAATGAGAGCGTGAGAGGAAGTGGGAATGAGAGCGTGAGCGAGAGAGGAAGTGGGAATGAGGGCGTGAGCGAGAGAGGAAGTGGGAATGAGAGCGTGAGCGAGAGAGGAAGTGGGAATGAGGGCGTGAGCGAGAGAGGAAGTGGGAATGAGGGCGTGAGCGAGAGAGGAAGTGGGAATGAGGGTGAGAGCGTGAGCGAGAGAGGAAGTGGGAATGAGGGCGTGAGCGAGAGAGGAAGTGGGAATGAGGGTGAGAGCGTGAGCGAGAGAGGAAGTGGGAATGAGGGTGAGAGCGTGAGCGAGAGAGGAAGTGGGAATGAGGGTGAGAGCGTGAGCGAGAGAGGAAGTGGGAATGAGGGTGAGAGCGTGAGCGGAAGTGGGAATGAGGGTGAGAGCGTGAGCGAGAGAGGAAGTGGGAATGAGGGCGTGAGCGAGAGAGGAAGTGGGAATGAGGGTGAGAGCGTGAGCGAGAGAGGAAGTGGGAATGAGGGTGAGAGCGTGAGCGAGAGAGGAAGTGGGAATGAGGGTGAGAGCGTGAGCGGAAGTGGGAATGAGGGTGAGAGCGTGAGCGGAAGTGGGAATGAGGGTGAGAGCGTGAGCGAGAGAGGAAGTGGGAATGAGAGAGTGAGAGCGTGAGCGAGAGAGGAAGTGGGAATGAGGGTGAGAGCGTGAGCGAGAGAGGAAGTGGGAATGAGGGTGAGAGCGTGAGCGAGAGAGGAAGTGGGAATGAGAGAGTGAGAGCGTGAGCGAGAGAGGAAGTGGGAATGAGGGTGAGAGCGTGAGCGAGAGAGGAAGTGGTAGTGAGAGCGTGAGCGAGGGAAAACAGAGAACAACCGCACAAAGGAGCACAAACACTGTTCCCAATAGGCTTGACAGCGTAACAATCCCTATCACTTTTTTTTAGTAAAGAAATATCCCTTAAAATATTTTGAATGTAACTCGACACCCTTGCTTCATTTAGTATGCGCGGTTCTATGAATATGCAAATGAGCCCCGCCCCCACTCACTCCCTCACTCAGAGATCCACTGGTTGTCGATCACACGTTGATCTGATTGGTTACAAGGTCGTTTGTGACGTCAGAAACACCAGCGATTTCACACCGTTTTTGAGACTGTCTTTGGTTCACTGCAGTTTTAAGGAGGAAATACTCAGCAATGCTGTCGACTTATGAACTTACACATGTGTGTCTTAAACCATATTAAAAACACCACATAGACACATAAACAACATTAAAAGCTGTGTTTTCACCACAGGGAGACTTTAAATTCATGTTGATTCATTCTCAATTCATGCTGTAATTCTCACACACACACACAGCTGAAATGCAGCGTCTGCATCACGTTCGTTAGGGTTCATTAGCGCGCAGCTCGTGTGCTTAATGAGATCTTGAGAATAAACGAACCCTCATGTGTGTCTGTACCTGCAGGAACATCTATGTGGTGGTGGTTCCTCTGAAGAGAGCCCGAGGAGTGATCCGTCACCTGAAGAGCCCCGACGAGATGGACCTGGAGGAGGTACGGCCGCCGCTATCACGAGCGCTAGCGCCAGTTTCACTTTAACCAAACGACGCAATTGGTCCGCTGGTTAGTCCAGTTATCCAATTACAGCCTCTGCTGAGGCAAAGGGCATTTGTTCTGTAAGTGTGTTTTTATGTGCATGTCTTCTTATCAGATGATAATTATCAACCTCATATGAGTAGTGTTGTGGAAAGTCACTTTAAAAAGTAATGCATTACAAAATTGGGTTACTCCCTTAAAAAGTAACTAATTGCGTTACTTAGTTACTTTTTAAGAAAAGTAATCCGGTACATTACTTTTGCGTTACCTTTTCTCATCTGGTCTGGACATTTTATAACAGAAAAGTGCTATTTTTGGGCAAATGTTAAGGCCCTTTCACAGCAAAATGTAAATAAGCCTCAGGCTGAAGTGTCCAGTAGAGGGCGCCGCTCAAACAAAGCTTTCAACTTTCAACACTTTCTTCACCAATAAAAGCTAAAGTCTATATAAAGAACATTGATCAATGAAGTGAGATTAAATGCATGAAAAAATTTGTTTTATTTAACATTTCATTATTGGATGTTTTGCATAGTATTCTAATTTTGCATTTGACAGATTTTTATTCATTTTGCGGAATACTGAATCTTTTTTGTGCAAGTGAGATGAGTAAATGCACACACATTTATTCTAGAACTACAAAACCATCATGTTCACACACACACACACACACACACACACACACATTGGGAAAGACATGAGAAAACAAAGTAACTTGTGTTACTTATTTGAAAAAGTAACTGGGATATTGTGTTGTAAATTTGAAAAGTGATGCGTTACTTTACTGATGTCTTGATAAAGTAATCTGATGACGTAACTCGAGCTGCTTCTTGTGCTCCCCAACACTGCATGAGAACATGGAGTTTTTATGCACGTCTTTTCACTGCACGGCATTTCCATCCAGCATTTTTATGCAATAGCCTAAAATGTGGATAAAAATAGGTGGATGGAAACATAGCTGTGATTATTGTTATTATGCGTGCGATCTGAAACCACTAATGCAGATCTACAGGTTATGACTCTGATGTGTGTTGTGATATTCGGCTATTATTGTTTTTACTGGTGTGAGTGTTTTTGTAATTCAATCTCAGATCTGCTGGAATATTGTTTAAAGTCCTGCGGTTTGGCTTCTCCTGTCAGAGCGTGTGTGTGTGTGTGTGTGTGTGCACGCGCGCGCGTGTGTGTGTGCGTGTGTGTGTGTGTGTGTGTGTGTGCGCTCACGTGTGTGCACGCGCGCGTGTGTGTGTGCGGGGGTGTGTGTGTGTGTGTGCGTGCACGCGTGTGTGTGCGCGTGTGTGTGTGTGCGTGTGTGCGTGCGTGCGTGCGTGCACGTGTGTGTGCGTGTGTGTGTGTGTGTGTGTGTGTGTGCGTGCGCGTGTTTGGTCAGAGATTCTCCACAGATCAGTGAAGAGATGTAATGCAGGGTGTGAACACACATGTGACAGGACAACACGATAACACACATGAACCTGAGACCGTCCTACACAACACAACACAACACAACACAAAATTTACAGTCAGGAATTCACAGATCTGCAAACATGTTCACCAGTGAAATCCCTGAAGGGCGTCTGTCGTCCCTCAGAAGAGAGTTTGTGTGATTTTAACATGTTAATGATGGACAAAAGACAACATTTGCTTCACATTTATCGACACACATTGAACTTTTTATCCCACGAACTTGCTGGTCCAAGAGTTGATTTCTTCAGTCCTTTGAGCTGCACAAGTCTTTCAGAGCTCTGCCTCTGTTCAACTCTCTCTCGTAACAAGCAACTGTAGCGTGGCATATGGGATATATATGATATATGGGATATATGAGACATTTGTGATATATGTAACATTTGTGATATGAGACATTTATGATATATGAGCAGGGTGAAGTTCACACGCAAATATTAAACAACCAATTGTTGTTTCGCAACATTGAAACATAAAACCGAAGAAAAATGCTTCACTACTTTTACATACCTAAATTAAATACAACAGTGATCATGTTAAAGTCCCGCTATCATCAATCATTTTATCCCTTAAAACTCATCTTTGATCACCGAAATGACATATTTAAATGTTTTTTCCTTGAAAAAATTATTTATGCCTTAAAATATCTTGAATGTAACTCGACACCCTTGCTTCATTTAGTATGCGCGGTTCTATGAATATCCAAATGAGCCCCGCCTCCACTCACTCCCTCACTCAGAGATCCACTGGTTGACGATCACACGTTGATCTGATTGGTTACAAGGTCGTTTGTGACGTCAGAAACACCAGCGATTTCACACCGTGTTTTTGAGACTGTCTTTGGTTCACTGCAGTTTTAAGGAGGAAATACTCAGCAATGCTGTCGACTTATGAACTTACACATGGTTTGTCTTAAAGCGTATTAAAAACTAATAGATACATAAACAACATTAAAACAGCACAGCCCCATGACCGGCAGAGCCGCAGCTGAGAGGTGTGTGTGTGTGTGTGTGTGTGTGTGTGTGTGTGTGTGTTGCAGCTGCTGAAGGACATCAGCCAGAAGCAGCGAGACCCGCGTCAGCGTCAGGTGGACCTGCGCAGAGCCTACATCACGGCCCGCTTTACCCCCGCCAGCCTGCCCGGCTTCTTCACGCTGGGGAACCAGCAGGACTACGGCGGCTTCGAGAACCGGGCCTTAGAGTCCGGCCAGGAGTACGTGTTCTTCATCCTGGCTGAGCTCAACTCCACCACTGGGGTAAGATGTGCCGTCTGTACTGTGTGTGTGTGTGTTTGTGTGTGCAGGCGTAACGCTCGTGTGTGTGTGTGTGTGTGTGTGTGTGTGTGAGTGTGCGTGTGTGTGTGTGTGAGTGTGAGTGTGTGTGTGAGTGTTTGTGTGTGAGTGTGTGTGCAGGCGTAACGCTCCTGTGTGTGAGTGTGTGAGTGTGTGTGTGTGTGTGTGAGTGTGTGTGTGTGTGTGTGTGTGTGTGTGTGTGTGTGTGTGTGAGTGTGCGTGTGTGTGTGAGTGTTTGTGTGTGTGAGTGTGTGTGTGTGTGCAGGCGTAACGCTTCTGTGTGTGTGTGTGTGTGTGTGTGTGTGTGTGTGTGTGTGTGTCTGTGTGTGTATGTGTGTGTGTGTGTGTGTGTGTGTGTGTGTGTGTGAGTGTGTGTGCAGGTGTAACGCTCCTGTGTTTGTGTGTTCAGAAGATGTTTGTGGCCAGCCCTTACACCGACCCCGTGATCGCGCCGGACTCGGACCCGCAGCCTCTGGACGCGAGCGACGGGCTGATCTGGGTTCTGGGACCCGTCCTGGCCGTCGTCTTCATCGTCTGCATCGTCATCGCCATCCTGCTCTACAAGAAGTGAGTGTGGCCCGCCAGAGGGGTGTGTGTGGTGTGTGTGTGTGTGTGTGTGTGTGTGTGTGTGTGTGTGTGTGTGTGTGTGTCAGAGGCTCGCTCACAAGTTTACACCCCCTGCAAGACCTTGATAATGTAGACACAATCTATTATTATTTAAAATGCTATCTAAAATCTATTATTATTTATCTATTAATATTTAAATCTGTAACACTTTACAATAAGGTTTATAAATCTTAGTTAATGTGAATATCACCTAAATCAGAAGTTTACATTAGTTAATGTCCTGTGAAATAACATTTTTATTAACTAACATTAAGAAAGGTTTATAAATGCTGTTTATATACACTCACCTAAAGGATTATTAGGAACACCACACTAATACTGTGTTTGACCCCCTTTCTCCTTCAGAACTGCCTTAATTCTACGTGGCATTGATTCAATAAGGTGCTGAAAGCATTCTTTAGAAATGTTGGCCCATATTGATAGGATAGCATCTTGCAGTTGATTGAGATTAGTGGGATGCACATCCAGGGCACGAAGCTCCCGTTCCACCACATCCCAAAGATGCTCTATTGGGTTGAGATCTGGTGACTGTGGGGGCCATTTTAGTACAGTGAACTCATTGTCATGTTCAAGAAACCAATTTGAAATGATTCGAGCTTTGTGACATTGTGCATTATCCTGCTGGAAGTAGCCATCAGAGGATGGGTACATGGTGGCCATAAAGGGATGGACATGGTCAGAAACAATGCTCAGGTAGGCCGTGGCATTTAAATGATGCCCAATTGGCACTAAGGGGCCTAAAGTGTGCCAAGAAAACATCCCCCACACCATTACACCACCACCACCAGCCTGCACAGTGGTAACAAGGCATGATGGATCCATGTTCTCATTCTGTTTACGCCAAATTCTGACTCTACCATCTGAATGTCTCAAAAGAAATCGAGACTCATCGGACCAGGCAACATTTTTCCAGTTTTCAACTGTCCAATTTTGATGAGCTCTTGCAAATTGTAGCCTCTTTTTCCTATTTGTAGTGGAGATGAGTGGTACCCGGTGGGGTCTTCTGCTGTTGTAGCCCATCCGCCTCAAGGTTGTGCGTGTTGTGGCTTCACAAATGCTTTGCTGCATACCTCGGTTGTAACGAATGGTTATTTCAGTCAAAGTTGCTCTTCTATCAGCTTGAATCAGTCGGCCCATTCTCCTCTGACCTCTGGCATCAACAAGGCATTTTCGCCCACAGGACTGCCGCATACTGGATGTTTTTCCCTTTTCACACCATTCTTTGTAAACCCTAGAAATGGTTGTGCGTGAAAATCCCAGTAACTGAGCAGATTGTGAAATACTCAGACCGGCCCGTCTGGCACCAACAACCATGTCACGCTCAAATTTGCTTAAATCACCTTTCTTTCCCATTCTGACGTTCAGTTTGGAGTTCAGGAGATTGTCTTGACCAGGACCACACCCCTAAATGCATTGAAGCAACTGCCATGTGATTGGTTGATTAGATAATTGCATTAATGAGAAATTTAACTGGTGTTCCTAATAATCCTTTAGGTGAGTGTATATTGTTCATGTTAACTAATGTTATCAAATTACACCTCATTGTAAAGTGTTACCATAAAATCATATGTAGCTTCATCAGAGTTGGACTAAATAAAAAACAAAGCAATGTTTTCTTATTTTTTTCAAAATGATTCTGCATGTGGTGTAAATTTATGAACACATGCAGAAATATATACATACAGTCAGAAACATAATCGTAATTCAAATGGAAACAGGATTATTTTTCAGACTCCACTGGCAGATATTTGTTCTTGTCTTAATCATAAACTCACTTCATTTTGATACATGTATTACTTAATATCTTGTGTCATTTTGCTTCTTCTCCAGTAAATGTATCTTGATTTAAGAATGTTTATATATTAGTGCTGGAAAAGGAGACAGAAACACTGAGGAAGAGCTTCATTTATTACAGTTTACATACAGTAGATGTACAGTCACTGAAAAGGGGGAATGGCTCAGCTTACATGCAACATGTAGAATAACTATAATCATAATTAAAGAAATATGCATAAATATGATAAGCTGTTGAGGAGAAGAGAGGACTGCCCAGGACGGTCCTGCAGCGCTGTGTCTCCGCCAGAGATTAACGTGTGATTAAACATGTAGGAGTCAGCTTGTTCTGGAAGGGAAGAGAGTAGAGTCCGATCCGCAGACTCGGGACGGCCTGGAGGACCGCAGGCAAGAGGACCTCTCTTATCATATCTGTTAGATGGCATGGAGATTATGTGGATATGTGAAATTGTGTATATTTATTAATATTTGTTAATGTTAGTTAATAAAACTGTTTAATGTTAGTTCATTAGGTCCATTAAATAATAATAATAATAAAAGATATAACTTTGATTTGAATCATGTGTGTGACATCACAGACTGATGACACATTCCAGTTATTAACATTGAAAATCTAGCAAAGCTTTCTATATTTTCATTTTAAAGATGTATGTTTACAACTCTATACATTGTGTTTTCTTACCTTAACATTTAATTACGGTAAACTAGTTAATTCTGCTTCTTGTGTTTCTTGTGTTTCGCTCATATGAACTCGATATTTTTCCGTTCACCATTATATATTATAAATTATGAATTATGATGAGTTCTGCTTCTGCTACACCTGTGCATGAGAGAAGACTCCATTAACGCAGACATGCAGGAGTTTAGTAATAATGAATAATAGTGATGATGATGATGATGAAGACTCTGGAATCACACTGACTAAAACATGACAAATTGAAAACTCTGTAACACTTTACAATAAGGTTCATTACATAACATTAATGTATTACATTACACACACACACACACACACACACAGACACACACAAACACACACTCATTCACA
>JAULUF010000011.1:792500-840000 GCA_031834385.1 Semotilus atromaculatus | reverse complement strand
CGCGGCATGGACTCGTACGGGGCGGTGCAGGTCTCTCTGCTGGACACCATGGAGCTGGCCACCTTCTGTGTGCGGACCTTCTCTCTGCATAAGGTGAGCGTGTTCACGAGTACAGTGGGCGTGCAGCGGTTTACACAGCTCACCGTTAGGGGTGGTTCACGGTTTTAAGTTCACGGTTGCTGTAAGGTTCGGTATGTGCTCTGTTCAGGGGAAAAAGGACTACTGGAAAAAATAATCAATCTACAAGCAACAGCACAAATAAATACAATAGACCAAAGATAGTAATAAAATAAACTGCTTTTCAGTTTTGTCAGGTAGGTCTTTAACATTAGTTTTCAGGTACAGAAATTGAAGTGTGTGTGTGTGTGTGTGTGTGTGTGTGTGACTCTGACCCTGGTGTTTTCCTCATCAGAGCGGGTGTAACGAGAGGAGGGAGGTCCGACAGTTCCAGTTCACGGCTTGGCCCGACCACGGCGTTCCCGAATATCCCACTCCATTCCTGGCCTTCCTCCGCAGGGTGAAAGCCTGCAACCCCCCCGACGCCGGCCCCGTCATCGTCCACTGCAGGTCAGAGTTCAAGTCCAACCTTCATTTATATAGCGCTCTTAACAATACGGGCTGCCTCAAACAGCCTTACAGCGAAAGACATGATAAGACAGGTGTGAGCAAAAAAGCTCTGTTTGTGTGTGTCTCTTTAAATGCAAATGAGCTTTAGCTCCGCCTCCATCCAGAAGAGGGCGGAGTCTTCACACGAGCTTCAGAAACTCCGGCAATAGACCTTATTCAGACCAGCGCCATGACAGGTATGAAAGTGAGGCTGTGAGGGATAGACTTACTGTGTTTTCAATGGGATCCGATGTAAAAAGCTGTATAAAGCTCCTAGATCACTTATAATTTTAAACAGATCATATTGTCTGGATTATTTGGTCTACTGGAATTTCTCAGAAACATATTTTTGCATGGTTTCGTCAGCAGAACAATCCACAAACACATTTAATAGCAGTACAACCCACTGAAGAGATGGAGGTCTATCCCTCACAGCCTCGCTTTCATTCCTGTTAAAAATCAAAGATGGCGCTGCTGTGAATAAGGTCAATACCAACACAGGCCGATCTCACTCATCCAGAGTCCCAGTATAACCAGTAGCGAGTGCAGCCTTACGGAGAGACTCAGAGTTTCACTGACACACGGTTCTGGATGTTAGTGGAGACATTTATGTAGTTGTTGTGGAGTTACACTGATCATCTCATCCTCATGTCACACGGGAAAAGTCAGATTTTCATGACACATCCCCTTTAAAGTAATAAGGATTGTTTTGGCTTTACACCAGCTCTAGAATAAAGTTATTGTCCAGATAAAGTTAGTTTTCATTGATTCACTTCTTTGGCTATTCTTCTGATGATGACGACGAGTACATCAGGCGTTCAAGCCGGCACTGGCTCTCGAATGCGAAGCTTCTGTGTTTCACATCGATCCGTGCGTCTTCCCCGGCCCGAGGAGAAATGCACTGTAAACACCGATGTGTGTGTGTGTGTGTGTGTGTGTGTGGGAAGGGGAAGACGCACAATCACACACTCACACACACACACACACACATACACACACACACACACTCACACACACGTACACACACACACTCGGTTTTTGGATTAGTAACCAGAAACAGATCAGGGAAATTACACCGTAGTAAAACCCTGGTGTTTTCCGTGTGTGTGTGTGTGTGTGTGTGTGTGTGTGTGTGTGTGTGTGTCTCAGCGCTGGCGTGGGCCGCACCGGCTGCTTCATCGTGATCGACGCCATGCTGGAGCGGCTCCGCCACGAGCGCGCGGTGGACGTGTACGGTCACGTGACGCTGATGCGCTCGCAGAGGAACTACATGGTGCAGACGGAGGACCAGTACGGCTTCATCCACGAGGCGCTGCTGGAGGCCGTGGCGTGCGGGAACACGGAGGTGGCGGCCCGGAGCCTGTGCTCCTACATGCAGACGCTGGCGCAGGTGCAGCCCGGGGAACACGTCAGCGGGACGGAGCTCGAGTTCAAGGTCTGCGCTTCAGAGGCCGTTCAGTCTGTGGCGGATTCAGTTTTACTGTATTTAGTCAGTGTTGGGGAAAGTTACTTTTAAAAGTAATGCATTACAATATTGCGTTACTCCAAAAATAGTTAGGACCCAACCTTAGTAACTGCCTAGCAACCACCCAGAATACCTTAGCAAATGCCAAGCAACCACCCAGAACACCCTAGCAACCACCCAGAATACCTTAGCAACTGCCTAGAAACCACCCAGAATACCTTAGTAACCGCCTAGCAACCACTCAGGATACCCTAGCCAACCACCTAGCAACACCATACCAACCACCCAGAATATCCTAGCAACGCACTAGCAACCATCTAGTAACACCATAGCAACCACCCAGATCACCCTAGCAACCACATAGCAACACCCTAGCAACCACCCAGAACACCCTAGCAACGCCCTAGCAACCACCTGAACAACCTTAATAAGCCATATCTCAGCACCAGAACATCGTACAGACATGGCTGTTGGCTCGTATTCAATCATGTCCCACACTCTAGCAACCGAGTGGCGAGTTTTGCCACTGCAAGCACCACTTCACATTTTCTTCAGGAAATGTACATTCTAGTTGTGTTACTTAGTTGCTTTTTATTAAAAGTTTGCCGTTACTTTTTTCCGCCTGGGCTTGCTTGTTTGTTTTTTAATAACATTAAAAAAACTTCTATTTTTGGGCAAATGTAAAGGCCCTTAATTTATATAGCGCTTTTTACAGTAAAGATGGTTTCAAAGCAGCTTTACATTAACATTCAGTCTACTAATAGTGTTGATATTGTACTTTGTACATCACATGTGTTTCTCGATAAAAAAGCAACAATATAGACTACTGGTCAAAGGATTGTTATTAATAAAGATATTTAGTGTCTTCTGCACACCAAGGCTGTGTGTATTTGAACAAAAATACAATAAAAATAGTGAAATATTATTCCAATGTAAATCAGCTGTTTTCTATGTGAATATATAGTACATATATATAGTATATATAGTATATGAACTTTCAATTCATCAAAGAATCCAGAAAAATAAAATGTTTCCACAAAAATTTTCATCACTGATAATAATCATACATTTTTCTTGAGCATCAGATCCTCATATTATCCTGATTTCTGAAGGATCATGTGACACTGAAGACTGGAGTAATGATGCTGAACATTCAGCTTTTATCACAGGAATAAATTACACTTTACTGTATATTCACATAGAAAACAGATGATTTATATTATAATAGTATTTCACTATTTTTCTGTCTTGGTGAGCAGAAGAGACTTTTTCAGAAACATTAAAAATCATACTTATTCTAAACCTTTGACCAGTATTGTATATATAGTACATAATTTCCATACTAATGTTTGTTAATTTGTTTATTATAACACTGTTTAGATCACCGGAATTTGAACGTGTAATTCATATTTTTATGTTAATTCGCCAAAAAAATCATAAAGTGTTTCCAGGACAGTTTTAATGTGACTTTTATATAGCAAGCATGAGTTTAAATCCGTGCCCTTATTGTGACGTGTTTGTGTCCGTCAGCGTCTGGCCAACACTAAAGCACACACCTCGCGGTTCGTCAGTGCTAATCTGCCCTGCAACAAGTTCAAGAATCGGCTGGTGAACATCATGCCGTACGAAACCACACGCGTGTGTCTGCAGCCAATCAGAGGCCTGGAAGGGTCCGACTACATCAACGCCAGCTTCATCGACGGATACAGGTACAGCTTTACCCGCTGGGGCTTTACCCGCTGGGGCTCTCAGGTACAGCTTTACCCGCTGGGGCTTTACCCGCTGGGGCTCTCAGGTACAGCTTTACCCGCTGGGGCTTTACCCGCTGGGGTTTTACCCGCTGGGGCTCTCAGGTACAGCTTTACCCGCTGGGACTTTACCCACTGGGGTTTTACCCGCTGGGGCTCTCAGGTACAGCTTTACCCGCTGGGGCTTTACCCACTGGGACTCTCAGGTACAGCTTTACCCGCTGGGGCTCTCAGGTACAGCTTTACCCGCTGGGGCTTTACCCACTGGGACTCTCAGGTACAGCTTTACCCGCTGGGGCTCTCAGGTACAGCTTTACCCACTGGGACTCTCAGGTACAGCTTTACCCGCTGGGGCTCTCAGGTACAGCTTTACCCGCTGGGGCTCTCAGGTACAGCTTTACCCGCTGGGGCTCTCAGGTACAGCTTTACCCGCTGGGGCTCTCAGGTACAGCTTTACCCGCTGGGGCTTTACCCACTGGGACTCTCAGGTACAGCTTTACCCGCTGGGGCTCTCAGGTACAGCTTTACCCGCTGGGACTCTCAGGTACAGCTTTACCCGCTGGGGCTCTCAGGTACAGCTTTACCCGCTGGGGCTCTCAGGTACAGCTTTACCCGCTGGGGCTCTCAGGTACAGCTTTACCCGCTGGGGCTCTCAGGTACAGCTTTACCCGCTGGGGCTCTCAGGTACAGCTTTACCCGCTGGGGCTCTCAGGTACAGCTTTACCCACTGGGACTCTCAGGTACAGCTTTACCCGCTGGGGCTCTCAGGTACAGCTTTACCCGCTGGGGCTCTCAGGTACAGCTTTACCCGCTGGGGCTCTCAGGTACAGCTTTACCCGCTGGGGCTCTCAGGTACAGCTTTACCCGCTGGGGCTCTCAGGTACAGCTTTACCCACTGGGACTCTCAGGTACAGCTTTACCCACTGGGACTCTCAGGTACAGCTTTACCCACTGGGACTCTCAGGTACAGCTTTACCCGCTGGGGCTCTCAGGTACAGCTTTACCCACTGGGACTCTCAGGTACAGCTTTACCCGCTGGGGCTCTCAGGTACAGCTTTACCCACTGGGGCTCTCAGGTACAGCTTTACCCGCTGGGACTTTACCCGCTGGGGCTTTACCCGCTGGGGCTTTACCCGCTGGGGCTCTCAGGTACAGCTTTACCCGCTGGGACTTTACCCGCTGGGACTTTACCCGCTGGGGCTTTACCCGCTGGGGCTTTACTCGCTGGGGCTCTCAGGTACAGCTTTACCCGCTGGGACTCTCTGAAACCAGAGCAGAGCTGAACTGCGCTGATCTGTGTGTGTGTGTGTGTGCGTGTGTGTGTGTGTGTGTGCGTGTGTGTGTGTGTGTGAGCGTGTGTGTGTGTGTGTGCAGGCAGCAGAAGGCGTATATCGCCACGCAGGGGCCGCTGGCAGAGACAACGGAGGACTTCTGGAGGACCCTGTGGGAACACAACTCCACCATCGTGGTCATGCTGACCAAACTGCGTGAGATGGGACGGGTGAGATCCCAGAGCAAACACAAGCTTTTCATTCAGTCTAGTGTAGGATTTAGTTTTATCATATTTAGTAAGTGTTGGGGAAAGTTACTTCTAAAAGTAAAGCATTGCAATATTGCGTTACACCCCAAAAAAGTATTAAATTGCGCTACTTTTTGTGAAAAGTTTGTCATCCCCACACTGGAGCTGGAGTTGCTGCAGCCACTGAGCAGTGTAAGGGATATATTGGGGAGTTAGGGTTAGTGTAAGGGATATATTGTGGAGTTAGGGTTAGTGTAAGGGATATATTGGGGAGTTAGGGTTAGTGTAAGGGATATATTGGGGAGTTAGGGTTAGTGTAAGGGATATATTGTGGAGTTAGGGTTAGTGTAAGGGATATATTGGGGAGTTAGGGTTAGTGTAAGGGATATATTGGGGAGTTAGGGTTAGTGGGGAGTTAGGGTTAGTGTAAGGGATATATTGGGGAGTTAGGGTTAGTGTAAGGGATATATTGGGGAGTTAGGGTTAGTGTAAGGGATATATTGGGGAGTTAGGGTTAGTGTAAGGGATATATTGGGGAGTTAGGGTTAGTGTAAGGGATATATTGGGGAGTTAGGGTTAGTGTAAGGGATATATTGGGGAGTTAGGGTTAGTGTAAGGGATATATTGGGGTGTTAGGGTTAGTGTAAGGGATATATTGTGGAGTTAGTGTAAGGGATATATTGTGGAGTTAGGGTTAGTGTAAGGGATATATTGTGGAGTTAGGGTTAGTGTAAGGGATATATTGTGGAGTTAGTGTAAGGGATATATTGTGGAGTTAGGGTTAGTGTAAGGGATATATTGTGGAGTTAGGGTTAGTGTAAGGGATATATTGGGGAGTTAGTGTAAGGGATATATTGTGGAGTTAGTGTAAGGGATATATTGTGGAGTTAGGGTTAGTGTAAGGGATATATTGTGGAGTTAGGGTTAGTGTAAGGGATATATTGGGGAGTTAGGGTTAGTGTAAGGGATATATTGTGGAGTTAGGGTTAGTGTAAGGGATATATTGGGGAGTTAGGGTTAGTGTAAGGGATATATTGGGGAGTTAGGGTTAGTGGGGAGTTAGGGTTAGTGTAAGGGATATATTGGGGAGTTAGGGTTAGTGTAAGGGATATATTGGGGAGTTAGGGTTAGTGTAAGGGATATATTGGGGAGTTAGGGTTAGTGTAAGGGATATATTGGGGAGTTAGGGTTAGTGTAAGGGATATATTGGGGAGTTAGGGTTAGTGTAAGGGATATATTGGGGAGTTAGGGTTAGTGTAAGGGATATATTGGGGTGTTAGGGTTAGTGTAAGGGATATATTGTGGAGTTAGTGTAAGGGATATATTGTGGAGTTAGGGTTAGTGTAAGGGATATATTGTGGAGTTAGGGTTAGTGTAAGGGATATATTGGGGAGTTAGTGTAAGGGATATATTGTGGAGTTAGTGTAAGGGATATATTGTGGAGTTAGGGTTAGTGTAAGGGATATATTGGGGAGTTAGGGTTAGTGTAAGGGATATATTGGGGAGTTAGGGTTAGTGTAAGGGATATATTGGGGAGTTAGGGTTAGTGTAAGGGATATATTGGGGAGTTAGGGTTAGTGTAAGGGATATATTGGGGAGTTAGGGTTAGTGTAAGGGATATATTGTGGAGTTAGGGTTAGTGTAAGGGATATATTGGGGAGTTAGGGTTAGTGTAAGGGATATATTGTGGAGTTAGGGTTAGTGTAAGCTTATACCATGGTCTGGGTGAATCCTTGACTCTGATTGGCTGAAGGGTGTCCATTAAAGAGTGAGAGGACACCTAGTGAAGGAGTTCCGGTGAAACTGTTTACCGTTCGAAATGAATAAATAAATGCGCTGGCTACATCAGCTGTGAGTAACCATAGCAACAGGCGGTCAGAGTATCCGTTTACTATTTATTATATCAAAACAAACATCTAGTTAGCCGTTATACATAGCCTACTAATACAACAGTGAGCGACTTCGTTATTTCTTTTAACCTTCTTGGAGAATTGGACAGCTTTGGTGACTGGGATGCTTCTGAAGAAAGAACAATTGTACATAAAATGGAGAAAAGTTAAAAAACGGAGTGAGTGAGCTGAACTGAAGGGTTCTAGAGCTGATTGGACTATACATATCTCCGGTTGATAAATAAACCGTCAGGCGTAACCAGGGAAACCAAGTTATTGTTTGTAAAAACTTTAGATTTCGATTGTAAAACAAATAAAAATATAAACTAATGTTTTAAAAATGTGTTATTTGGCAAGTGACCGTGGTATAAGTGTGTAGTGCCCTCGAGGCGTCCGCTGTCAGGCATCAACACTCGGACGGTTCACGCCTCGCCGTCGCCCAGTAATACCCCACTAGGGGGATCGGCCCCTAACCCTAACAAGGGAGGCTTTCTAGATATTTGGGCATAACATACTGCGATACAGCAAGTATTGCGATTCATGTCCCCCAAATTATTTAAAGGCATTACAAAAAAGGAGGAAAATAAGACTGCTCACTTCAAATGTCACAGTTAATCATTATCTTCTACTCACTAACTGAAGTGCACAAACGTTGTCATCGATTATTCAGGACGTTATTACAGGACAGGACATCATTACTCTCTGAATAGGAGACTCTCACATGAGTGCTGAGCTCCCAGCACATAACTTCAAATTATTTTAATACAATAGAGTAACATAAACCTGAGAATAATCATAAAACCGAAATCACTTTCGATTTGAAAGAGGACGGAGCGTCGCACAACCGGTTGTGATGGTGAAGACATTTTCATTTGAATTTGCTGTTGAACGCACGACAACAAGCGCCACCTTGTGGACGGAATTATCAGAGAACACTCGGAGAAAACCAATGGAGAAAACCCGAAAGTAAAACAGATAGTTTTATAATTAAATATTGCAATACTTTGCACTACTGTATCGATATAATTGCGTGCGCAAAATATCGCGATACTGAACAGAATAGATTTCCTCCACACTAGCGTCTAGGCTGTGTGTGCTTCAGTCATGAACACTGTCTAATGTTGAATAACAGACCTCTGCGGTGAACGTACTGTGTATTTTACACAAGTATGTTACCGATAATCTAGACAGCTTTAGCCACAGGGATGTGCTACTTTAACATGTTCCAATAATCGGAGAGAATAAAGAACAAGCATTTTTACAATCAACCAGATAAGTCTAAAACAACGTTTTCATCCTAGTTTTCATGAGGAAATGAGCAGTTTCTGTACAAATGTGTGTTTGTGTGTGTGTGTGTGTGTGTGTGTGTGTGTGTGTGTGTGTGTGTGTGTGTGTGTGTGTGCGTGTGTGTCGACAGGAGAAGTGTCACCAGTACTGGCCGGCGGAGCGTTCGGCTCGCTATCAGTACTTCGTGGTGGATCCCATGGCAGAATACAACATGCCACAGTACATCCTGAGAGAGTTCAAAGTCACGGACGCCAGGGTGAGTGCAGCCCGTCGTTTACCGCGGTGCCCTCTGATCTTACATGCAGGTGTTCTGAAGCACAACGGAGCCAGGATTCACCCAACACTGAACCTAATTGCCTAGCAACACCCTTGCAACCACCCATAACACCCTATTAACTGCCTTGCAACCACAAAGCAATACCATAGCAAACACCTGAGCTCCTACATAGCAACACCCTAGCAACAACCCCGAAGCACCTTAGCAACACCCTAGTAACTGCCTTGGAGCACCCTAGCAATGTCCTAGAAGCACATGAGACGATTAATTACTACATAACTATATCATAGCAACTGCCTAGCAACACCCTAGCAACCACCCAGTACAACCTAGCAACACCCGAGCAACCACCCATAACACCCTAGCAACTGCCCTGGAAGCCCATGAGATGCATGGATCCTCATGAAGAGAGATTGAAAGTCACGTGTGTGTTTATATGCAGGACGTTGCCGTCATGTGCTCAGTCAGAGTGTTTCTCACACCTGGAGATGTTCAGACTCGTCGTCTTTTTTCTCCGTAGGACGGACAGTCCAGAACCGTCAGACAGTTCCAGTTCACTGATTGGCCAGAACAAGGTGTTCCAAAGTCAGGGGAGGGTTTCATTGATTTCATTGGACAGGTGCATAAAACCAAGGAGCAGTTTGGTCAGGATGGACCAATCACAGTCCACTGCAGGTGATGATGATACTCAGACACACACTCACTCACTCACTCACTAACTCACTCACACACACACACACTCACACACACACTCACTCTCACACACACACACACACACTCAGTGTTTGTAGACGAACATGTGCTGAATCCTGAGACATCTCTCTCTCTCTCTCTCTCTGTCTCTCACACACTCTCTCTCCCTCTCTCTCTCTCTCTCTCTCTCTCTCTCCCTCTCTCTCTCTCTCTCTCTCTGTCTCTCACACACTCTCTCTCTCTGTCTCTCACACACTCTCTCTCCCTCTCTCTCTCTCTCTCTCTCTCTCTCTCTCTCCCTCTCTCTCTCTCAGTGCGGGCGTCGGGCGCACCGGTGTGTTCATCACTCTCAGTATCGTGCTGGAGCGCATGCGTTACGAGGGCGCCGTCGACATCTTCCAGACGGTCAAAATGCTGCGCACGCAACGGCCGGCGATGGTGCAGACTGAGGTACGGTAAACACACCGTTAATATCGAGCAGTGAGTCTGTGGATGATCTCGGGTCAGTCCCGTTTCTTTCCCAGCTCAGACCCTAACTACCACAGATCACCCTAGAACACCCTAGCAACTACCTAGCAACCATCTAGAATACCTTAGAAACTGCGTAGCTACTCCATAACTATGTCCTAGCAAACCGCTAGCAACCACCCTTGCAATCACCCATAAACACCCTAGAAACTGCCTAGCAACACCCTTACAGTAATGGTCTACCAACCATAGACAACACCCTAGCAACCTCCCAGAACACCCTATCAACTGCCTAGCAACCATCCAGAATACCCTAGAAACTACCTAGCAACCACATAACAATGTCCTAGCAACACCCTAGCAACCACTCTTGCAATTACCCATAAACACCTTAGCAACAGCCTAGCAACACCCTTACAACCACCCAGAAAATCACCATAGTAATGGTCTAGCAACCATAGACAACACCCTAGCAACCACCCAGAACACCCTAGCAACACCCTTGCAACCAACCAGGACAACACCATAGTAACTGTCTAGCAACCACATAGCAATCCCAAAGCAAACATCGATAACACCCTAGAAAAAACAGAACACCCTAGCAACTGCCTAAGAGCACGCTAGCAACACCCACAACATACTAGCTACTGGCTGTCAACTATGTTGCAATGGCCTATCAATCACTCAGAACACCACAGTAACTATCCAAAACACCCTAGCAACACCCTAGCACCTGGCTAACAACCACATAGCAACGCCCTAGCAACCACCCAGAGCACCCTAGTGCAGAGTTTTGCCACTGCAATCACCACTCACTTTTAGTTATCTTGTCAAACGGTGACTTTGGTCCTGTTCCTGGAGAGTTCAGAGGATCAAGTGTGTTTGGCCCAGGCCAATCTCCTGCAGTCATGTGATCAGATCTGTGTGTGTGTGTGTGTGTGTGTGTGTGTGTGTGTGTGTGTGTGTGTGTGTGTGTGTGTGTGTGTGTGTGTGTGTGTGTGTGTTCACAGGACGAGTATCAGTTCTGCTATCAGGCCGGCCTCGAGTACCTTGGAAGCTTTGATCACTATGCAACATAAGAGAAGAAGGCCAAGAACACGTG
This sequence comes from Semotilus atromaculatus, assembly GCA_031834385.1. Lineage (NCBI taxonomy): Eukaryota > Metazoa > Chordata > Actinopteri > Cypriniformes > Leuciscidae > Semotilus > Semotilus atromaculatus. The sequence goes on along the minus strand of JAULUF010000011.1, from coordinate 828,946 downwards.
AACAGCTTCCCCTCGACCCCACCCTGCAGAGGACCCACACCAGAGACGCAAACTATACCTCAGTGTTCACTTATCGATATTAATGTTGTGGTCGGCTTTCTAGAAATATTAAACCGTGGATGAAGAGGAAAATATTACATGTACAAAAAAAATCTATTTAAAGCAAAACAACAACAAAAAAAACTATGAAATCAAAAGCCTGGATTATTGCTGCACCCTTCAGTGGGAGTTTCTTCGAACGGTCTTTGCCAACGCCAGACGTTCGTTCGTTCGTTCGTTCGTGTGAATGACGGATCGTTGCCATCGGTTGAGCGGGAGTTAGATTAAACGAGATCTCCCACCGCCTGTGCCTACCGGAGCGAGGCGGATCAACTCCTGTGAATACTGTGTTCGTGTCTCTACCAGACTTTCTGCTGCTTACGCGTGTTTGAGAGGCGAGCGAGTTCCAGCGCTTCGGTCTCGTGTCTGTATCATGTTCTTTTGCTCTTTCAGCTGTTGCGTAACCAGACGATTGTTCATCCCAGAACACGTAAATGATTCGACACACACGCTCTTGGAGGAATCGCGGATCGCTCCCGGTGTTTCCGGCAGTCAGACGCTAGAAACATCAGATCTAGAACACACTTGCGAATCTCTCATCGTGTTTAGTTTAGCGGAGCCGTGTGTTTAGGAGTAGCGCGGGAAACCAGGCGGTTCGAGACGTGAAGTGAGCCTTATTATCGTTGTTGTCAAATATTTAATCAACCTGATTTTTTTATTTCATTTTGTTGTTGATATGCTTGAATTTTTAAGGATCTTCTTATTTACATGATTTGTATGGCACTATGATTTGTGAGCTGTGGTGTAGTTGGCTAATGTGACTGTACATGGCTCAGATGTACAGTGTTGTGCTTCGTAAACCCTCTCAGATATTTTATATATTTCCTGTGCACTGATTGTTCTAGAGAAGCCAACGGTCCTCAGAGCCCAAACCTCAGCCAATCGCTGGAGTTCTGAGACGTCACATGGTTCTCAGTGACATCATCAGTCTAACGAGGCCAGATCAAGCACACGCGGGGTTAAAGAGCATCAGGTTTTGTACCGTGGTAAACTGCACTAAACCAGCAGGGTAATACCATGGTAACACGATTGACTGAAATGTGATGTATACATTTATTGACAGCGGTGAGATTTAAGGCGTGGTCACGGGTGTCATTTCACAGGAATACGTGCGAATTTAGCGAAAGATTTCAAAAACGAAAATTGTAACAAAATTGTGGAAATGTGCAAAACCTGCTGAAATTACATCTTTAGTATTTTTGTCTTGTTTTCCAGTACAAACATTCTTTAATCAAGATAAGAAAATGACTGAAGAATGAAAAATGCATCAGAATGAAGTGAGTCTGAGTTTAAAACTTGAACAAATATCTGCCAATGGAGTCAGACAAATAATCTTGTTTTCTCTTTGAATTAAGATTAGTTTTCTGACATTGGATATTTGTTCTTGTTTTAAGCTTAAACACTTCATTTTGATCAATTTTTCATTTGATAATTTTGCTTCTTCTCCAGTAAATGTATCTTGATTTAAGACTGTTTATATATTAGTGCTGGAAAACGAGACAGAAACACTGAGGAAGAGCATCATTTATTCACTAAACTATTGACAAAACATAATTTCCTAGCAAAATCTCACTTGTGACCACACCTTTACACACCACTGCTGAAATTATTCTGCATCCGGTCAGCACACGTTATAAACTGGCGCTGTTAATCTGCCAAAGTGAATATGGTTATCAATGTGAATCTGAAATATTGTGTAATATGAGCGAGTCAGTGATGTGGTTCTGCACACTGATATCCCTCCGCACAGAGTTACTCTCCTCAAGTTAAAGCACATTCACCACTGATGTTTCTCATTTAAATATTCTCTCTAATTAAAAAGTTCCTTTGAAGACGAAAGCACAGGAATAATCCCACAATCCCCTGCACTGACCGACGGGCAGCGAGGGCCGAGAGCTGACGATAGTGCTTCACTTTTCTCTGCTTACTGATTTCAGATCATATGTGTAGATAATATGTCGACTTTGTATTAAAACAGAACGACTGGATATACTGACGTGAAGAGTTGTGTGTGTCTCTTATTTCATCAGTGATTTGTGATGAAACTGCTGATTTATTTTAATCGTCTGTAATTCCATGTTCATTTATATCAGTGGGATTAAACTGAGTGGATGAATTGTGATCACTAGATAGCTCACATTTCATCATTATGTAGTTCTACTACACACACACACACACACACACACATCACATCACACAATATCTTTTTCACATCACACACACACGTCACACTCTCTTTCACACACAAACATACATCCACACACTCTCTCTTTCACACACCACGCATTACACACACTCTCTTTCACTCACACACACACTCTCTCTCTCTCGGTGACATTATTCTTTGGGGAACCAAAACTGCTTTTTTGTTTGTTTTTTTACATTGCTGTAAAAACATCCTTATTGGTTCTAAAGAGCCGGTCCATCACACGAGTGTCACGACTGATCATGAGAAAGTGTTTAAAAAGATGAGAAATATGCACAAAAAAATGGTATTTTTCAGAGCGATGCTGTAGCCTACACTTGTCCAACTACACGCGACGACCGTTTTTAGAAACGGTTTCTATTTTTCTGCGACGTCGCCCTGGAACAACAAACAAAGTGTGGCAATTCTAATCTCAGGTACTGTTTATGTGCTTTATTTAATGTTAAAAGCGAGTAATGTGACTTTGAATATCATTTAGTGCTCCAGCTTTGTAGCTGTAAAAGCAACAGTGGATAATTCACCTCAGATCTTGAAATTTAACAAATGGAAAAGATAACGTTCAAACTGTGAACAAACGAGTGTATTATTTGACAAATATTGTTTTTGTAACTCAGTAGCCTATATATTTTTATTAATGTTTAAATTGTGTAACATTTGTGAATTTGATTATGTATCCATTTTGCACTCTGGTGCCGTGCACTCGCCGAGACTCCGCCCACACGCTGCTCTGATTGGCTGTGGGTTTTGATTGATTTTGACGCAGTCCCGTCTAGTGTGGACAGACACATCAGTCGCTGGAGTCTTATCGCATCGCGTCTTTACGCCAGTGTTACACAAATAATGAGATGGATGAGATAATCAGCTAAAAAGCATCCAGACATACGAGCGTCATCACACACACACGCACACACACACACACACACACACTTTGGTGCAACAGCATTATGAGGACTCTCCATAGGCGTAATGGTTTTTATACTGTACAAATTATATCCTATATTCTGTCCCCTTACACTGCCCCTGTCCCTAAACCTACCCATCACAGGAGACATGCTGCATTTAACATTTTTTAATAAAATATTGTTTTTTATGTTTTTTAAGCCATTTGATTTATGAGGACTTTTGAAGTGTCCTCATAAACCACCCATAAGTTGTAATACCAGTGTAATACACATGTCATTATACAAATTTGTGTCCTCATAAATCACATAAACCAACCCACGTGTGTCGCAGGTGTGTGTTAATCCCAGCATTGATCTCACATTCTCAGCTGATGATTGGTTCTGTGCTGCAGGTTCAGACGCTCCACTGAAATATGAGATCAGTGGATCCAGACTTTACTGGATGTTTTCTGGGTGCAGTGATCCTCAAGATAAAAACAGATCCTCAAGATAAAAACAGACACAGTGTGAAAGTTCATGTTGTTGAGTTCATGTGCCATGAGAACGGCACTCAACCAATATGATGATGTCATATTAATCATATGCGAACTAGAAGAAAAGGTTCTATATGAGAAGAAATGTCTTTAAAGGGATACTTGATCTCTGGAAAGATGAATGTGTATTTTAAATGCAAGAGATTGCATAACATGTTCCTGTTTAACAGGTTATTTTATTTTTCATTTTAATTTTATTTTTTAAAGCTCCTGACGGAATCCTTTAATGTTCTCTATAGAACCCTTTTTTTCTAAGATAATAACCGCCTTGCATGTTTCAGAAACCTATTGTTTTCCCTTTGAATTAAGATTATTTTTCTGACTACAGTGGCAGATATTTGCAAAAACGTAATTTTGACAAAAATTTTTTACTTAATATCTTCAGTCATTTTGCTTCTTCTCTAGTAAATGTATCTTGATTTAAGAATGTTTAGATATTTGTGCTGGAAACAGGACAGAAACACTGAGGAAGATCATGGTTTATTAGTGTTAAAACCTGTAATTATGTTCATATTGTGTTCAGCGTGACTCGTCTGATAAACCAGTTGAACACAATCACCTGAGATCTGAAAATCGTCACAAGGAACATATTATCACACACACACACACACACACACACACTGGTTTTAGCATTCACAGCATTCACATGACCAGGGCTTGACATTCACTTTTTTGCTCACCAGCCACTGTGGCTAGTGGATTTTCAAAGTTACGAGCCACTCCGCATTTTCAGATTTTGACATCGATACCATAGGGAAACCCTGCCATATATATATTTGTAATATTATCTCATTATTTGGCAGCCGGAATATTAGGCTGCTGTTGCTTTAATACATGATGCACGGACCCATTATAGTGTTTTAAATAGCCAATATACTTGTCTTTATGTGCATGCAGTTTGGGTGTGAGCTCAAAATCTGCAGGAATGAGTACAATTATGCTCAATATGCGCAATCCCTCGCCCTGTAACACCAACAATATTCATCCGCACAAAATTAAATGAGTGAGTAAAGGGTGTGTGTGTATAGACATGTATAGACTGTAAAGGGTGTGTGTGTATATACATGTATAGACTGTAAAGGGTGTGTGTGTATAGACATGTATAGACTGTAAAGGGTGTGTGTGTATAGACATGTATAGACTGTAAAGGGTGTGTGTGTATAGACTGTAAAGGGTGTGTGTATAGACATGTATAGACTGTAAAGGGTGTGTGTATAGACATGTATAGACTGTAAAGGGTGTGTGTGTATAGACATGTATAGACTGTAAAGGGTGTGTGTGTATAGACATGTATAGACTGTAAAGGGTGTGTGTGTGTGTATAGACATGTATAGACTGTAAAGGGTGTGTGTGTATAGACATGTATAGACCGTAAAGGGTGTGTGTATAGACATGTATAGACTGTAAAGGGTGTGTGTGTATAGACATGTATAGACTGTAAAGGGTGTGTGTGTATATACATGTATAGACTGTAAAGGGTGTGTGTGTATAGACTGTAAAGGGTGTGTGTATAGACATGTATAGACTGTAAAGGGTGTGTGTATAGACATGTATAGACTGTAAAGGGTGTGTGTGTATAGACATGTATAGACTGTAAAGGGTGTGTGTGTGTGTATAGACATGTATAGACTGTAAAGGGTGTGTGTATAGACCGTAAAGGGTGTGTGTATAGACATGTATAGACCGTAAAGGGTGTGTGTGTATAGACATGTATAGACTGTAAAGGGTGTGTGTGTATAGACATGTATAGACTGTAAAGGGTGTGTGTGTATAGACATGTATAGACTGTAAAGGGTGTGTGTGTATAGACATGTATAGACTGTAAAGGGTGTGTGTGTGTGTATAGACATGTATAGACTGTAAAGGGTGTGTGTATAGACATGTATAGACCGTAAAGGGTGTGTGTATAGACATGTATAGACTGTAAAGGGTGTGTGTATAGACATGTATAGACTGTAAAGGGTGTGTGTGTATAGACATGTATAGACTGTAAAGGGTGTGTGTGTATAGACATGTTTAGACTGTAAAGGGTGTGTGTATAGACATGTATAGACTGTAAAGGGTGTGTGTGTGTGTATAGACATGTATAGACTGTAAAGGGTGTGTGTATAGACATGTATAGACCGTAAAGGGTGTGTGTATAGACATGTATAGACTGTAAAGGGTGTGTGTATAGACATGTATAGACTGTAAAGGGTGTGTGTGTATAGACATGTATAGACTGTAAAGGGTGTGTGTGTATAGACATGTATAGACTGTAAAGGGTGTGTGTATAGACATGTATAGACTGTAAAGGGTGTGTGTGTATAGACATGTTTAGACTGTAAAGGGTGTGTGTATAGACATGTATAGACTGTAAAGGGTGTGTGTATAGACATGTATAGACTGTAAAGGGTGTGTGTGTATAAACATGTATAGACTGTAAAGGGTGTGTGTGTATAGACATGTATAGACCGTAAAGGGTGTGTGTGTATAGACATGTATAGACTGTAAAGGGGGTGTGTGTATAGACATGTATAGACTGTAAAGGGTGTGTGTGTATAGACATGTATAGACTGTAAAGGGTGTGTGTGTGTGTATAGACATGTATAGACTGTAAAGGGTGTGTGTATAGACATGTATAGACCGTAAAGGGTGTGTGTATAGACATGTATAGACTGTAAAGGGTGTGTGTGTATAGACATGTATAGACTGTAAAGGGTGTGTGTATAGACATGTATAGACTGTAAAGGGTGTGTGTGTGTATAGACATGTTTAGACTGTAAAGGGTGTGTGTATAGACATGTATAGACTGTAAAGGGTGTGTGTATAGACATGTATAGACTGTAAAGGGTGTGTGTGTATAGACATGTATAGACTGTAAAGGGTGTGTGTGTATAGACATGTATAGACTGTAAAGGGTGTGTGTGTATAAACATGTATAGACTGTAAAGGGTGTGTGTGTATAAACATGTATAGACTGTAAAGGGTGTGTGTGTATAGACATGTATAGACTGTAAAGGGTGTGTGTATAGACATGTATAGACTGTAAAGGGTGTGTGTGTATAAACATGTATAGACTGTAAAAGGTGTGTGTGTATAAACATGTATAGACTGTAAAGGGTGTGTGTGTATAGACATGTATAGACTGTAAAGGGTGTGTGTGTATAAACATGTATAGACTGTAAAGGGTGTGTGTGTATAGACATGTATAGACTGTAAAGGGTGTGTGTGTATAAACATGTATAGACTGTAAAGGGTGTGTGTGTATAGACATGTATAGACTGTAAAGGGTGTGTGTGTATAGACATGTATAGACTGTAAAGGGTGTGTGTGTATAGACATGTATAGACTGTAAAGGGTGTGTGTATAGACATGTATTGACTGTAAAGGGTGTGTGTGTATATACATGTATAGACTGTAAAGGGTGTGTGTGTATAGACATGTATAGACTGTAAAGGGTGTGTGTGTATAGACATGTATAGACTGTAAAGGGTGTGTGTGTATAGACATGTATAGACTGTAAAGGGTGTCTGTGTATAGACATGTATAGACTGTTATTATTTTAAATTAAATTAAATGTAGCCAAAGTGGCTAGTAGGAGTGACTGCGCTACACGCCAGTGCTGAAACACACACGCCTGTGGCGGGTGTTAATGTCAAGCCCTGCAAACGACCGGGATCATGTTCTAGTTCCTCCATGTCTGTAAGTGTGTGTGTGACACCGCCCAGAGAGCATTCATATCCGGGCCAACTATGGCACATCTGGCCCACACACAGCACGCCACAACTCACACTGAACCAGCGTGCTGTGTGTGTGTGTGTGTGTGTGTGTGTGTGTGTGTGTGCGTGTGTGTGCGTGAGTGAGTGTGTGTGTGTGTGTGTGTGTGTGTGTGTGCGTGCGTGTGTGTGCGTGCGTGCGTGTGCGTGTGTGTGTGCGTGTGTGTGTGTGCATGTGTGTGTGTGTGTGTGCGTGTGTGCATGAGTGTGTGTGTATGTGCTAGTTGTCCTCATTGGAACATGAAGTAATTTTGAGATATGTAGAGGAAAATCCTGTTTATATCTGTGTAACTTCTGTCTCCTCAAACCTGTATCTGATTGGTATTTGTATCTGGGTGACGGGCGTGTCCCTGATATCCCACAATCCTGTCCGTGTGGTGGTGGAGAAATGATAATGATATTAACGTCATCTGATGAACCAGCTGAAAGAATGAATTAGCACATTGATAAGTGTGTTTCTTTCTCGTTCGTCCTCTGCAGTGACTGTGAATTCCTGAGAGATCATGGTTTCATCATCGTCTCCCGTGTGTCTGATAGCATCTGCTTCATCCAGACCTGATGAGTTTGTGTTGGTGTGACACCTGATCCGTGCAGGTGCGCCCGGTCACGTGCTGTAGAACACACTGATGCCGTGGGCGGGGCCTCCGTGGGCTGGTGGGCGGGGCCTCCGTGGCTGGTGGGCGGGGCAAACAAACCCACATGGGTCATCTGGATCAGTGCTGCTCAATCAGACTGTGTTTTATATGAAGGTTCTGGTTAACATCACTTTTAATGATCAAGAAACACTGACATGTAACAAAGTTTTTATCATAAACTGCCTGAGATGCCTAGATTTCCCATGTTTCAGACACAGAAACGCCTTCCCTTCTCCTCTGTACAGATAACATGTTATCAAAATGATTCCAGTTCGCATGCATCCGCGGAAATGCCTAAAAATTCTGTATTAGTCAAGTAATTTGGTGATGTCATTGGACTACTCGCCTGCGCACATATATATTCAAACGCTCATATCTATAGACTAAACACGTAATACACATGTGCACCGTCAGTGTTTCACAGACTCACATTTTTTAAGTTTACACAGATATGATAACATTTTTTCAAAATATTTCAAAACTTGCACCGTGGATCCTGTTTAAAGGTGTGTGTTCTCGAGCACAAACACTGTCGTTTGAATGAATGTCCAGAACTTCAGTAGTTTCTGTCTTCAGTAGAGCGGTGTGTGTTAGCGGCCGCTAAGGTAATAACTAATGATCTTTACAGCGGAAGTGAATCAATCAAAACTAACTTTATCTGGACAATAACTTTATTCTAGATCTGCTGTAAAGCCAAACAATCTCTGTTACTGTAATCTCCTGTTATCACTGTAAAGCTGCTGTGGAACTCTATATTGAATTGAGTCTTGAAGTGGGCGTGGCTCTGCATCAGATCAGGTGGGCGTGGCTCTGTGCCAGGTGGGCGTGGCTCTGTGCCAGGTGGGCGTGGTCACAGTTTCTGCTCTCTGCAGTGAGATCTGACTGATGGGTATAATGCACAGATCTGCAGGCTGACACTCAATGGAAGCACGTCTGAATCTCACGCATGATGGGAAGTAAAAAAGCAAACAGGAAATTTTCTCTGGACAGCTCAGGGTGAGTGTGTGTTTGCATGAGATTATACAGGGACTCTTAAAGACGGTAAATCTTCTAATCTGCTGGATTGTTCCTCTACAACATAATAACACAAAACCCTTTTCTTGGTTATATGAATGTTAAGGAAACATTCCATTAGATTTTATTTGAATTTTGCAAACATTATGGGAATTTTACTATTGAATGATCTTTGAACAAGTGGTAACATTTAAAAAAAAAAAAACATTTAAAAACATAGAAAAAAATCGAACCTCTAACTAAAATGTTTCAGAGATAAAATAAACGCGCACACACACAAACACACATACAAACACAAACACACAAACACACACACACTCACACAGACATGCACACTGTTACACACACACACACATATATATACTGTATATGAATAAATATACTGTATTTACTCTACTATTCAAAAGTTTGAGGACAGTAAATTTTTTTCAAAGAAATTCATATTTTCATTTAACAAGGCTGCATTAAATTGTTCAAAAGTCACAGTAAAGACATTTATAGGGCCCTATTTTAACGATCTGAAACGCAAGTGTCAAAGCGCAAAGCCCAAGTAACTTTGTGGGCGGGTCTCGGCGCTGTTGCTATTTTACCGGCGGGATAAATGCCTCTTACGCCCGACGCAATTCTAAAAGGGGTTGGTCTGAAGTATCTTCATTATTCATAGGTGTGGTTTGGGCGTAACGTGAAATAAACCAATCAGAGCGTCATATCACACTCCCTTTAAGAGCATGATGAACGAGGTGCGCTTGTTCCATGGCGCAATACTATTATAACGGCGCATTTACCAGGAGCGCTTCAGAATCGGTTCACAGCCGAGGAGATCGATGTTCTCGTCAGGGCCGTAAAAGAAAGAGAAGTGACATTGGGGACGGGGCAAACCCACCAAAATTAGCTTCGGTTATACATGCATATAATAATTTGGGTAGATATGTAGGCCTAAAGCCTGTTTTATACTTCTGCGTCGAATCGACGGGGTACCCCCGCAGAGCCCTCTGCGTCGACGCGAACCCCTCTCCGTCCCCTCCGCCGTAGCCTGACGTGCACCTCCAAAAAATTGTAACTACGCGTCGAGGCGACGCAGACAGCAAGGGCTGTGATTGGTCAGATTATACATCTTTTCCGGAGTGTAGCTTTTCCGGTTTTCCCCTCCCGCTATAGCGCCATTTTTAAAGTGACCTGTTCAATGATGGATCAAGTTGAAGAACGTTTGATCGAGGAAGTACGAAAGTACGACCATCTGTACAATTCCTCTTCAGCGCACTACAGCGCACTACAAAGACAGACTACCGTTACAGAACAGGGCATTGATTTCAAACGTGTCCACTGTAGAGGGCATTAGGACTAAAATCATGTTTATCAGGCATTCTGGGAGACACAACAAGTGAATATGGAAATAAATTATACATCAATATTCCTATGAAATATTAGATATTATTATTAAAATGTTGCCAATTATTACTCCAATTATTACACTTCTTTTTTTCATTAAATGTTGCTCCAAGAACACATTAGTGTGCAAATTAGATAGTGTATAGATACATTGCATTGAATGGAAATATTAATTTATGGCCATTTTACCCACATATTGCAAAAAGTAAAATGGTGTATCAATTCATTCCATTATTTCTTTCATAACATAGTTGAGAAAAAATCCTGAAACCCCAAAATGTATTGATGATTGAAAAAAAATACCATTGTTTTTGCCTATACATATAATTTCATGTCATTTTATTTTTTAAACAACTTAGTCCTGGCGTCTTCAATGCGCAGTGGCGCAATTGTTTTCTGGAACTGCAAAATAGCACCAGCACCAGGGATTGTTTGCGCCGGAACACGCCTCTTTTTTTACGCTGAACCGCCCAGGGAGCGCAAGTTCATTCTCTAGTTTGCCGGCGTGCGTCTGTGGAGGGAAAAGTCCGCTTTGCGCGGGTGCAAAATAGGAATGATACATGCGTCAGTGAACAAAGTCATTTGCGCCGGGTGCAAGATAGGGCCCATAATGTTACATAATATTTATGCAGCAAAATTGTGCAAATTCAGTTAGGAACACAAATATATATTTTTTGACAGCGTACCCTTTCGTAATAATAGTGTACCAATACAGAATGCAGGTATTATGGAACAATATGCACAATTTAGGGAATAATGGGGTAACAACATGGATCATTACAAATGATTTATATTGTAAGTATTTTGAAACTTAGGGGTACCTATTCTAATATGATGTGGTATGTATAACCTACAATGCTAAACAACAATTGTTTGGGAGAAATGTGTTGTATAGCATTATCACTGTTCTTTCATGACAACTCTCAGAGTGTTTGTTTGGCATGGTACTGAATATGACTGTTAATGTGTTTGGTCTTGGTGGAATAGATCTGCTAAACTGCCGTTATTGCTGATGATGATTATAGAATCTGCTGCTGATGATGATTATAGAATCTTCTGCTGATGATGATTATAGAATCTTCTGATGATTATGATTATAAAATCTGCTGCTGACAATGATTATAAAATCTGCTGATGATGATTATAGAATCTTCTGCTGATGATGATTATAGAATCTTCTGATGATTATGATTATCAAATCTGCTGCTGATTATGATTATAAAATCTCCTGCTGATGATGATTATAAAATCTACTGATGATGATTATAGAATCTTCTGCTGATGATGATTATAAAATCTGATGATGATGGTGATTATAGAATCTGCTGCTGCTGCTGATTATTATAGAATCTTCTGCTGATTATGATTATAAAATCTGCTGCTGCTGCTGATTATATATTCTGCTGCTGCTGCTGATTATATATTCTGCTGCTGCTGCTGATTATAGATGCTGCTGCTGCTGATGATATAGATTTTGCTGCTGCTGCTGATGATAGATTCTGCTGCTGCTGTTGATTATAGATTCTGTTGCTGATTATTATGATAGATTCTGCTGCTGATGACATAAATGCTGTTGCTGTTGATTATAGATTCTGCTGCTGCTGATTATCATTATAGATTCTACTGTTGCTGATAATTATAGATTATGCTGCTGCTTATTATTATTATAGATTCTTCTGCTGCTGATTATTATAGATTATGCTGCTGCTGTTGATTATAGATTCTGCTGCTGCTGTTGATTATTAGTTATATAATTATAAGTTGCTGTGGTGACGCCATAGCTTAAAAAAGTAAACTTGGATCCTTCCTCTCTTTCTAACTTCCGTCCTATTTCTAATCTACCTTTTATTTCAAAGATCCTTGAGAAAGTTGCACTGACTCAATTGCAATCATACTTGGCTGTAAATTCTCTGGATGAAAGGTTTCAATCTGGTTTTAAAGCTTTACACAGTACTGAAACTGCCCTTTTAAAAGTTTCAAGCGATATCTTCACAGAAACTGATTCTGGTAAATCCATGGCTTTAGTTTTATTAGATTTGAGTGCTGCATTTGATTTAGTTGACCATGAGATCCTGTTGCGACGTCTGGATATATGGGCTTTCGTGTCGCAGTCTTACAGTGGTTCCGTTCTTATCTGACCAACAGATGTTTTAGTGTTCATATTGGTCATCAGTCCTCCTCTAGTCTACCTCTAAATTGTGGTGTCCCACAGGGATCAATCCTCGGCCCGGTATTGTTTTTAATAAATATGGAGTATCCTTTCATCTATACGCTGATGATACTCAGATCTACTTTCCGTTAAAACATAACGATAAAAATGGTTTACAATCCCTGCTGGCTTGTTTAAATGAACTTAAGCTTTGGCTGTAGTAATTTTCTAAATTTAAACGAAAATAAAACCGAAATAATTTTATTTGGCCCTAGGGAAAACTGTGTACTTGATGTTGACCGTGGTCCCCATATGAAACTCAATGCGCTAGAAATCTGGGCTTTCTGTTCGATCATAACCTAAAATTTGATAAACAGATCAGTACTGTTGTAAGATCATGCTTTTTTCATCTTCGCCAACTTTCTAAAGTGAAACCTTTTTTAAACAAGAGTAACTTCCAAACAGTGATCCATGCTTTTGTTACATCACGTTTAGATTATTGTAACTCTTTTTATATTGGTGTCTCTCAGTCTTCCCTCTCTCGTCTACAGCTAGTGCAAAACGCAGCTGCTAGACTCCTCACTGGGACCCGTAAGTTTGAGTTGATCACCCTTATTTTTTCCACACTGCACTGGCTACCTGTCAAATTTAGAATTGATTTTAAAATCCTATTATTTGTTCATAAAGTATTGAACAAATTGGCCCCTCAGTACCTGGCCGATCTACTTCTCCCGTACACTCCATCTAGAAGTCTGAGATCTAGCGATCACTGTCTACTCATCGTGCCTAGATCTAGATGTAAAAAATGAGGTGATCGTGCTTTTGCAACTGCGGGCCCTAGACGTTGGAACAGTCTACCTCTCCACATTAGATTAGCCCCGTCCTTCAAATCTTCTTTAAAGACACATTTATTTTCTTTGGCCTTTAATACTGCTTAATTTTGGTAATTATTTTTTATCTATTGTTGTGTTTTCCTTTATTGGGTGTTTTATTATTATTACTTTATTTTTTATTCTTTCCTGTATGGCACTTTGGTCAGCCTTGGTTGTTTTTAAATGTGCCTTATAAATAAATATTGAATTGTATTGTATTGTATTGTATTGTATTGATTATAGATTCTGCTGCTGCTGATTATTATAGATTCTGCTGCTGATGATTATAGATTCTGGTGCTGCTGATTATTATAGATTCTGTTGCTGATTATTATAGATTCTGTTGCTGCTGCTGATTATAGATTCTACTGCTGCTGCTGATTATAGATTCTGTTGCTGATGATGATTATAGATGCTACTGCTGCTGTTGATTATAGATTCTGCTGCTGCTGTTGATTATAGATTCTACTGCTGCTGTTGATTTTAGATTCTACTGCTGCTGCTGTTGATTATAGATTCTGCTCCTGCTGTTGATTATAGATTCTACTGCTGCTGTTGATTATAGATTCTGCTGCTGCTGTTGATTATAGATTCTGCTGCTGCTGCTGATTATAGATCTGCTGCTGATGATGATTATAGATTCTGCTGCTGCTGTTGATTATAGATTCTACTGCTGCTGTTGATTATAAATTCTGCTGCTGCTGTTGATTATAGATTCTGCTGCTGCTGTTGATTATAGATCTGCTGCTGCTGCTGATTATAGATTCTTCTGCTGCTGCTGATTATAGATTCTGCTGCTGTTATAGATTCTACTGCTGATGATGATTATAGATTCTGCTGCTGCTGTACAAGGATATATGAATTACCCCATTGCAGATCTCTACAGGTGGAGCTGGGGAAGGTGGAGGGTTTCTGAAAGCGCTGCAACTGCTACAGCAAACGGTAGCTAAGAAAGTTGAGCAGCGAGCTCCTCAGTTAGCTACTGATACAGTGGGAACCAATCAGCTGAGAGTGACGTGACTGCAAGCAGACTGGGTTAAATCCCTATCAGCCTGTGCCATCTAGAGTTTCATGAAAGAACTTTGAATTTCTGTTAAATTATAACATTATGTCACTGTTTTTAACTGTATTTTTATCAAATAAATGCAGCCTTGGTGAGCAGAAGAAACTTTGACAAATATAAAAAATGTTAAGTATTCCAATGGCATGTGTTTAAATATGTATATATATATATGCTATTGCTGTAACTGAAAGTGTTTTACACAGGCAGAAGAACGAGTGCTTATACAAACTCAACAAGTCTGTGTGCATTTTTATCACAGGGAAATCATTACCGCAGTAAAAGACGAGCCCTCTGGCTACAGTTCACCTTCACACGCCACATTACGCTGAGGAAGATTTAAGATTCTAGTGTTGCTGACAGCAGTTCAGCATTCAGGAATTCACACGTATGATGTTTTAGGTCAAAGTTGCTGATTTGAGGAGCAACACCATTTGGTTTTCCATGAATAGGGTGCAATTGCTGTTTATTATTATTATTAGGGCCAGAGCACCGGAAGTGCTGCTACTATTATTATTATTATTATTATTAAGAAGCTCAAATCCCAGAACAAGCTTATAATGTTGACCTTCTGAGGTTGATGTTCAACATGTTCTGAATGTAAAACTTCTTCACTGATCATTTGCTGAAGAGTTTTAGTAGTGACAATTAAAATGAACATAGAGATTTAAACTAATTATCTTCATACCTATTTGATTTGTTTACCACATGTAGCCTATTTTCACCATCTAACAGATTTTTATGATTATGTAAATAAATGTAAACATTAATAATCAGATCATTTATTAAAAGTGTCAGTTAAAGGTGTTTTTTTAACACAGTTGTGTGTGTGTGTGGTTCGTGTTAGTGTTGTTTGCTTGAGTGAACGCAGGCGTGTTAATCGAGTTTCCATAGAGACTCATTAGACTGGATCAGAGCAGAAACCAGTTCAACCAGTCAGTGTCTTCAGTGTTTTCTTCACGTATGACTTTAGAGAAGCTCGAGTGGCAGAGCTTTAGAGTCGAGTTGATGTTGTCTGTAGTTTCTCTGGAGACGGTATTTATTTGAGATGACGTTTGCAAGCTTTAGAAACTCAGAAGTTGATGTATTTCTTGTTAAAGCTGTTCTCTTAGCTCCGGCTCTTAAAGCAAACCTGTTTCATTTGGGCTTTCATTTCCTTTCCTTCTACTAAATAAGTTTGATTGATCGCCGCCACGGTTTATTCTCTGATGGTAAATATGATTAACTTTGGCTTCTGAAATACAGCTGTTCTCTCGCTCATCTGTCAAGCTTTGCTTTATGAAATCAGATGGAAACATTATGACCTTCTGAATTTATTTACAACTTCTGAATTCAGTGACAAAAATGTATTAATAAACAATAATAAACTATATTATTTGTATGCCATTCGTAATATTAATAGTATAATGCAGACATGCATCATCTGATGTGATTGCCTTGTAAATAATAATATGAATGGTTTCTGTTGATTGTTTGATTCACATTAAGTGAACTTTCTGGAATGTGTTGAACTGTATAAAGTTGCTTCTGTTGTTTTCACAGAAAGCATCCAGATATCTTTAAAAAATTTGAAAATGTTGTGGACAATTGCATCATATTGAGTCATATTTAGAGTGTGTGTGTGTGTGTGTGTGTGTGTGTGCTTCAGATATCAGCCGGAGATCAGTGTCACAGTCAAGCCCAAAAACAGCATGTTCTTACGAAGATCTTCAGAGCTCAGAAGCTTCCAGTGTCCAGACGAACCACATCCAGAGATCCAGGAGCACAACAGCAGCGTCACACGCAGGTACACACATACACACACACACACACACACACACACACACACACACACACACACACACACACACACACACACACACACACACACACACACACACACACACACACACACACACACAATAACCATAACTATAACCATAACTATATATGTTTGCACACCAATAACTATAACCATAATTATAACCATAACTATGGGCCCTATCTTGCACCCGGCGCAAATGCCTTTGTACACTGACGCATGTATCATTCGTACATCAACTTGCGCTCCCTGGGCGGTTCAGCGCAAAGAGGAGGCGTGTTTTGGCGCAAACTTTCCCTCATGCTATTTCGCAGTTCCAGAAAACAATTGCGCCACTGACCAGAAAAAACCTAGTCTAAAGTCAGTGGCGCGTTGAGCGTACATTCAGATGCTATTTTAAGCGCGCATGCTTGGTCATAATACAGAGTGTGAACAACGCGCATACACTGTAGTCAAGTCAAGTCAAGTCACCTTTATTTATATAGCGCTTTTTACAATACAAATTGTTTCAAAGCAGCTTTACAGAGATAACAGGAAAACAATGTTGTAATAGTATTGTTAAATTCAAAATTAAATGTTAAATGTCCCCAACTAAGCAAGCCAAAAGCCAATGGCGACAAAGGCGAAGAGAGGCGAAAAAGGCAACAGTGGCAAGGAACCAAAACTCCATCAGGTGACAGAATGGAGAAAAAAACCTTGGGAGAACCCAGGCTCAGTCAGGGGGCCAGTCCTCCTTTGGCCAACGAACGAACAGTGTATGATTATGAGTTAGGCAGCATAATGTCAGGAGTCAGATGTGATCAGAACTTTCACGATATTTATCCAGTTCATCTGGTTGGGTTGGGTCATCCGGCCGGTGAGGAGATGAGTGTGTTGAGGTGTCCATGGGCCTTCACAGTGTTGATGGGGCCGGCTCATCAGGGATGCGTTGTCGTCGTGTCCATGTGATGGTCCTTCCTCAGATCTGGATATGGCCTGGATCCGGCGGTTCGCGGTAAACCTCGGGATAAGCAGAGAGACTAATATTAGCGTAGACGCCATCCTTCTTATGATGTACAAAGTACATCAGGAATTATGGGAAGTGTTCCCGGTTCCGGCTGATCTAAACTATGCAGCCTAACATTGAATTATAGAAATCTATAATGTGTTATGTGTATGCTAAGCCAAAGAGATGTGTTTTTAGTCTAGATTTAAACTGACAGACTGTATCTGCTTCCCGGACTGTGTTAGGAAGATTGTTCCAAAGTTTTGGTGCTAAATAGGAAAAGGATCTACCGCCAGCAGTCGATTTTGATATTCTAGGTATTATCAATTGGCCAGAATTTTGAGATCGCAATAGACGTGAAGGACTATAATGCGTTAAGAGCTCGCTCAAGTACTGGGGAGCTAAACCATTTAGTGCTTTGTAAGTAATCAGCATTATTTTAAAATTTATACGATGTTTAATAGGCAGCCAATGCAGTGTTGACAGAACCGGGCTAATATGGTCATACTTCCTGGTTCTGGTAAGAACTCTAGCGGCTGCGTTTTGAACTAGCTGTAGTTTGTTTATTAAGCGTGCAGGGCAACCACCCAGTAGAGCATTACAATAATCTAGCCTTGATGTCATGAATGCATGAACTAATTGTTCCGCATTTGTCAGTGAGAGCATATGACGTAATTTAGATATATTTTTAAGATGGAAAAATGCGGTTTTACAGATACTAGACACGTGACTTTCAAATGAAAGATTGGTATCAAAGAGCACACCCAGGTTCCTAACTGACGACGAAGACTTAACAGAGCAGCCATCGATTGTTAGACAGTATTCTGGGTTATTACGTGTGGCAGTTTTTTGTCCAATGATTAGAATCTCTGTTTTTTCAGAATTTAGTAATAGGAAATTACTGGTCATCCAATTTTTTATATCAGCTATGCATTCCGTTAATTTTGAGAATTGGTAAGTTTCGTTAGGTTTTGAAGAAATATACAGCTGAGTATCATCAGCATAACAGTGGAAGCTAATTCCATATTTCCTAATGATATATCCTAATGGTAGCATGTACAGAGTGAACAGCAGCGGTCCTAGTACTGAGCCTTGTGGTACGCCATACTGAACTTGTGATCGATAAGACATCTCTTCATTTACTGCTACAAACTGAAAACGGTCAGATAAGTATGATTTAAACCATGCTAGTGCAATTCCACTAATGCCAACATAGTTTTCTAGTCTATTTAAAAGAATGTTGTGGTCGATAGTATCAAATGCAGCACTAAGATCAAGTAACACTAATAGAGAGATACAACCACGATCGGATGATAAGAGCAAATCATTTGTGACTTTAATGAGAGCAGTCTCAGTACTATGGTACGGTCTAAATCCGGACTGAAAATCCTCGCAGATATTATTTCTTTCTAAAAAGGAACACAGTTGTGATGATACTGCTTTTTCTAGTATCTTTGACAGAAAAGGCAGATTCGAGATTGGCCTGTAATTGACTAATTCTGTCGGATCAAGTTGCGGTTTTTTAACAAGCGGTTTAATCATAGCCAACTTAAAGGTTTTTGGTACGTATCCTAGAGACAAAGATGAATTAATGATATTTAGAAGAGGATCTATGACCTCTGGAAGCATCTCTTTCAGTAGCTTAGTCGGTATAGGGTCTAGCATACAAGTTGTCGATTTAGATGAATTAACAAATTTGCAAAATTCTTCCTCTCCTATAGCAACAAATGAATCAAAATGTTCCTCACGGAGACTACAATGCACTCCCTGATGCGCTACTGTAGTAGACGGTTGCATAGTTATAATTTTGTCCCTGATATTATAGATCTTATAAGTGAAGAAGTTCATAAAGTCATTACTGCTGTGTTTCTTGGAAACTTCTGGGATTGAAGCTTTCTTTTTCGTTAGTTTAGCCACTTGTTCAAATAAATACCTAGGATTATGTTTATTTTCTTCTAATAGGGTTGAAAAATAATCCGTTCTAGCATCTTTTAATGCCTCTCTGTAAACAATCGAGCTCTCCTTCCATGAAATCCGAAATACCTCTAGTTTTGTTTTCTTCCAGTTTCGCTCCATTTTTCTGGCTGCTCTCTTAAGGGCCCGGGTGTGCTCGTTGTACCACGGCGTTGGACTATTTTCTTTAATCTTCTTTAAGCGCAACGGAGCAACTATGTCTAAAGTGCTGGAAAATAGAGATTCAAACGTTTCTGTTGCAATATCAAGTTCTTCTAAGCTATCCGGGATGCTGAGATGATGAAACTGATTAGGAAGATTATTAATAAAGCCATCTTTAGTGGCAGAAGTGATAGGTCTAACATATTTATAACACGGAGTCGGCTTTGCAGCCTTGGCTAAATGTAATTTACACGAGACTAGATAATGATCTGAGATGTCGTCGCTCTGCTGCAGAATTTCAACGGCATCAACATCTATTCCATGAGATAATATTAGATCTAGAGTATGATTACGACAATGAGTAGGTTCTGACACGTGTTGTCTCACTCCAATTGAGTTTATAATGTCTTTAAATGCCAATCCCAATGCATCTTTTTCATTATCTACATGTATATTAAAATCACCAACAATTAGGACTTTATCGGCAGCCAATACTAATTCTGATAGAAAGTCAGCAAATTCTTTGATAAAATCTTTATGGTGCCCTGGTGGCCTGTATACAGTAGCCAGCAGAATTCTCAAACGTGATTTATTGTTTACACTATATATTTTTACATTAAGCACCAACACTTCAAAAGAAGTATATTTAAAACTAGATTTCTTAGTGGTTTTGAAAATATTACTATAAATTACAGCAACACCTCCCCCTTTGCCTTTCGGACGAGGCTCATGTTTATAACAGTAATCTTGCGGAGTGGACTCATTTAAAGTAATGTAATCGTTTGGTTTTAGCCAGGTTTCTGTCAAACACAGCACATCTAGGTTATAGTCTGTAATCTTATCATTAACTATGAGCGCTTTTGAATTAAGGGATCGAATATTCAACAACCCAAGCTTTATCGTTTGCTCATCTGTATTATATCTGTTTTTTATTTGTTGAACATCAATTAAACTTTTAACCTTAGAAAGGTTTGGCAGTTTTTTGGATTTCCAAATTCGGGGAACAGACACAGTCTCTATATGATGATATCTAGGTGAAAGAGCCTCTATATGATGGGATTTATCTGACCTTGGTGACGTGAGGCCGCTAGCAGACGGTCGGTTTAGCCAGTCTGTCTGCTTCCTGACGCTCTGTAGATGACATGACGCTCTGTAGATGATTCTCTCATCAACACAGATGCATTTTCCTTTTTGCAAATGATACATTATTATAAGGAAAAATATTAAAACACGAGGGAAATCATTGTTGTCCAGTCAAGTCAAGTATATTTATATAGTGCTTTTCACAATAGAGATATCAAAGCAGCTTCACAGTATCAATATGTTGTGTCCATGACGATCGGAAAAATAGGCATAAAGCTTACATATTTATTTACCCAAATTATTATATGCATGTATAACCGAAGCTAATTTGGGTGGGTTTGTCCCATCCCCAATGTCACTTCTCTTTCTTTTACGGCCCTGACGAGAACATCGATCTCCTCGGCTGTGAACCGATTCTGAAGCGCTCCTGGTAAATGCGCCGTTATAATAGTATTGCGCCATGGAACAAGCGCACCTTGTTCATCATGCTCTTAAAGGGAGTGTGATATGACGCTCTGATTGGTTTATTTCACGTTACGCCCAAACCACACCTATGAATAATGAAGATACTTCAGACCAACCCCTTTTAGAATTGCGTCGGGCGCAAGAGGCATTTATCCCGCCGGTAAAATAGCAACAGCGCCGAGACCCGCCCACAGAGTTACTTGGGCTTTGCGCTTTGACACTTGCGTTTCAGATCGTTAAAATAGGGCCCATTATCTGTTTTCACACCAATAACAATAACTATAACCATAACTATATCTCTGTTCACACCAATAATCATAACTATATCAGTGTTCACACCAATAACCATAACTATATCAGCGTTCACACCAATAACATAACTATATCAGTGTTCACACCAATAACCATAACTATATCAGTGTTCACACCAATAACCATAACTATATCAGTGTTCACACCAATAACCATAACTATATCAGTGTTCACACCTATAACCATAACTATATCAGCGTTCACACCAATAACCATAACTATATCAGTGTTCACACCAATAACCATAACTATATCTCTGTTCACACCAATAACCATAACTATATCAGTGTTCACACCAATAACCATAACTATATCAGTGTTCACACCTATAACCATAACTATATCTCTGTTCACACCAATAACCATAACTATATCAGTGTTCACACCAATAACCATAACTATATCAGTGTTCACACCTATAACCATAACTATATCAGCGTTCACACCAATAACCATAACTATATCAGTGTTCACACCAATAACCATAACTATATCTCTGTTCACACCAATAACCATAACTATATCAGTGTTCACACCAATAACCATAACTATATCAGTGTTCACACCTATAACCATAACTATATCAGCGTTCACACCAATAACCATAACTATATCAGTGTTCACACCAATAACCATAACTATATCACTGTTCACACCAATAATCATAACTGTATCAGTGTTCACACCAATAACCATAACTATATCAGTGTTCACACCTATAACCATAACTATATCAGCGTTCACACCAATAACCATAACTATATCTCTGTTCACACCAATAACCATAACTATATCAGTGTTCACACCAATAACCATAACTATATCAGTGTTCACACCTATAACCATAACTATATCAGCGTTCACACCAATAACCATAACTATATCAGTGTTCACACCAATAACCATAACTATATCAGTGTTCACACCTATAACCATAACTATATCAGTGTTCACACCAATAACATAACTATATCAGTGTTCACACCAATAACCATAACTATATCAGTGTTCACACCAATAACCATAACTATATCAGCGTTCACACCAATAACCATAACTATATCAGTGTTCACACCAATAACCATAACTATATCAGTGTTCACACCAATAACATAACTATATCAGTGTTCACACCAATAACCATAACTATATCAGCGTTCACACCAATAACCATAACTATATCAGTGTTCACACCAATAACCATAACTATATCAGTGTTCACACCAATAACCATAACTATATCAGTGTTCACACCTATAACCATAACTATATCAGTGTTCACACCTATAACCATAACTATATCAGTGTTCACACCAATAACATAACTATATCAGTGTTCACACCAATAACCATAACTATATCTCTGTTCACACCAATAACCATAACTATATCAGTGTTCACACCAATAACCATAACTATATCAGTGTTCACACCAATAACCATAACTATATCAGTGTTCACACCAATAACCATAACTATATCAGCGTTCACACCAATAACCATAACTATATCAGTGTTCACACCAATAACCATAACTATATCAGTGTTCACACCAATAACCATAACTATATCAGTGTTCACACCAATAACCATAACTATATCAGTGTTCACACCTATAACCATAACTATATCAGTGTTCACACCAATAACCATAACTATATCAGTGTTCACACCAATAACCATAACTATATCAGTGTTCACACCTATAACCATAACTATATCAGTGTTCACACCAATAACCATAACTATATCAGTGTTCACACCAATAACCATAACTATATCAGTGTTCACACCTATAACCATAACTATATCAGTGTTCACACCAATAACCATAACTATATCAGTGTTCACACCAATAACCATAACTATATCAGTGTTCACACCAATAACCATAACTATATCAGTGTTCACACCAATAACCATAACTATATCAGCATTCACACCAGCGGTCGATATTGTTCTGGTTCTAGTCCTCTGTCGCTTTAAATGATTGGGGAAGCAGGATGGATTCTGATTGGCTGTCAGTGTTTTTATCGTTCATCAGCTGGAAAATGAAATCGTTCTGAAAGTGATTGCAGATATATCGTTCCTCTGTCGTTATGGTTATAGTTGTGCTGTGAACTCTATTCTTTTACATTCAGAATGATTTTCAAAACTATAATGTAATCGTAATCGTGCTTTAACACTAACCCAACACTGTTACAGACCGTGACCCTGGTCTTGGTCATTGGCTTTATAATCTTTATTACGGTGATTATAACGATCTCCTGTCCGTTAGATCCACGATTATCGAGGAGGAGGGTTTGAACAGATCTGGCGCTCATAACGTGAGTTTATTCCTCATCACTCGATCTCGTCACAATGTCACAATTTGGTTATGTTTCATGTTAATGTCTGTCATGTGATCCCTGTTCTAGTCATGTGACCCTGTGTCTAATGTGTCATGTTGTCATTGGTTCATTGTTTCATTGTTCACATGTCTCTTGTCTTGTCATTCATCTTGTGTGTATTTAAGCTCCCATGTTTGCCACGTGTCTTTGTCAAGTTTTGTTTCACTGTAACCACGGTTGGTGAGCGTCACGTCTATGTCTATGTCTATGTCTATGTCTATGTCTATCTCTATCTCTATGTCTATGTCTATGTCTATATCTATATCTATCTCTATGTCTATGTCTATGTCTATGTCTATCTCTATGTCTATGTCTATGTCTATGTCTATGCCTATGTCTGTCTATGTCTATGTCTATGTCTATGTCTCTATGTCTATGTCTATGTCTATGTCTATGCCTCTATGCCTATGTCTATGTCTATGCCTATGTCTATGTCTATGTCTATGTCTCTATGTCTATGTCTATGTCTATGTCTATGTCTATGCCTCTATGCCTATGTCTATGTCCATGTCCATGTCCATGTCTATGTCTATGTCTATGTCTATGCCTATGTCTCTATGTCTATGTCTATGCCTATGTCTATGCCTATGTCTATGTCCATGTCCATGTCTATGTCTATGTCTCTGTCTCTATGTCTATGTCTATGTCTATGTCTATGTCTCTATGTCTATGTCTATGTCTATGTCTATGCCTCTATGCCTATGTCTATGTCTATGTCTATGTCCATTGCCATGTCCATGTCCATGTCCATGTCCATGTCCATGCCTATGTCTATGTCTATGTCTCTATGTCTATGTCTATGTCTATGTCTATGCCTCTATGCCTATGTCCATGTCCATGTCCATGTCTATGTCTATGTCTATGTCTATGTCTCTCTGTCTCTATGTCTATGTCTGTCTCTATGTCTCTATGTCTCTATGTCCATGTCTATGCCTATGCCTATGCCTATGCCTATGCCTATGTCTATGTCTATGTCTATGTCTCTATGTCTCTATGTCTCTATGCCTATGCCTATGTCTATGTCTCTATGTCTCTATGTCTCTATGTCTATGTCTATGTCTATGTCTATGCCTATGTCTACACTTTTGTTTTATGTTTGTTCTTGTTATGTCTGTAAATAAAATGCACTTGGGTTCCCTCTATACTCGCCTTCAGAGTCCATGAATATGAGCACACGATTGTCTTCAACTTCTGTTCTTTTGCTCAGAGTTTCAAGAACCACAGAAAAACCTTCCACAAACTCTTCCCTGAGATTCCAGAGGATTTGGAACACGGTGAGTTTCAGGAAAATCCTCTTTATCAGTAAAGTGAATGAGTTTGCTGTGCTGTTGAGCTGATTCTGCGCGTGGTGTTTCAGTGTTCACCTGTGCTCTGCATAAGGAGCTGATTTACCACGGTAAGATGTACGTGTCCCGTCAGCACATCTGCTTCCACTCGTCTGTGTTGCTCAAGGACACCAAGGTGAGATGAGCCTGAGCGCTCAAACGTCTGTTAAACGCTTATGAAGAACAGCTACAGCAACACCATCTCATCAAAATGCGTATCTATAGCACAAATTTTATTTATTGTGCACAATTTATGCACAAAAAAAGAGTTTTTGAGTGAATATGATACACTGTAATTTATCACGATTAGTGGTGTGGAGTACATGCATATTACACGCCATAAAGTGTGTATCATATGCATGCGAAAACTGTGGATCATATGCACGTAAAAACTCTCTTTTGCATATAAATTGCACGATAAATGCAATTGGTGCTATAAATACGCACTTTCGTGAGATCCGGCTGGTATCAGCATGTACAAGACTAGCAAGCAAAAACATATTCTAGGAATGCTATGAAAACATTATTTCTGAAGTCTTTTAAAAGCAATTTTTCTTGGTAAAGCGAATGTTTAAGAGGCTGTATGTATAATTCATAAACCCGTGTTATAGCGACACCGGTGACTGTTCGGTGAACTGCAGAATCACTCGTGACACGAGACTGCGATTCAATGCGCTGATATACTCACAGAGAAGGGCTTCTTCCTTCTTCACTTTGAAGTAACGGTTAGAAACACCTTTAGGGCCCTATCTTGCACCCAGCGCAATTGACTGAGAACAGCGACGCATGTCTCATTCCTCTTTTGCACCCGACGCACAGAGGCTTTTCCCTCGGTTCAGGAAAAGAGGAGGCGTGTTCCGGCGCAAACGTTCCCTGGTGATATTTTACAGTTCCAGAAAACACTGACCTGGAAAAACGGAGTCTAAAGTCAGAGCGCGATATTCAGATGCTATTATAAGGGCGCATGCTTGGCCATAATGTAGCGTGTGCACAACACACACACTTCTCTCATCTACACAGACGCAGCAGTTCACTGCAAATCATTCATAATTACAAGGAAAAATATTACCACATGAGGGAAATCATTGTGGTGTCAATGAAGATGTGAAAAAATAGGCATAATCTAGCTTACACATTTACGATGTTTAGCGATCCGCCATTATAATAGCAATCCGCCGTTATAATAGCCATCCAACGTTATAATAGCAATCCGCCGTTATAATAGCAATCCGACGTTATAATAGCCATCCGACATAATAGCCATCCGACGGTATAATAGCGATCCGTCGTTATAATAGCGATCCGCCGTTATAATAGCGATCCACCGTTATAATAGCGATCCACCGTTAAAATAGCCATCCGACGTTATAATAGCAATCCGACGTTATAATAGCAATCCGACGGTATAATAGCGATCCGCCGTTATAATAGCGGTCCGCCGTTATAATAGCGATCCACCGTTATAATAGCGATCCACCGTTAAAATAGCCATCCGACGTTATAATAGCAATCCGACGTTATAATAGCAATCCGACGTTATAATAGCGATCCACCGTTAAAATAGCCATCCGACGTTATAATAGCAATCCGACGTTATAATAGCAATCCGACGTTATAATAGCGATCCGCCTAGGGTTGCCACCCGTCCCTTAAAATACGGAATCGTCCCGTATTTACAAGTAAAATGATGCGTCCCGTATCAAATCAATAAGGGACGCGATTTGTCCCGTATTTTACATAAGGCCCACACATAGTTGAATAAAAACTTCAAACCTGCTTTAAACCAATGCAAGACAAGTCAAAAGAGAGCGCGCTGCTTGTGAATGTCCTGAATGTGACTCACAGAAAGACGCGCGCCAGAAGCGCATGCACAGACCGCGCGAAAGAATACAGTTCTCTTTCGCGCTTGAACGAACAATAACACACACAAACAATTATGCCAAAATGTCATTTGTCAAGTATTTTCATAACATAAGAGCAGTCTTATGATGGACATAAAGAGTTGTGAGAGAATGAGGCGAGTGTGAGATCCGCGTCTCTCTGTCAGCAGCGCTCTTAAAGGGCCAGCTATCAATAAAGCTTTCTGTCAGTAATTAGCTTTAATAAGGATTAGTCTATATATAATTTATAATTTATGCAGCGTAGACTGTTTAATAACTTTATTCAATTTCTGTATATGTCCTACCTGTTAGACAGGAAGGTCACAGCTAGGTAAATATGACATTTATTATGGGTTTATGTGAGGATTGTTTGAAGTTCACTTAAATTAAAAGCTGTTATATTTTTTGAAGCCTAATAAATGTTTTAAAAAATTGATAGCTATTTATCATTATAGGTGTTATCAATTATTTAGTTGTTATTGCTAGTTTGAGTTGAGAAATACACATTTCAGAATCATCACTAATCTGTGAGTGCATTTGCTTTAGAACCAAACAAGTTGACTCATGAAACCATTTGTTTATTATATCGCAATCACATATCGCAATCGCAATATTGACCTCAATAATCGCAATATGACATTTTCCCCAAATCGTGCAGCCCTAGATCAGACCATAAATTATTGTGATTGGGGGCCGTGAATGGGTGTCCCTTATTTTGCCACACTGAAGGTGGCAACCCTAGATCCGCCGTTATAATAGCGATCCGCCGTTATAATAGCGATCCACCGTTAAAATAGCCATCCGACGTTATAATAGCAATCCGACGTTATGATAGCGATCCGCCGTTATAATAGCGATCCGCCGTTATAATAGCGATCCACCGTTATAATAGCGATCCACCGTTAAAATAGCCATCCGACGTTATAATAGCAATCCGACGTTATAATAGCAATCTGACGTTATAATAGCCATCCGACGTTATAATAGCCATCCGACGGTATAATAGCAATCCACCGTTATAATAGCGATCCGCCATTATAATAGCAATCTGTAGTTAGTTATAATAGCAAACCCGCCGTTATAATAGCAATCCGTAGTTATAATAGCGATCCACCGTTATAATAGCGATCCACCGTTATAATAGCAATCCGCCGTTATAATAGCAATCCACCATTATAATAGCGATCCAACGTTATAATAGCAATCCACCGTTATAATAGCGATCCGACGTTATAATAGCAATCCGCCGTTATAATAGCAATCCGCCGTTATAATAGCGATCCGACGTTATAATAGCAATCCACCGTTATAATAGCGATCCGACGTTATAATAGCAATCCGCCGTTATAAAAGCAATCCACCGTTATAATAGCGATCCAATGTTATAATAGCAATCCGCCGTTATAATAGCAATCCGTAGTTATAATAGCAAACCCGCCGTTATAATAGCGATCCACCGTTATAATAGCGATCCGCCGTTATAATAGCAATCCGTAGTTATAGTAGCAAACCCACCAATATAATAGCGATCCGCCATTATAATAGCAATCCGTAGTTATAATAGCAAACCCGCCGCTATAATAGCAATTCGTAGTTATAATAGCAAACCCGCCGTTAAAATAGCAATCCGCCGTTATAATAGCAACCACAGCTATGAGTAATGTAGTGACTTCAGACCAACACATTTTAGATTTGCGTTGCGCAAGAGTAATTTATCCCGCCGGTATAACAGCAACAGCGCCGAGATCCGCACACAGAGTTACTTGCGTTTCGTGTTTCATACTTGCGTTTAAGATCGTTAAAATGGAGCCCTGTACAAAAGCGATTAATTCATGAGAATTCTTACATACGGTCCCATAACATTCCATTGTATCATGAGTTTGTGCTAAAGTTTAAAGAACATTATTAAAGCCCAGATAACTCTGAAGGGACGTTCTGTTAGCGCTCCTGCAGAGCGTTTGTTTATTAGATTGAGAGAGCATTCAGTTGTGATGAATGTGCTTGTGTTTCTGTAGGTGGTGATCCACGTCTCCAGCATTCTGGCTATAAAGAAGAAACACACCGTGAAGATCGTTCCCAACGCGGTCGCGGTCATCACTGACGACGGACACAAGGTGCAGCTATACAGTGCTTTTACAGCAGCTTTACAGAGATTACAGGACAATAATGCCACAAAGTTTGTTTGTTTGTAGAAGAAAATAGCGTCACAGTCCGTTCAGTGATGCTTCATCTTTGTTGTAAAAAGTTATTAATTTAGTTCATTTATATATACAGCCGCTCTGGAGAAACCGTGATGCCATCGTCCAGCTCAGTTCAGTTCTCATATAATGCTGTCAATGCAGGAGATCAATAATATTGCTGAATTTTAAATTAAATGCTAAGCAAGTGTAACGGAGGCCAGCTAGTAGTCGCTGTGCGAGTAAACCTCACTCCTCTGATCTCAAAAGGCTCTCTGGTGACAGATGCTAGAGGCTGCAGTCTTTAGACTCCTTGTTAGAGCGCTTGACTCTCATGCCGGAGCCCCGGGTTCGAGGCCCGCTGGGAGCCGGGTTCGAGGCCCGCTGGGAGCCGGGTGGAGGGGTTACACAGGCGAAAGCTACACTACTATACATTCACATAGAAAACAGCTGTTTTACATTTTTAATAATATTTCCCAATATTACTTTTGGTTGTATTTATAATCAAATAAATGCAGCCTTTATAATCAAATAAATGGGCTCTCTCGCTGTTGTTCGCGCTTGTGAAGCGCCGCAGGAGAGGAAAAAGAGCCGGGTCGCTTGTGCGTCTTCGCCGGCGGGGACTCCGCACACCGCTACCGGCAATATTTCTCTCTAACGTGCGCTCATTGTGCAACAAACTGGATGAACTCCAGCTTCTGGTGGGAAAAAACAGAGACTTTTATTCATCTTCTGTCATGTGCTTCACGGAGACGTGGCTGTGTGAACTGATACCGGACTACGCGCTGCAGCTGGCTGGCTTCCAACTGTACAGAGCGGACCGCGATAAAGAACTCTCCGGTAAAACAAAGGGTGGTGGTGTCTGTTTTTATATTAACAATGGCTGGTGTTCCGACCTGACAGTGATTCACCAGCACTGTTCTCCTGACCTGGAATTTTTTATCATAAACTGTAAACCGTTCTATTCCCCCCGTGAGTTTGCTTCATTCATTCTGGTCGGTGTTTACATTCCGCCCCAGGCCAACGTGCAGGACGCACAGCGCAGGCTGGCCGACCAGATACTCCGTGTGGAGCAGACAAATCCAGACTCCCTTGTTATTGTTCTTGGTGACTTTAATAGGGGAAATCTCAGTCAAGAACTCCCCAAATACAGGCAGTTTATAAAGTGCCCAACCAGAGAGGGGAACACTTTGGATCACTGCTATACCACAGTTAGCTGTGCCTATCACGCCGTCACACGCGCTCCACTGGGACACTCTGATCACGCGATGGTCCATCTGATTCCTGCTTACAGACAAAAATTAAAACTCTGTAAACCTGTAGTGAGGATATCAAAGAAATGGACCAGTGAAGCTGTAGCGGATCTTCAGGCGTGTTTTGACTGCACTGACTGGGAGGTTTTCAGGACTGCTACCAACAATCTAGATGAGCTTACAGAGGCTGTGACGTCCTACATCAGCTTCTGTGAAGATAGCTGTATACCAACAAGTACCAGGGTGAGTTATAATAATGACAAACCCTGGTTTACAGCTAAACTCAGACAGCTGAGGTTGGAAAAGGAGGAGGCATTTAGGAGTGGTGACAGGGCCGGGTGCAGGGCGTTAAAGTACAGGTTTAGCAAAGAGGTGCGAGAAGCTAAACGGCTGTACGCGGAGAGACTAAAGAACCAGTTCTCAGCAAATGACGCCACTTCTGTCTGGAAGGGGTTCAGACAGATCACAAACTACAAACCCAAAGTCCCCCATTCCATCAACAACCCTCGCCTGGCAAATGAGCTGAATCAGTTCTACTGCCGCTTTGAGAGTCAATCGGACACCACCCCCCGTGACTCCTCCGCTCAGCTTCTGCATCAGTCCTCCACTTCCTCCCCCCCCTCCTCAGAGTTGGCCAGCTCCACCCCCTCCCCTCCTCTCTCTATCTCAGAGGGGGAAGTCAACAGGCTATTCAGGAGGCAGAAATCCCGCAAAGCAGCTGGGCCGGACTGTGTGTCTCCATCCACCCTGAAGCATTGTGCTGATCAGCTGTCTCCGGTGTTCACCGACATTTTTAACATCTCACTGGAGACATGTCATGTGCCAGCCTGCTTCAAAGCCTCTACCATCATTCCTGTCCCCAAAAAACCAAGGACCACAGGACTAAAGGACTACAGACCCATTGCTCTGACCTCTGTGGTTATGAAGTCTTTTGAACGTCTTGTGTTGTCTCACTTAAAATCCATCACAGACCCATTCCTGGACCCCCTGCAGTTCGCCTACAGAGCCAACAGGTCTGTGGACGATGCAGTAAACATGGCCCTTCACTACATCCTCCAGCATCTGGACTCCCCAGGAGCCTATGCCAGGATCCTGTTTGTGGATTTTAGTTCGGCTTTTAACACCATCGTCCCGACCCTGCTGCAGGACAGGCTCTTTCAGTTGAACGTGCCTGACTCCACCTGCAGGTGGATCACCGACTTTTTGACAGACAGGAAGCAGCACGTGAAGCTGGGAAAACATGTATCAGATTCCAGGACCATCAGTACCGGATCCCCTCAAGGCTGCGTTCTTTCCCCCCTTCTCTTCTCCCTGTATACCAACAACTGCACCTCCAGTCACCAGTCCGTCAAGCTCCTGAAGTTTGCGGACGACACCACCCTCATTGGGCTCATCTCGGGTGGGGATGAGTCCGCCTACAGATGGGAGATCGACCATCTGGTGACCTGGTGCAGCCAGAACAGTCTGGAGCTCAACGCGCTGAAGACAGTGGAGATGGTTGTGGATTTTAGAAAGAGCACACCCCCACCCTCCCCCATCATCCTGTGTGACTCCCAAGTCACTGCTGTGGACTCCTTCCGCTTCCTGGGTACCATCATCTCCCAGGACCTCAAGTGGGATCTGAACATCTCCTCCATCACCAAAAAGGCCCAGCAGAGGATGTACTTCCTGCGGCAGCTAAATAAGTTCAGCCTGCCAAAGACAATGATGATGCACTTCTACACCGCCACCATTGAATCCATCATCACCGCCTCCATCACCATCTGGTACAATGCCGCCACCACCAGGGACAAGGGCAGACTTCAGCGTATTATTCGCTCTGCAGAGAAGGTGATTGGCCGCAATCTTCCATCACTTCAGGACCTGTATGCCTCGAGGATTCTGAGGCGAGCAGGAAAGATTGCAGCGGACCCCTCACACCCCGGACATAACCTGTTTCAGACTCTCCCCTCTGGCAGGAGGCTCCGGTCCATCAGAACCAAAACCTCTCGCCACAAAAACAGTTTCTTTCCGTCTGCAGTTAGCCTCACTAACAAGGCCCGGTCCCCTACTGACACTTCCCTTTTGCAAATTACATAAATTATACAAATGTCTCTACACATCTCATACCATGCTCAAACTTGACACATTGCACATATTTGTTGTTTATTTTAATCTTGTTGTCGTAAATTATTATTATTATTATTATTTTTTTTATTTTTTTTATTTTTTTATTTTATTTTTTTTTATACTATTGTCCATTTCTTATGTATGTCTGTCTATGTGTAGCACCTTATTATGACCAAAGCAAATTCCTCGTGTGTGTAAAACACTACTTGGCAATAAAGTTCCTTACTTACTTACTTACTTACTTACTTACCTTGGTGAGCAGAAGAGACTCTTTCAAAAACATAAGAAATCATCCCGATCAACTTTTAACTGTTAGTGTATTAAGTGTATAATTTGTTATAAAATTATTAAAAGGTTAAGTACAGTAAAGGTTAAGTACAGTACATTTATGAATTTTTTTTCACATTTTATGAAGTACTTTCACTTCTTCCTTAAAAAGAGGCAAGTCGTAGGTCTGCATTCAACCGACACACTCATGAATTACAGCCGTTAGAGTTGTTAGAGAAGACTGGTGGGGAACAGGTTCATCAAGCTCACATGTGGGGTCAGGGTCAGGTCAAGGTCAGGTCAGGTCAGGTTCAGGATTAGGATTAGAGTCAGGGTCAGGTCAGGATTAGGATTAGAGTCAGGGTCAGGGTCAGGTCAGGTCAGGTCAGGTCAGGCTCAGGTCAGGATTAGGATTAGAGTCAGGGTCAGGGTCAGATTAGGATTAGAGTCAGGTTCAGGGTCAGGGTCAGGTCAGGATTAGGATTAGGATTAGAGTCAGGGTCAGATTAGGATTAGAGTCAGGTTCAGGGTCAGGGTCAGGTCAGGATTAGGATTAGGATTAGAGTCAGGGCCAGGATTAGGATTAGAGTCAGGGTCAGGTCAGGTTCAGGGCCAGGATTAGGATTAGAGTCAGGGTCAGGTCAGGTTCAGGGCCAGGATTAGGATTAGAGTCAGGGCCAGAGCCAGGGTCAGGGTCAAGGTCAAGGTCAAGGTCAGGGTCAGGTCAGGTCAGGTCAGGGTCAGGGTCAGGTCAGGATTAGGATTAGGATTAGAGTCAGGGTCAGGGTCAGGGTCAGGTCAGGTCAGGTCAGGTTCAGGGCCAGGATTAGGATTAGAGTCAGGGTCAGGTCAGGTCAGGTTCAGGGCCAGGATTAGGATTAGGATTAGAGTCAGGGTCAGGTCAGGTCAGGTTCAGGGCCAGGATTAGGATTAGAGTCAGGGTCAGGTCAGGTCAGGTTCAGGGCCAGGATTAGGATTAGGATTAGAGTCAGGGTCAGGTCAGGTCAGGTTCAGGGCCAGGATTAGGATTAGAGTCAGGGTCAGGTCAGGTCAGGTCAGGTCAGGTCATGGTCAGGGCCAGGGTCAGGTCAGGTCAGGCCAGGGCCAGGGTCAGGGTCAGGGTCAGGGTCAGGTCAGGGTCAACATCTCTGTGGTCTGATGCTCCTGTGTGTGTGTTTCAGTATCTGTTCGGGTCGCTGAGGAATCGGGAATCGTGTTTCCAGCTGCTCCAGTCACTCTGCCCGCAGGTTTGAGCTTCTGCTGCTCATAATGATATTTAAGGTGGTATGTTGAAGCTAAAGAGACTCACTCTGTTCTCGTAGATGGAGATCGCCAGCAGGAAATCCTCCACTGAACACACTCCTGATGTGGACTTTGACAGAGTAAGAGTGAACTGATGCTTTAGAATAAATCATCTGAACGACTCCTTTCTGCTCTTGTGTTTACATGCATGTCTCATCACCCTGATTACACGTTTAATAACACTGTAAAAAAAAACAATCCAGTAAATTTACTGTAAAAAATCAGTAGCAACATTTTAGGTTTTACAGACTTAACTTACATTTACAGTAAAAACGTATACATAACTGATTAGAAAAAAACTAGGAAAAAATATGAAGAAAAACAGTTATTTCAACAAAAATACATCAAATGTGTCACGCAGGAAATTCTTTTTTTTTTTTACTGTAAATTATATTGTTCGCTATTGTTCTTTTTCACTTCCAAAAACTGTTAAAAACTGTATTTTACTGTAAAATTACATTAAATGTACAGTTAGATCTATCACGGTTATTCACCGTATATAGTACGGAAACTTTCCGTTGACCAATTAACAGTTTTTCTGTCTTCAGTCTTTTACCGTTTAAATCACTATAATTTTTACAGTGAAATGTTTAGTTTCATGTAGTTCTCTGTCGTATCCTCTGATAGATCTCCAGCCAGTCCAGTCTAGAGGATCAAACGATTCCTCTGAACGAACAGACTCTCACCGACTCTCAAAGTGAGTCTGACTGAAGTCGTGTGTGTTTCTTACCCTAACATCCAAGCTGAATTACTCTACTGTTACATACATTTTTTTAAATGATAATTATAAGAATTCTATGAGTTAATCAGTTGATAGTTCTATAAAGAATCAAGACTCTAAACTGATTCTTGTGTTCACAGCATCGGTTCAAAGCAGCTCTACGCCACACGACTCAAGCCGAAGCACACCAGAGCAACACACCACAGGTGAACACACACACACACACACACACACACACACACACACACACACACACATGCACACACATGCACGCACACACAAACACACACATGCACGCACACACGCACGCACGCACGCACACACGCACACACACACACCAGAATAACACACCACAGGTGAACCTACACACACACACACACACACACACACACACACACACACACACACACACCTGTCAATCATGCATGTTTGCTGCCAGTGATGATGTGTTCTCTAACCAGTGCTCTCCTGGGTTTCCATGGTAACAGAGAAGGTCCGATCATCCAATGACACGCAGAGACTCAACAAGCTGCTCCTCTTCTATCTGATCCTGTGAGTACACGGTTAAAAACTACCCAGTATAGTACAGAACACATGTTGGGTTCATTTTACCCAGCATAGTTGATTCATGTTTACTATAATACTAGCTTCTTCTTTCTTTTGTTTACTACTTCTTTACTTCTGTGCCGGGTCTGTGCCGGGTCTGTGTCGGGTCTGTGTCGGGTCTATGTCGGGTCTGTGCCGGATCTGTGACGGATCTGTGTCGGGTCTGTGCCGGATCTGTGTCGGGTCTGTGTCGGGTCTGTGCCGGATCTGTGACGGGTCTGTGTCGGGTCTGTGTCGGGTTTGTGCCGGATCTGTGACGGGTCTGTGTCGGGTCTGTGTCGGGTCTGTGCCGGATCTGTGACGGGTCTGTGTCGGGTCTGTGCCGGATCTGTGACGGGTCTGTGCCGGGTCTGTGTTGGGTCTGTGCCGGATCTGTGACGGGTCTGTGTCGGGTCTGTGCCGGATCTGTGACGGGTCTGTGCCGGATCTGTGACGGGTCTGTGTCGGGTCTGTGTCGGGTCTGTGCCGGATCTGTGACGGGTCTGTGTCGGGTCTGTGCCGGATCTGTGTCGGGTCTGTGTCGGGTCTGTGTCGGGTCTGTGCCGGATCTGTGACGGGTCTGTGTCGGGTCTGTGTCGGGTTTGTGCCGGATCTGTGACGGGTCTGTGTCGGGTCTGTGCCGGATCTGTGACGGGTCTGTGCCGGATCTGTGACGGGTCTGTGTCGGGTCTGTGTCGGGTCTGTGCCGGATCTGTGTCGGGTCTGTGTCGGGTCTGTGTCGGGTCTGTGTCGGGTCTGTGACGGGTCTGTGTCGGGTCTGTGTCGGGTCTGTGTCGGGTCTGTGCCGGATCTGTGTCGGGTCTGTGCCGGATCTGTGCCGGATCTGTGCCGGATCTGTGTTGGGTCTGTGCCGGATGTGTGCCGGATGTGTGCCGGATGTGTGCCGGATCCGACACTGTGTCGCTGTCTGGGATATTTCATGTTTGGCCCCAAAACTCAATCTCATCACATTAAAGTGACTGTGAGAAGAAAGCAAATTACTGTAACACTTTACAGTAGTTACCAATATTTTATGTATTAACTAACATGTGCGTGTGT